>CM060249.1:18630452-18991472 GCA_030684275.1 Acipenser oxyrinchus oxyrinchus | reverse complement strand
TAGCTGTGCCTTAATCGTGTGGAGAAAAAAAGTGCACTGTATGCAGGTATGTGATTTAGGAGAACACTTCCTTCTTTGATATTATGTGCTGTTGTGATTGTAAACCCAATTTCCTTTATTTATTTATATTACCGTGTTTCAATTATGTCTGTATGAACGCAGTTAGGCTATGTCTTTTTTTCGTTTGCATAGTAAGCTTTTGCATGCTTTTTAAGTCTACAGGCTACATAAACACATTTATTTTCAATGTCCTGTTACTTATTTTGTTTGTACAGTTATATTTAATCACAATATACCTGTATATAGACGTATTTCGGTTCAAAAGTTGTTTTTCTTTATTTATTTATTTAATGCAGTCGGCTGGTATATGTGTTTTTAGTATATAAACAAATTTATTTTAAAATTAGTCTTATTTACAGTTTGGGATGTGTAGTATCATACATACATGTACTTGTACCTTGTGCTGACAGACAGTTTTAAGACGGATCTCGGCTCGTAAGACCTGCTTTCCATCAGTGCTTTCTAGCACGCGATTTAAGATGTGCTTCATGGTTAGCACAGTTTAGTAAATATCGTCTGAATATCATTAGCCTCATTAGTGCTCTCATGCCACTTCATTTGACTCTGCAGCTGATGCATAGTTCACACACCCTAGTCTCTGTAAGTCGCCTTGGATAAAGGCGTCTGCTAAATAAACAAATAAAGAATACATCACCTTGCATATTCAACATTTTGCATATCATCAATTTGCATATTCAACAGATTCTAATGTACCCATCGTGTTATTTTTAAGGCGTGCGTGCTAACTCACGTCTTAATTGCGCTTTATTATGGTTGATAAATACGGGGTTATCTAGCACGCGCCATATCCTTGGATAACACGTGTGTTATCGCATAAGAACCTTTAGTAAATGAGGTCCTAGATGCGTTAATTTGGTACTTCAGAGCGCTGGTGTGCAGTGGATGCTTTGTAGTAAATATAGGCTACCTAGTTTCAGTATTTTAATAACAAATAAATACAATTCAGTTGTACATAACTTTTAACACAAAAAAATGTTAAATGTAGTATAAACTTAATGATCAACAAACGCTGATGGAAGTTGAAACGTTTGCTAATTATTACCTTTCTACTAGATCTATAATAATGTTGTTACGCAATACATAATAAAAATATTTTTAAAAACATATGCTACTACACAACATAGCATCAGAAACCATATAACCAATATTACATTTTTCAAACACTCGGTCCTGTAATAAATATATCTAAAAGTTGGGAAGCTAGCAATGAGCTATCGAAAATACTTTACAACAATGACCTTCTATTATCTATTCATCTATTATCTATTTATTTAGCAGACGCCTTTATCCAAGGCGACTTACAGAGACTAGGGTGTGTGAATTATGCATCAGCTGAAGAGTCACTTACAATTATGTGTCACCCAAAAGACAGAGCACAAGAAGGTTAAGTGACTTGCTCAGGATCACGCAATGAGTCAGTGGTTGAGGTGGGATTTGAACAGGGAACCTCCTACTTACAAGCCCGTTTCTTTGACCACTGGACCACACAGCCTCTTATATTATAATTTAGTAAGAAAATAAACCAACAACTGGTTCATGAAACTAAATCTGTATATTTTGTGGTAAGGCACTGTGGCAAAGTGGTTTGCAGTGCGCAGGTGTAGAGGTGATGTGATTACGAAACAGAAGACAGACAACAAAGTTTACGATCCAAACACGTTGATTTGTATAATCCCGACACACACACGATCACAAGTCCAGAGTGAGTGCTAACGTGCAAGTGGTGAAATACAATTTATTTGTGTACAGTTGTGAAGTGTTGTCTGGGTTGGTGCTGGCCTTATGTGACAGCTCCCGGTACGTGTTAGCTGTCTAATAAACAAACAAATATATTATTAGAGACGACAAAACAAACAAGCACTCATGGTACAATTATAGTTCTCTTTTCAGCGGTTCACTCTTAACCATAACAAGGGAGCAGATCACCTAGCCATGTCCCCTTTTGTACCATCAGTCACGCCCCCTTGGTTAGCGAGTGCAACCGTTTCTCCTCCAATTCGCGGTTGCCACATCGCTTCCCTTCTGAGCCGATGACTTGGTGTACAGTAGCTCTGCCCCATTTTTAGGTGGCCGACTTCCACCTTTCCCTGGAATGAATTGTCAGACCATCCAGTCCGGGGCACTCTGTTCCCTTTACACAGCAACCTCACAGGTCGGGAGGGAGATTTATAACCAAGATTCATTCTTTCTCTGTCACAGGCACGTTCTTAACTATAACTGCCTTTTGCTAAGAGTTGATGAAAATGTACAGTTTTTTTCTGTACCTACCAATACCATTTTGATTTGGTTTAAAATTATTTTGGTTAATTTAAACTTTAATGACTGGTTTTCCAGACCAAGGTGAGTGCAAATCAGGTACTAAAAATACATACATTTGACATTTTTTTGTTGACAAAAAGTTTATTTCTGAACATAATAAACAGGTTCTGTAGCCCTCTTGTGTATACCTGCTCAGATCACTTCATTGTCATAAGCCTAAAAGAATGATACAGCATCTTTGTTTGTTGTTTTTGTAACCAGGACTGACAAAATGTTACTTGAGTACAAAGTGTATCACCTGGGAAGGAGAATAGAAACAAACAGCTAATACAAAGACATGCTTCTGAAAACCAAATGGTTTGCAATTAACAACTGTTTGTGCAGATAATACCAAAATGACCTTCACCCATGTAAAAAAAAAAAAACACAAGTAATGATCTATATATTGTTCGACAGAATTTAAGCAAAGCAATTATTCAAATGTAAAACTGACATGACAACAAAAAAGCCACTTGCTTTTGTGGCCTGTTAACATGCAAGCCACTAAAGCAAACATACCAAGAGTTCGTTTAGAATGAACTGCATCAATGGGCTCAATTCACAAAGGTATAGCTTGGTTTATTTAAAAAGAATGAGCTACATTTTCAAAGTGATTTACTCCAAATCATTGAAAAATTCTTAACATTAGAAGAGTGATTGCTTAATATAAGAATCTGGGGCACATGGAGCTGTCTGACCATCTTTTTTAGTGAATGCAGTATATATGTGGATACAGTGAATGTTTACCGATAGCTCTGATTGCACCGTCAACTCAAAGGTAAGGTAAATGCCATAACTGGGCATTCTTCTGCAGTTCCCAGTCATATCTCAAAATCTTTCATACCTGCAGTAGCTGTGATAAGCATTGTAATTAACATGATTAACATCATTAGTCAATAATTTGGCAGGGAAAAAGTCTGTCTTTGTTACTATTTTTGTTGAACGATAACAATAACTGATAGATGTTGAAACAACTTAAGGCCAAGCAAGAATTATCTTTTTTGAGCACTGTAAAAACAATACAATAAAATCGCACTCACATATATTTATAGTTCTCGATGTATTTTAAATATAAATCATTGCGCCGAAATAACACAAGTGTTTTTTGGGTAGGCTACACATTACATTATGCAAAAATATTAATCTGTACAGTAGGCATATACAGTATACAGTACAGTAGTAAAATGAAATGAATACCTAGCACACTTTTTTGTACTTTAGCACAAGTCATGACAGTTTCTTCACAACCTGTTTGCCTTACTTTTCAGGAAATGTGTTGCTATGCAATTCTGATTTAGGAAAAAAAATTGGCCTTACCAATGTTTTTCTTTTGAAATCTTTATTTTATTATAGTTTTTCATTTTTTGAGGTAGTGCTTTATATGTGGTACGTTAGAAAATAAACCCTTTTATGTTAAAGTGTTCATTTAAATGGCGTTTCAGCTGTGCAGATGTTTGATATGATGTGCTTGAATAAAACTTTTGACTTGTGTCCGATATTTGTCTTTCATTTTAATATTGATGGGTGTTTAAAATGTACCGGCGGTTGTAGGTATGAATATAACCATGGTTCTAGTGTTGATAGTCAGAAAAACGGGATCTTGACTGCCAAAACCTCATGAGCCTCAAGCACGATTCCTGCTCCGGTTTATATGAGGTGCCATTGAGGAAAAAAAAAATCATTCATTCAATCGTCATTCATATTGGTTCACTGGCATATGTATTGGTTTATTGTATCATATGTATTGGTTTGCTGGCATATCTACTGGTTTAATGTGGCATATGTATTGGTTCGTTGGCATATCGGTTTAATGTGGCGCATATATATATATATATATATATATATATATATATATATATATATAGGTTTGCTGGCATAGCTATTTGTTCAATGTGGCATATCAATTGGTTTAATGGGAGCATATGCATCGGTTCTCTCACACATGCATTGGTTTGCTGGCGTATGTATTGGAAAATAATTCTAAGCAGGCACAATTTAGACAGCCTCTGGTCCTGCTTTATTAGCACAATTTCACCTTTGTTTTATTTATTTATCTACTGTTTTCCTGTGGGACAATGTAAAACTGGAATAAATATGTCACGTTGATTAAAAGACACTAAGTTTATTTTTTCTTTTTTAAAAATTATTATCCTCATGCAAACACAATGGACATCCAAAGCCAGTGCATAAATAAAGCGAAAGGGCCCACTTCACGTTCGCTGCCCGCTACCGGCTATTGCAGCAGAGAACAACTCAAATAAATAATATAAACTGAACAAAGACTTTTCCAAACTTTAGCCAATATGGTTATGATTATTATTGTTATTATCTTCATTATTATCATAACGTGCATGGTCTATGAATTATTTCACATTCTTGTGTCACATTCAGGTATTTATTTATTTATTTTTTATTTAGGAACTAGTAATGACTATCAACTGGGGGTTAATGAAAATACAACTATGATCCAGATCAAGGCAATCCGTTTGCTTCGGGCATGGGACACCAAATTTGACTTTACAACTTTACATATTGTCATTTAGTGTGACATCTGGTGGTGTTTAGAGGCTATTTACAGTTGATTTTTAAAATGTTCAACTGGTAAGATGCAACAGCCCAAAACGAATGAGAAATATGGGTCTGCGAAACTAGCCATATAACAAAGAAATATCAAAGCAAAAGAACCACATATGACATGTATTTCACTGGGACCTTCTTGCTGTACCCAAAGCAAAGAAAACTATTCACACAAGATATATTTTTTTATTATTAAAATTGTATTACTGTACTATTAGTTAATCCCCCCAAAACATTGGCAATATCAAAAACTGTCAAAGTTGCAGTACAACAATGAGTATCCTTCTAAAGATTCAGATTGAGCACTGCAGCCAAAACAAAAGACAATGGCACCAAAGCTTATTACTGCCACATTCATAGGGTGGCATGCTGGGCTAAAAAGGCCTTTATTCTCTGCAGTAGTTCTTTCTTCACACTGTCTGGAACAAGAGCTAGAAAATTGAGGGAACACGAAGAAACATTACTGAATGTGATTAAGTGCTGTTTCACTCACATCTGCTATTACATGTACAATTACTATATATTTACTTTTACTTGCCACAAACAAGTGCACACTTGCAATGGGACCTAAATACCAGATCCTTCAAAAGACATACTCATAATAATATAGCCTAAACTATTTTGCATACATGTTACCTGTTCAAGCTATTTCAGATTTCAAAATATATAACTGAAAACCAATTGGTGTAAATGAAACCACCAAGTGGTGTAAGTGAAACCACCAAGTGCATATTTTCTCACTGAAACACTGCGGGAACTCATTTGTGACAATTTTATTCCGTAAGTTGTGCTGCCACGCTCAAACACTTAGAGCTGTGACTGTTGAGTCTACCAATAAAAATAAATTACTTCAATTTGCTGTAATGCACTTATGTATTTAACTACAATTCAATTCGCAAAAAGGAAAGTTGCATGTCAACAAGTTATGTGTGTGACATACAATGTCTTTTCTGGTATCAAGCACTTTTTGCTCACTCAACCTACACTTTATCTACCATTCTTGTGGAGACCTAAATGAACAGGCTTGCAGAATAACCACCTTGTCAAATATTTGTTTAGTACTGTACCTCTGCCTTTTGGAGTAATTTCTGCAACCAGATCTTCAACTGTCACATGTTCCAATCCCTTTTCCCGGATCACATCTGCAACATATTAATCCTGTATTGAATTATTGAGATAGGGTGGGACAGGGATATTTCAGAAAATAATACAATGGAATTAAACTATATGATTAAACAGGTTGACACCATCCAGCATACTGTAAATGTATTTTATATATATATGAGAACATAAGAAAGTTTACAAACGAGAGGAGGCCATTCAGCCCATCTTGCTAGTTTGGTTGTTAGTAGCTTATTGATCCCAGAATCTCATCAAGCAGCTTTTTGAAGGATCCCAGGGTGTCAGCTTCAACAACATTACTGGGGATATGATAGGCTGGTTACAGCAATAAAAAATAAAATAAAAAAATGGAGTACAGTACACCCACTCACTATAACGCACTTCAGTATAACAAACCTTCGGCTATAACAAACCTGCCCCTGGACCCCACATAAAGAAACACACACTGTCAATATCCCGGTCTGTACGCACGGGATGCCACCTCCACAGTGAAGTCCACTTTTGTCTTAATAAAAAGCGTGCGCTGTGTAACTGCCTCTGAAACTAAAATCATTTTTGTTCAGCAACCAGGCGGCAAAGCAAAACTGATTAAAGAAAAAAACAAACAAGCAAACAAACAAACAAAAAAAACCCTTGAGTATCTGACAGACTTTTCATGTCAGACTGATTTGAAATAAAAGCTCAGTTTGGGATTCTTGCATGTTGGATTAAGATTTGATGTGATCTGACAATTCATTTCAGATTGCCTTTGAATAAAAGTTTAGCTTCAATTCGGGATTTTTGCTTTTTGTACTGCATTTTAATTCTTTAACGACTTGGATAAAGCAAAGGCACAATACTGCATACATGAGATGAACAGGTACATGTAATTCTACTTTTATTCACAATCTCATCTCATTAACTTACTCCAACAGTTTATCGTTCATTTTGATTGTCTTTTCACTATAATGAACCCCTCGATATAACGAACAAAAGGCTTGGACCCCAATAGGTTCATTATAGTGAGGGTGTCCTGTATTTAGATGTGTTACTGCCCATAACTAATTGTAGGATGTATTTTTGAAATGTTGAGCACTTCTCAATGAGTTTTCCGAACGTCAAGCAGAGGTGAATATGCAATATATTCTACACTATGAAAAACAATATTTTTTTTTCTGCAACACTTACCTTTACAGTGTGCTTTCAACTGGTCCTTCCATCCACATTCAATAAGTTTGGCTCTAAGCAACTCTTTTAGGCTGTAAATAAATATAAACATGGAGTCATGGGACAAAGTAACGTTAAACCGCAGCTCTAGTTTACCCAAGAGATTATGAAACTGCCATTTGTAACTATCCAAGTACTCAAGTTTGCTTTGGAATGTACATATATTTACTTCTGCTCAAGTACTATTGTGGCTTTCATTTCATACTGTGCTTTTAAATTATTATTGGGCAATTACCAAGCACATCAAATAATTCCCATCCAAAGCAATTTAAAAAAAAAAAAAATTAATATATTGTAGTGGATTGTGTTGTATTTTAAATACAACTGAACCTCAGTTTAAGCAGGGAGGCTTCATTGGTAAACACAGCTACAAGAAAAAACAGCCACTTGTAACTTAATATCAAGTTAGCTTGGTTATCATTACCGTTCTCTTTCTCCCATTTCAATTAGCTTCTGGTTTATTGTTGCTCTCATCTGTGCATCTTTACTCATTTTGCAATCTTTATTCTGAAAGACAAGCAAAACAAAAAGCATTTATCCATCTGACCACCACTCATGAAAATACAGAGGTAATTCAGAAATGTGCAAGACATTGTTTACATGGGACCAGTCAGAGTTCAGTTACCCCATTATAAATTAGTTAAGGCATACAGCTGTTTCAGACTTTAGTCACTGGTAGTAGACACAGTATATAGGCTTTCAAGCCATGTGCATTTTAAAAACTACTAAAATTACAATGTATTTTATTAAAATAACATGTTTTAACTCCACACATCATGTGTTTGGAAGTCATTGAAATAGTGAACAAGGAATTCACTTAAAGTAGCGGCAGTGCAAATCTTTCTTAATAAGGGTCTAAAAAAAAGGTAATGAAAAGTACAGGGTCTTGGCAGTTGTAAGATTAGTAACTGCTTCTTACCTATCTAGAATTAAAACTATTAACATCCCACAAGCTTATCCTGGCTTTTTTGGTTTCATTACTTATAAGCAAGCGTTAAATAAATAAGATTGTGTATAAATTAGTTTATATCATTTTAATGAAAAAATATAATAAAATCAGGATACCAAGCGTATTGCAAAATTATAATCTGCTCTGGGAAAAAAAGGACTGCGTGTTCTTGAAGAGGTTTTAGATTCGTATTCAACTGACCAATTTGATTTTCCGTCAAGAATTTTAAAAAGTACGTTGTCCCGATTGCACAATGAACAAGCTTAGTGGTATCAAACATCGTAAGTGACAAACTCACACTTTTGTGATTCCTTAAAAAAACCAAAAACATGTTTGTTGCAACACAGCAAATTATTAAGGCCGAAATCATCGTTTAAACTACATACATTGAACATTGTATAATAAGTATCACTACATATTTGAACACGACAGTATTTACCAGCTATTTTCTTGGGATTCGATTAATTATGAAATCAGTTTGTTCTTTACTCAGCTCCCAGGGAAACAACAACCGCACAACATGCCATTTACCACCCCGTAGGTTCCTTATGCAACAAGGGGTGGAGAAATAAGTTCCTGCTCTTGCAAATTGCATTCTGGGTAATTGAGTCTCCACAACAAGAAGTGCAAGAGATCATCTGAAACAGCGGCAGAGTAACTAAACTGGTTAATAGAAAGTTAGGTACAAGTGAACAATAGTAATATAATTGTCAATAATTGGGGTCAGTTAATTCAGACAAATGTATAACCATAGGTCCTAATCTAAACCTGCCCATAGTGTAATGGAATAAACACATTTATGTGTTTGTTTAACTACTTACGGAGACAATAATGCCTATTTGATTATATTTCCCAATTTAACTGAAAACTGAATTCGTCATTGACAAAACAGTTACCGAATCCAAAGCCATATGAACTAACTAACATGGTTTAATTCAGTGGCATCTGGTAATGGCAAATGTAATTAATAAACGTTAAAAGATAGAAACAGGTATTTAAAAACTACAATTCCTACAATACCGAACAACTGTCCGTCCCTGAAAGCTTCCGAAGTAGAACATACAGGAAACGCGGGGGTTGATGCTGTGTTACTGTCTATATTCTAGTTATTAATTTTGTTTTTTTGTGATAAACAGAATTATATGAAAATGGCAGCTTCTAATTACTCTTTAAAGGTGAACAAGCTGTTGCTGGACCCCAAGTTTGAGAGTTACCGCCTGTCTTTGGATCCATTACCTATGTACAATATAGAGCTTGATGCAGGTGAGTCACAAACAGATGTTCGAATATGATTATTTGGAAATATCACCATGCTCATCTAGAAAACTGTGAATATGGTAAATATACTACTAATATTATTATCATTACTATTAATAATTGAAAACCCGAAACAACTGGACATGTAACCAAGAACGGAAGACGTACTATAGTACACTTACAGTAAAAACAACGACTGCTGTGACAACAAAACGAACAACGTATTGTGTATTAAACCAGGAATGAACAGACAACCATTCTGTAATTTTAATTGAATGGCTCTGTGCACAAGGCGGGAAGAATACACACAAGAATGATCTGTTGGTAAACTCACAGTAAGTTAGTGTTTGGAATGTTACTCTGCTTCTGTCTGTAATATGGAACAGTCTACTATCGTAATACTTATGATAACACACACACATATTGTATGTATGTATGTATGTATGTATGCTTATATATATATATATATATATATATATATATATATATATATATATATATATATATATATATATATATATAGTAAAAGTTTTAGGCAGGTGTGAAAAATGCTGTAAAGTAAGAATGCTTTCAAAATAGACATGTTAATAGATTATATTTATCAATTAACTAAATGCAAAGTGAGTGAACAGAAGAAAACTCTAAATCAAATCCATATTTGGTGTGACCACCCTTTGCCTTCAAAACAGCATCAAGCATCAATTCTTCTAGGTACACTTGCACACAGTTTTTGAAGGAACTCAGCAGGTAGGTTGGCCCAAACATCTTGGAGAACTAACCACAGTTCTTCTGTGGATTTAGGCAGCCTCAGTTGCTTCTCTCTCTTCATGTAATCCCAGACAGACTCGATGATGTTGAGATCAGGGCTCTGTGGGGCCATACCATCACTTCCAGGACTCCTTGTTCTTCTTTACGCTGAAGATAGTTCTTAATGACTTTCGCTGTATGTTTGGGGTCGTTGTCATGCTGCAGAATAAATTTGGGGCCAATCAGATGCCTCCCTGATGGTATTGCATGATGGATAAGTATCTGCCTGTACTTCTCAGCATTGAGGAGACCATTAATTCTGACCAAATCCCCAACTCCATTTGCAGAAATGCAGCCCCAAACTTGCAAGGAACCTCCACCATGCTTCACTGTTGCCTGCAGACACTCATTCGTGTACCGCTCTCCAGCCCTTCGCTAACAAACTGCCTTCTGCTACAGCCAAATATTTCATATTTTGACTCATCAGTCCAGAGCACCTGCTGCCATTTTTCTGCACCCCAGTTCCTGTGTTTTCGGCATAGTTGAGTCGCTTGGCCTTGTTTCCACGCCGGAGGTATGGCTTTTGGCCACAAGTCTTCCATGAAGGCCACTTCTGACCAGACTTCTCCGGACAGTAGATGGGTGTACCAGGGTCCCACTGTTTTCTACCAATTCTGAGCTGATGTCACTGCTGGACATCTTCCGATTGCGAAGGGAAGTAAGCATGATGTGTCTTTCATCTGCTGCAGTAAGTTTCCTTGGCCGACCACTCGCGCCTACGGTCCTCAACGCTGCCCGTTTCTTTGTGCTTCTTCAAAAGAGCTTGGACAGCACATCTGGAAACCCCTGTCTGCCTTGAAATTTCTGCCTGGGAGAGACCTTGCTGATGCAGTATAACTACCTTGTGTCTTGTTGCTGTGCTCAGTCTTGCCATGGTGTATGACTTTTGACAGTAAACTGTCTTCAGCAACCTCACCTTGTTAGCTGAGTTTGGCTGTTCCTCACCCAGTTTTATTCCTCCTACACAGCTGTTTCTGTTTCAGTTAATGATTGTGTTTCAACCTACATATTGAATTGATGATCATTAGCACCTGTTTGGTATAATTGTTTAATCCTACACCTGACTATATGCCTACAAAATCCCTGACTTTGTGCAAGTGTACCTAGAAGAATCGATGCTGTTTTGAAGGCAAAGGGTGGTCACACCAAATATGGATTTGATTTAGATTTTTCTTCTGTTCACTCACTTTGCATTTAGTTAATTGATAAATATAATCTATTACCATGTCTATTTTTGAAAGCATTCTTACTTTACAGCATTTTTTCACACCTGCCTAAAACTTTTGCACAGTACTGTATGTCTTACATCCACTTGGGTCAGAGTGTTGCAGGGGACAAATGGCTACACTGGTTTACTAGGAGTGAGACCTCAGGGTGCTTTAAACTTTTGAAGGAGAATACATTAGTTAAGATCCATATGATGTCATACCCATATCAAGTTTAAAGTGCAATAGCTTTATTTATTTATTTATTTATTTATTTATTTATTACTGTTACTCTTACCTGTTCATGATGATATAGACCAGGGGCTCTGAAACCCCCAATGTCTGCTGGTTTTCATTCCAACCGAGCTCTCAATTACTTAACTGTACCCTTAATTGAACTAATAATTTGCTTAATTAGACATTTTTACTTGTTTTCAGCTCTTAAACAGTTGCAGTTCAAGTTACTTATCAAATGTTATAGCTAACTTGAAATATGCAACTGTTTATGAGTTGAAAACAAGTAAAAAGGTTGAATTAAGCAAATTATCAGTTCAGTTAAGGGTCTAGTTAAGTAATCCAGAGCTTGGTTGGAATGAAAACCAGCAGCCACAGGGGGTCCCCAGGACCGAGTCTGAGAAGCCCTGATGTAGACCTAAGCCTATCAGGGGCGGTGACGGGCTATAGCCCCTCCCTCCCTCCAATTATTTCAACTTCTACCCCTTGCTTAAACATCTAAACATAATCTGTAAATGTTACAGTTTGTCCACTTGGTGACTGCTTATTTTATTATAGCGTAAAGGGCAACCTGCCCTGTGTTAGTGAGATGACGTTAAAAGCTCTAAAATAGGAGCAATATACTTATCAATCGTGCGTAAAAACATGACTTGCATTGTTTTGTATAGACAGAGTTTAGAATGGTCTCACGCACAACTAAATTATGATTTATCAATCTTGTGTAAGGCACTCGTACATACGTTTCTAAGTAATACGTGTTGGTAAATCTCAATGTCACTAAAATTGTTTGCATGTGGATATCTGCATTTAAAACACCCCTGTATAGCCTTGTATGGTAAATGTAGCTGTCTGGCATGGCTCAGTTTTCTCCACGAGTGCCCATGCTGCTGTTTTTGAAGAATAAATGAGTCGTGGGTTTCGCCTGGCCATTTAGCCACAGCATTTAGTAGACAGAGTCGGGCATCACATATAACTGCACATTAATTGGGTGGTACTGTCTCCTGTTCACAAAATGAAATTCATTCAATGTTGGTGTTTTTAATTGCTATTAGGGTGCAGTCTATAGTACCAAAGGTATTGGGTAACCCAGCAATTAAATGAAAATCCCATTTTATTTCAATCTGCTGTCCGTCAGCATAAGGAAACCAAATGTACTGAGGACAAAGGGAGGGCAATGATGGAGTCCAAAACCACTGGCATCCGTGCACTAAAAGAGGCTTCTGAAATGCCTTTATGTCTCCAATCTGTCTTTGAAAGGTACCAGTGGCCAAAAAGCCAAGAGTAGACAAGACTTGTATATGTGCAGGAATGGGATGAGTGCGCTTGGTTGGTCTATGTAGCCTAGGTCCCAACATATCGCACAATTCCAATAGGACTTCCTTGGAAAGTGATATCTTGCAACAAGTGTTTCCAAAAGTGCGAGATCAGCCATTTTCAAGTGGTTTACAATTATTTATATTGAAAATATTTACATGTTAAGAGGCTGCACGTCTGTTTCTACTTATATAATTTTTCAGTTCAAAATGCACGACAAAAAGAACTAACAACATTGTTTTCTATTTCGTTTGTAATAGTCATGGTGGTGATAATCAATATTGATACCACTTTGTGGATAATAATTATAATATTAGGCTAATTATACATTTCAGCTACGCATGCAATTGTTTTTCATTATGCAGTGATGGTGTATCTTTATCCTGAATAATAGGGGTTAGATTTATTTCTTGCAGTACTATCATTCTAACACAAGGAAACGATTGTACACATGGTCCAGAGTGTGCGTAATATTACAAACATTTCCACGCAAAGTATATGTTGATAAATCTCATGCTTTCTGTTAGACTGTGTACGCACAGTTTAGAATGAAATTTGTGCATATGTGCGATTGATAAATATAGCCCCAAGACTGCAAATGCGCCCGGCTCTTTTGCATTGTGGTTTACCCTCCATTCACACGGGAACGATTGCAAATGACCCGAGATCAGATCATTTGAGAAAACGATATGAGCTCATATGGAGTTGCATTCAGACACGAAAGCCCAGGAAAACGAGCCGAGTTCGTTTGATGGCTTGTTTGCCCTCTGCTACCAGCCTGAGATCGTTTAGCATTCTCACAGGAATTTCAAACGAGCACAGCTCACATTGAATGTCCAACTGATTTTTATGCTGCACTGTATTTTTCAATTTGTGTAGATAGTGGCAAATAACAATGAAGTTTGGGGATTTTTTATTAAGTCTGTCATTTCTGTTTAAGGTTTTATTTCAACATATCAGTGTGCGACATAAGTGGGCAGTAAAATTGATAGGGCGGAGACTGTTCAAAAGGTGATGAGCTTTTCAATATAGGAGAAAAAAGATGCTTGGTCAACATCTTTAACAAAACATTCTTCATACTAACTAAAACATTATATCAATAGATTGCAGTACAATGTAGCAATTCTGCAAAAATATAATTGAAAAAGATGTTTGATCGGATCATTAAGTGAGCCGAGATCGTTTGAGAAGCATTCACACGGGTCTCCAATCGATCCGCTCCGCTCCCGGGAGAGCATCGTTTGCTCCAATCGCTCCCATGTGAATGGGGCCTTAGATGCTTGGTTCGCGCCCAGCCTCGGCCCTGTTACAACAGCACTTCATACTGCACTGGAACCCTTGTAAACTGTGTTGGATAAAGGCGTCTGTTAATAATAATAATAATAATAATAAAAAACAGGCACTTTATCTGCATCTACTAAAGTTTTGCGACATGGAGTGTAGCTCCCTCAAATTTATGCCGAACCCCCCTCAGCTCCCTCACCGGGGAGAGTCTGGCGCCACCACTGGGCCTATGCATTGCACTGCATTGCATTGCCAGAAAAAAGGAAACATTGCAAATTGTAGAACCACTGAATGATTGCAAACACCATCAAAAGGAAGGGAAGAGTAAAACAATTAACTAAAAAAATGACATTTGAATATAATGAAGCTTTTTGCTTTGGTGGCAAGCATCTCCTATAACTAGCCGAATTGCTGAGATGGAGATGCTTACAAACTATTGGATCTGATATGACACATTGGGGATGCTTTGTTTTTGTTTACACAAACTCCCATTTCTGGTTTAGCATATTTCAAACACTGTACATTATAACATAAAATCAGTTTGTCTTGTATTCTGTTCTTTTAATCATCAAATTGGAAATTATACCATGTTACCACATGGTGGCAAAAACGAGTCATGATTTTATTTTTCTTGCATTTTCAAGAAATAAACCGTAGCAAAATGTATCCATGTTTTTTTTTTCCCACATACTTTTTGATGCAGTAAAACTTCTATTAACAGTCAATATGTAAACAGCTGCACATCTGCATTTAACCCTTCTATTACATGTTCAGAATTTAAGCTATAGTCCACTCCAAACTGACACCAAATTACTTATTATATATCCGGACAATAAACATTTTCAATAAGGGTTATTATGTTTTGCACTTGGTTTACTGTACCCTTATGTGGATCGTATTGTGAGAAAGGAGGGGGAGAGGATTGCAATTTGCAAAACTAAGCAATTAAAATAAGCAAAGCAAATTGAAATTGTCAGTTGTAATGCAAAGTGTTGCTTTTTACTGTAAGCTATGATTTTCTTAAGAAATCCATAGGCATACAGCTGTGCTTGCTATTACCAAAAGTACCATAGTATTCTTTGATAATGTTCTGTTATTATGATGATAATATAGGAGACAACTGGGATTGCAAGCCTTTTTTTTGTTGCAGATTGTATGAAAATGCTTTTTTTTTTGATCCTCCATAAGTCTTGTGTCTATACAGTATCTCATAATGTCTAGCAGATATGCACAATTCCAGCCCTCAAGGGCCAGAGCCCTTCTGGTCTTTCTTCCATTTATACCCTAAATACTTTTTTTGAAACAATTTTTCAAGCTATTTTTAATGATATCCATACAACTTGATGATCTCGAACTCAAGGATTGGATTTGTGCCCCTCTAATGTATAAACTGAATGTTTGTGATAACTTGTTATTAGAAGTTATAGATCACAATGTTTTCTTTACAATTAATAAATTGCCCGTCAATTATCCGTTCTGTTTGTAAGTCACAGACTTATAGTATATTTTTACTTCGATAATCCTCTTTGGTATTTTGTCTTTTTACTATTGAAAAAAATATATAGAAACAATATTTAGAGAACCACTAATATGATTCAAACAAATAGGAGTATAATATGAGTGTCAGAAATATCACACTAACATGTTTATCTATATCATGAGAAATGTTCATCCTAGCAAACCTACTTTTTCAGTTTCTGGTCTCTGTTTAGTTTGGTTAAAAAATGTTTATGGACTATGTTCTATTAATCAAAACATGACCCAAATAACAGCAGTCATGCATGTGTATCTATTTAGTGCATTTGTTAAACATATACACTACCAGTCAAAAGTTTTAGAACACCCCCATTTTTCCAGTTTTTATTGAAATTTAAGCAGTTCAAGTCCAGTGAATAACCTGAAATGGTACAAAGGTAAGCGGTAAACTGCCAGAGGTTAAAAAAAAAAGTTTAGGTTACCAAAAACGGAAAAATAATGTACATTTCAGAGTTATACAAAAAGGCCTTTTTCAGGGAACAAGTAATGGGTTAACAACTTACAGCTGTTCTGCAGCAATGGAAGTAAATTAAGCCTTGAAAGTCGATGCTAACAATTCCTACAGGTGGCCCAACTTTTGTTGATTACTTACAAACCCTCTGTCTGTATAAAAGCAGTGTTGTAACAGACTGTGTTACTACACCCTCTTAAGCATTATTTGGACAGTATTGTACTGCAGGAAGTAGTATATTGCTATCATAATGGCGAGAAAAAGGCAATTAACAAAGGAAGACAGACAGACCATTATAACCCTTAAAATTGTAGGTCTTTCCTTTAGAGAAATTGCAAAGAAAGCCAAGGTGTCAGTGAGTACAGTTTCCTACACCATCAAAAGGCACTTGGAAACTGGAGGAAACTCTGACAGGAAGAGGTCTGGCAGACCCAAAGCCACAACAGAATCAGAAGACAAGTTTCTGAGAGTCAACAGCTTGCGTGATAGGTGGCTCACAGGACAACAGCTTCAAGCACAGCTTAACACTGGTCGAAGTAAGCAAGTCTCAGTTTCAACTGTGAAGAGATGACTTCGAGCTGCAGGTTTGACAGGTTGAGTGGCAGTAAGAAAGCCATTGGTAAGATGGCAAAATAAGAAAAAGAGGCTTGCCTGGGCCATGAAGCACCGCCAGTGGACTACTGAAGACTGGAAGAAGGTCTTATGGACCGATGAATCAAAATTTGAAATCTTCGGTTCATCACGCAGGGTTTTTGTATGCCGTCGAGTAGGCGAAAGGATGGTTCCTCGGTGTATGACACCAACTGTCAAACATGGAGGAGGAAGCGTGATGGTCTGGGGCTCTTTTGCTGGATCCAGAGTCGGCGACTTGCACAGAGCGAGTGGCACCCTGAACTAAAACGGCTACCACAGCATTTTGCAGCGCCATGCAATACCCTCTGGTATACGCCTAGTTGGTCAGGGGTTCATCCTACAGCAAGATAATGACCCAAAACATACCTCCAGGCTATGTCAGAACTACCTTAGAAGAAAAGAACAAGACGGTAGGCATCAAATCATGGAATGGCCAGCACAGTCTCCAGATTTAAACCCCATCGAGCTGGTTTGGGATGAACTGGACAGAAGGGTGAAAGCAAAGCAACCTACAAGTGCAACACATTTGTGGGAACTTCTGCAACAGTGTTGGGAAGAACTTTCCGAACAATATTTGATTTCCATTGTAGAAAGAATGCCACAAGTGTGTTTGGCTGTTATATCTGCAAAAGGTGGCTACTTTGAGTCAAAAATTTAGATTAAATTTTGTTAAACAAAACGATTCCATGATTTCTTTTTTATCTCCAATTGTTTATTTGTTCTATGCTTTAATTTCAGAGTACATTGAGACATTAAACTGCGTAAATTTCAATAAAAACTGGAAAAATGGAGGTGTTCTAAAACTTTTGACCGGTAGTGTATGTAAAATTGTAAGAAATTTTAATAACTGCGGTATTCAGACCTGCCACTGTTGTGATCAGCTGAATAGACTCCTAGATATTCAAACCGCTCATATAAATTGTATGGAACATTGATTTGTTACTCCTCATATTGAGCTGGTGATTTAATGCAGTAATCAATCGCGTATCCGACTGGTGGGACCAGAGTAAGGGCGGATATATAAAAAGGCAGATACATGAATCCTGTTTTAAATAACATTATACACAGCTATAACAATTACTATATTCACACATTTTATTGTTTTGAGATTCAGCTTTTATTAGGGAGCTCCCCTAAATCCCTTGTTTAGAAAGATACAGGGTATTAATGCTTGTGACAGTGAAGCTGTCTGCTGTGTGGCAGGAGATTGAGATGGAGGTTGAAGTTGATACGCCCCGCAGGCGAACAGGATTTATTTACATATCAACACACTGAACAGCTCACTTAACATTGGTGGTGCACGGAGCACATACAACACAGTGTATGAAAAACGTTGGTAGGACCTACAATCTCTGAAGTAATCTTCTCTGTTCAATAATAAACTAACGTTGCTGAAGAGATTGATCATGGCAGATAAACAGTTGAACGGTTGGGCGGATATGTGACGGGTGGATACACCACGGATTACTGTATTTCATATTAATGACTCTTCATTGACTTGCCTGTAATCAAGGCTAACCGGTTCTCCTATATGGAAATTGCTATTGATATGTTTTTGATATTACTCTTTTTTTGTATTTACAGTCAGGGATATGTACAGTGTTACTGGAATTTTTAAATGGAAGTTTGCACTGTTTTCTTGTCTTTTTCAAGCTGTGGCTGAAGTTAAACTTCGGGACGATCAGTACACCCTGGACCATATGCGTGCCTTTGGCATGTATAATTACTTGCAGTGTGATCCCTGGTATGAGGACAGTGTGTACTACATCGATCAGCTAGGAAGGATTCTGAATCTAACTGTCACGCTGGTAAGTGTGTAATATGCATTTCCTGTGAGATTCCTGTTACACAATTGCCTTCTACTTGGCTGCTCACTTCTCACATATGCATACAGATAAATATTTAGTTGCTATGCAGAAGAATGTTTTATTCATTTAACCTTTTCAGTACCCACAAAGACTAGTGAGACACTGTGACAGGTAGCCTTGTGTGGTGACGTCAAGCCAGGAAGAAATGGTGAGTGATATGCGCTGTTGCGCCGGTTTATTATAAATGAACAAATAAAACAGATGTACAGAGCACTCAAAAGAAATGGCAAAGTGGCCAAAAGAAACAGGCAAACAAAACCACACACCAAACAAACACTAAATACAATGTACAAGTATTCTGCTGGTACTAAGCCAGCACAAGTAGCAATTGTTATTTTTGTTTTTAATTCTCCTCTCTCCCGTTCTCCACTCTGAACACCCAACCCCGAGTGAGTGATTTGTGCATATATATATATATATATATATACTGTATATACAGCTGTGTCGGGATTCAATTACTAATTAATCAATTCACTTGAATCCCAGCACGTGAACTAATTGTGTACTTCCCGTGCCCCCATACAAATACCCATTTTAATCTGCACGTGAAGTGGTTGTACAATCCCAGTGCCTAAATACAAATACATTTTACATCACTTGTGCTATATTATCCACACTCTGTGCACCACTACAATAATACATATAACAGACCACCCTGCCACATGCACCAATGAACAGAGCTCTAAATTTGCAAAAAAAAGGGCAAGGCCAAAATGGCCTTAAGTTCAATACATTTGTAGAGGCCACTAAACTTAAGTCAAGGCCGAAGTGTAGAATGCTGTGTAATTTTGCTTAGGATTCATATATAATCTAATTATTAGCCACAGAAAGAAGCAACACAGTAACTTAATACGTTTTTATTTATTCTTATTTTTATTCTGTGTTGTTCCTTACTGTCAAATTAAGGTGAGTGGCAATTTTCTAAACAACGTAGTAGATGACATAAAACTAATGTTTCTAAACTAAATTTGTTGCCTGTGCTTTGCAATTAAAATCGATGCTACATTATAGCAGCACCTGAGAGCGACTGACGAAGCAGATTAAGCCTGCCAAATGTTTTAAGTTTAAAAGGCAGTTTGTCTTTTTTAATTATACAACTTCTTTGCCAATTGTTTCGATTAAAAAGATAAGTAAAATTAATTCTAACAGCAGAGACTCAAGTTGGTTTCACAAAGGGCAAGATACCATAGCATAAGAAGGTTTGTATTTGTTCCCATCCTGATGAAAACAAGACTTTAGACAAGAATGAGTGTTTTGTAAGCAGTAAGTTTACAAAAAGGTCAAATGTATTGTGCACTGAAAGTGCTGAAAGATGCAGACATGTACCTAGATTTGAGTTTTCTTTGTGTCAGAAAATTAATATTGAAAAATGTGTTTGTCTGAAAAACTGTCTGGCTTTGTAATTTAACTACAGTGTACAGGTAGTGGACAAAAAAATGAAAATACCTGGGTAAATGAGGGACACTGAGTATATTGAAAGCAAGGGTTTCCACATAGGTGTGGCTCAAAAATGCTGGACAGGCTTGGTTGCCTATAATTATGGCTTGCATGGCTGCAAGAGGAGACCTCAGTGACTTTGAAAGAGGGGTGATTGTTGGGGCGCGTTTGGCAGGAGCTTCAGTGACCAAGACAGCTCAACTTGCTGATGTTTCGCGAGCAACAGTGTCTAAGCTGATGTCGGCATGGAACTCTGAGGAAAAGACATCATCAGCAAAGGGCAATAGTGGGCGGAAGCGCATACTCCAGAATTGTGATATCGGTGCATTAATTCAAAGTGCAAGGCAAAACAGAGCAACTGCAGATCAATTGACTGCAAATTTCAACCTGGGGCGCGAGCAGCCAGTTTCATCAAAAATGGTCCGCCGAGAACTCCACAGAGCGGGATACCATATTGGCCCAACGCCCTATTAAGTGACTTTACATTGGTGTTTCCATTTTTTTGTCCACTACCTGTATATAGTTAGTGTTTGTTAGGAGCGTTAAAACATAAGCTGAAGAAAGCAATTTTTTTACTTTTAAATTTTTATTCAATGTGATTTATCAATCGTGAACACGTGCAAACAACTTTCAAATTAGTCAGGTGTGAGCCTTCAACTCATTAAACACCACAAACAGCAATTAAAAACAAAGTTAATATTTTGAATGACTCTTTGGCTAACTTCAAACCGTCAAATTACATGTAAGTAAATATATGTATATTAAACAACAGCTGGCATTATAAAATATAGCTTTCAGAGAGTGATGTATGTACTTGCAGGGACTGTGGTGTAGTTGGCTCAATATTTGGGCAGCTTCAAACTTGCAAGAATATAAGTTCATTTTCCTGTTTGTATAATCAGAAAAGACATAATCAAGTTACTGTTGTATATCTGGGAGACGCAAGAATAAACGTTACCTGGATTGGTTTCACAGACCTCTGTCTTGAAATAGTTTTCTTTCACAGATTGGCTGGCAACAATAGTATTATGTTAATACTTTGTATTACTTGCAATTGTCTTTAAGTACAATTTAATGTCTCTAGCAAACGTGTGATTAATCAGTTAAGCGATTAATAGATTAGATGATTAATCTAGCAATAAAAAATGTCAAGATTAAAACCCTTACTCTTAATTCTCCCCTTATCTTTGTGCTTAAGATCTTTTGTTTTGGTTCTTCAGCACAGTGATAGAGACCAGTGATAATGTTGCTAATGCTGAGATAATCACTTTGACTTTAAAACCTTGGTTCCCTTTCAAGTACAAAATGTAACCATTACTGAATGGGTATTTACCTCCTAAAGACCCGAATCCTAAATACTTCATACCAAAGCTGCTCTTTGAACCTGTGACGCAATCATGACCCTGCCCCAGAGGGATCAAAAGCACTGCAGTCTCCGCACCATTTTTCCTTTCAAGATTGACCTCATCGGAGAGCTTTTGTTAAAGTACATTGTTGCTTATGTCTGTGTATTCATTATTTTATGTGTTTACACATTTTGTATGATATTTAAGCGAATAGCTGTAATCGTTTTTTGCGTATTTGTGTCTGTGCCTGTTGCTAGTTGTGTCCCGCTGCGGCCTTGTGCTCTGCGTGAAGCCAGCAGCTCGAGTTGCTGATTGTGCTCTCCCCCCAGGCTACATAGTTCCGGCTGGAGCTTATTTTATTAATGATTTTTGCTAATTCGCATCATACCAGACATTTATATTATTTATGTAACATGGTGCTCCACGCACGTGCAGTAAGAGCAGCTGCATTATGCAGGACCGGGCTACTTGCTTCTGCTTTGTTGTTGCTTGTAATTATAACCACAGTATCTCAATGCCGTTGTGGTGACCAGCTATTTTAGCATCACCATTGCTAAGGCTCTTAGTTCATTCTAACAAACAGGCTTCCCTCAGTCTCATGTTGGTACTGACTGAGTGGTTTTTCCAGTGGCTTTTACAGGTGGGCATCCCTGTACGCTGCCACCAGCGGTGACTCTGTTTCTGAACTGGTACTGACCCGATGTTAAGTATGCCGAACCGACCCGGTGCCGAACTAGTACTAAAGTCACCGAACCGGTGCCGAAGCACAAGCATAGATGTGAAATTCTTCCTCAGTTATTCACCCTAGCTACTTGTTACTGGGGTACCGAATGGTAACGCACAAGGCAGTCTCTCGGCTTAGCCTTGTAGCATTCCAGTCATTCTGCAATCATGCCCTTGTGAGGGCTTGGTTATACTCACCCATTCAGTAATGGTTACATTTCGTACATGAAAGGGAACGTTAGGTTATTATCATAACCCTGGTTCCCTGAAATAGAAATGTAACCATTAACCTTCAAGGTCTCAGCAGGCTTGAAGGAAAAATTATGATGAGATCTGTGACTGCAGTACTTTTGATCCCTCGGGGGCAGGGTCACGATTACGTCAGAGGCTCAACGAGCAGAATTGGTATGAAATATTCAGGATTTGAGTCTAGGAGGTAAATACTCATTCTGTAATGGTTACATTTCTATTTTAGGGAACTAGGTTTATGATAATAACCTAACGTTTTAAAGGTCAAATGACTGTGCCATACTGTAATGTATATGGCTAAAGTCATCAACTCAGTAGTAAGCATAGATTTTGTTGTAGTGGTACATTTAGTAACAACATCTCTACCAACCAAGCACTGAATACACCGCTTTCTTTAAGTATCATGCTTGTTGATGATCTCTACATTGGTTCTGATTGAGTCTGAAATATCAATGGTCTGGTTTGACGCTTGTGAATTTTTTCCATCCTTTGTTTACATTGTTTCACATGCAAATCCAAGTTAACTGCCAGTTTCCAGTGCATTTGCTTTTTGAAATATTTAAATTGAAACCCATTGGAATATTCTAACAACTGTAATTGGCACAGGTACAGAGATAACACAGAAAAGCTAGGATTTGAAGCTTGAGTGTTTTGAGCACTGTGAGGATTAACTCCCAGTCTTGCAGCTTGACAGCTGAAACTTGATTAATACTTTATTGCCAGTAAGGTTGAGAAGCTTGGCTGTTTGAGTTAGAGTCCTCATTAGTCCTGTCTTTCTGCTTTTTATAGCATTGTGTGAAATATTTTTCAGTCTGTCAAATACAAATACAATCATGAATAAAAAACATCATGCAAGACCTGTAAACTCTAATTTTCTAAAATATATAGTACATATGCGTATTTTAATAATAGAATAGTCTTTCTGCAAACTTCCTAACATGAGATTGCAGCATGTAAGCATTTTAGAAATGTACATGATGGGCTTCCAAAGCCCTTCTGGGATCAAAAGGGTTAAACGATTCCCTAAGGTTATATGTTCATAAAGGGAAAATCAATAATGACACCTGTGATTTATTTTAAATTGCATTACAAATTTTCTTGAATCAGTATTTTGGTCCTTCTCGTTATACTGCCCCCTGCTACAATGCCACTCTTGCGTATTGCCAGAAATTCCTGTTTATTTTTGCCCATTATACCGCCACCCTCCCTGTCTGCCTTCTGTCAACTCATCAAGCCAAGAAAATGTATGTATTTACACTGCTGTTTCTCCTAACCAGTATGAGAGAAAAACAGTGCGATACGTACTAGCGGTACTCTAGCTCCCCATTCCCGCTTTCATGACTGGAAACCTACCAATCAACAGGAAATTGAAATATTTATAGGACTCCAAACTGCAATGGGTCTAGTTGTTTTTCCGATTACTGGAGTACTAATGTTCAGTTAAGTTACCTGGACACCTAATTTTTCGAAAGTGGTGTCCAGAAAATGCTATGAGATTTTGAGTTCTGTTCTGCAGTTCATTGACAACGGCCTGAGAACTGAGAGGTCTCAGGCAGGTTACGACCCCCTGTTTAAAGTCTGTCCCCTTCTGGATAAATTAATTGAAAAGTATTATCCCTTCTGAGATTTGGCTGTGGATGAGTCAATTATATCTTTCCGTGGACAACTTTTTTTTTTTTTCGGCAGTTCATTCCAAACAAACGTCACCGTTTTGGAATTAAAAATGTTGTCCTCGCTGACTCGCACACAAACTGCACTTTATCATGGGATGTGTACACTGGAGGAGCATATTCCTGTGAAAGATGTGGGGATTGATTACAGTGTAGTCATGCAGATGCTGAACACCGCAAAACTGCTAGGAAAGGGCCATGTAGTGTACACTGAGAACTTTTACACTTCCCCTGCTCTGAGACACTGCACGAAAAAATACTGCTGTGTGTGTGGCACTGTCAAAGTTAATTGAGATCCCCTGTTTTTGGAGAAAGGGCCTCTTTTAGCTACAAGTTTCAAAGATGCAGGAACAATTACTTTGCTTCCTACCATGCACGACACATCAGTGATTTCAATGAGTATCCGCAGCAAGCGGCCAGAAGGGTTTTGAGTAATCTGAAAACCAAAGAGCGTTGAGGATTACAATCGATACGTGGGAGGTGTAGACAGAGATGACCAACTCTGCTCTTATTACAGCTTTCAGCACCGCTCTGTCAAATGGTACCACCGCGTATATCACCATGCAAAGGTAGCATTAGTGAATGCATTCATCATTTAAGAAAAGCACCAACACAAATATGATGGCTGTTTGAGTTCAGAGAGAGGATTGTGCAGAGGCTCCTGAACAGGGTTACAGCAAGAAACGCAGTACCAGCCCCAGTGATGAAAATGCCAGGTGTGCCAGCCAGACTGTTGGGGAGACATTTCCTTTGAAAAATCAAAGCTTGACTGTAGTCTGCTCTGACAGAAAGAGAGGATGTTCAGATCAGGGACCTAAAAAGTCAGTCTTTTACTGCAAAACCTGCTCAGATCAACCAGCGCTATGCCCAGCCCCTTGCTTTGAACTTTACCACACAGTTAATCTACAAACAGTGACAAGTAAGTTTACACTGAAATGTCAGCCAAGTAATTAATTAATAATAATTTCCAAACGCTAAACATGAACGGTTTTTGTTTATAAAAGTTTATTCCTAAACTGAAGTAGTTAATACTAAAGAAATAAAAACGCTAATATTAAATACATTGTACAAACATTTGCCTAATGAGTAAACAGTAAATTTGAAAAATGTCATTAATATGCATAAAATGTTATTTTCCTGCTTCAGATGTCTCTAATATTTAAGATAATTAGCAGAAACGACATTTTTTTTATGCATTTGTAAGGAAAACCTGACATTTTGAGAGACAAAACAGCAATTCATACATAAATTAGTTGCATATGTAGCAACACTGATCTCCTTATAATGCAAGTTTTGTGACAGTGTGCAATAGTAAGACAGGAAAGGAATCAAGGTGCTTTTTTTTTGCAGGTCAGACTCTTTTAGAATGTTGGCGTCCGTCTTGGTTGGGCAGCACAGTGTTCCAAAGCAGGAAGGCAGTGAAAGAGTTAAATATGAACTTTTTTTTTTTTTTTAAAGGATATCTCTAAATGGAAGTATGTCTTTCACCGCACACATACTGTATTACTGCACTTAAATCCTGTAGTTTCGTTTAGAAGGTTTAAAGGGAGGGTGTTTCTTGTGTTTCAGATACACTTGTATTAGAACAGTCCTACTGACCCTTGAATTCACGTAACTGTTGTTCTTGCCGGTTTGTAATCTTACATTGATTGGTCCTTTAATAGCAGGGATATTGCTTTGTTAAATGGTTGCGCAAGAGTTACCCATCTGTTTTCTGTCAACATTCCTAATACATGATCAACCAAGGCAGACGTTCCTTTCTTCAATATTGTTTAAATAAGCAGTCATTTGTTTCTGGCAGCACCTACTAAATTGGTAGTTTATTTATGCTCATGAGTGATTACTGGAAAATGAGCTTTGAAACAGTGCCGTTAGGGAAGGACCGTGGGATTAGTGTAGCAAACCATTATTTGTGATTGATAGTATACTTTTACCAACTTTAATACATTTTCTTCTTCTGCTGGAATTTGTTTGGCTTCTGTAGAGGGAGTTCTATTAATTGGCTTTCCATGCAAAATAGCCCGAGGTGATAAACATGCTGTCAGTTTCTGCAAACCAATATAATTTAACACTGTTCAACCTTTCTGCAAACTAGTATAATTTAACACTATTCATCATTAGCATTAGAGGGCTGTAAAAGAGAGCAAGATATGGGTTTGAAAATGTTGATTTTAAATTTCAGTGGCTGCTGTAGGTGCAGTAAGTAATATATTTTATGTGAACTGAATTAGAATCTATAATTGGTATTTATTTAGTAGTATTTTTAATGGCCATACAAGAACTTGTTTAGATAGTGGAGATTTGCTTGAACCTGTAGTGTACTGTACCTATCGCATTGTGGAAGATGATGGCAGAGGGTGTCAAGGTACCGCTGCTTGAGTTTGGTGTTTGTGGGGCTGTCAATTATTGAAATTTGTATACAGTGCTCCTTCTTGATAAGACTGTAGTCGGGAGCCGTAGGTAAGAGTTCAGGCATATACTGTAATGACAATATAAGTGCTACTAAAATGGCTACTGAGTTATTACCTGTTGTGGTATAAAGGGCCTGCCGTTATAACAAGGACTACTGTAATAATGACTTCACCACAACATATGAGACAAAAAAGAAAACATATGCTACAAGTATCCTAAAGAATAAAACGATAATGTGACAATTCCAGTAAAAGTTAGATTTATATGTTGTATCTTACCACTTCAGAGGTCTTGTTTTCCCCCTATGAAAGACAAGGTTGACAATTTTCCAGGGACAAGAGCTCTGGGAACATGTGTGACTCCAACAGCATCAACATTTTCTATCACTAAGGGGCCGTGTCTAAATACTGTGTCAGTATTCTGGAAATTAGAAGATAAATGCACTGTGTTAAAGAGAAGCTTGCTGAGGGTAATTGGAATTTCAATTTCTGTTTCAGTCATCGCATCCTGATAACTTTTTACTCGGAAATTAAATGCACCCCTGTGGCCTTTTAGTAGCTATCAAACCTGTGTTCTCTGTTAGTTCAGCTGGTACACCAGTGTGTAACCACAAAGCTACCCCCCTGTCCCCAGTGGAAGTAAGAAATACCTCTCTATTTGGTATATATTATTGAAGTATTTCTTGCATCCACCAGGGGCTGAGTGTGGCAGGTTGGCAGTTATAATCTGGTGTACCAACTCTACTTACTGAAGGCAGAGGAAATGTTGGCATATATCATTATTCAGGCCACATAAGGCACTTAAGTCCAACAATTTAAAAAGTCACCTGGATGTGATGAGTGTAATGATACACAAAGTAAATCTATCGGTTTATATATTGCTGTAAATCGGTTTAAATATTGCTGTAACGCACAGTAGCTTACTTTGCACGATGGACAGTATTGACTTGGTCATCACTTTTTTAAAGATGCAACCTTTATTATAAACAAAGGTGTTCCACTCTTGTTAACGGTATCAAAGATGGAAGTGAGCTGCTGCTCTGTGTGAAAGTAACCATTTTCTCTTGAATGGTGTTTATTTTGTTATGTGTTAACCTTGCGGTAATGGACTGTACTTGACTGGTTTCTGTTTAAGAAGAAATTCTTGTAGTCGGTCTCTGCAGCAGATAATCGCTATCCCAGCAGTGCAGAGAGGATAATGTTTTTTCTCAAAAGGACTGTGGAATGAAATGAGAAAAGTTAATGGACTAGACAGCTCGTCCAGTCTCTGCCTATTGAAGTGAAAACATTCTTATCCACCATATGAGTTTTGCTTTAGAGAACACTTGGTAAACCAAGAAAATGTAATTTATTTTCTTTTTACTTCTTTTATGTTTTTTTTTGTTATCATTTAAGGGTAAGAAATTGAGTTTGCTGGAGTCTAAAATTCTTTGGAAAGTTGGAGTAAAGTTAGTGGACCAGCTAATCCAAGAATGCAATCTAGAGACAGAATCTGGTTTTGCAGAATTCGTTTTTAGAATTGAATGATATTACTACCTCCAAATACTGTACCTCAAAAATGTAGAAAATAGAACCTCTAGTCTCTAAAGAACACTTTTGTAAGTTTTTCTTTTTACTTCTTTTACTGTTATTTAAGAGTTAGAAATTCATATGTTTTTTAGGCTTTGGATATAAAGTTGTAATGAAGTTAATGTTTCAGATAGCAATCCAGATACAGTTCATTGGAGACTAATTAATTAATTTCAGCAGTAGCAGACATAACTAATATACAAGTGCCTTCGTCTTTAAAATGAGCATCCCACAAAAATAATGTTGTCATTAACCCGACATACCCACAATACCTCCACATCTGTGGTATAAATATCAGCTGTCTGCATTGTGGAGCTCAAAAGGAGTAAACCGTCTTCCTCAAAGTAAGGGCCTGTGATATTTCATCTGTTATGCGAGGTCTTGTAGAATGGGCATTCTGACTGTTGGTGAAGTTTGAGGCAGATTGCCAGAGATCTTGGACTTTTGAATGGGTGTGTTCATAACATTTATTGTGACTTCTCGTTGGGATAGTCTGACTGCTGCACGACTTTGGCCTGGCCATCCGTCGACAGTCACAAACCGTGCACAATGAGCGCTTGTTTGCCAGATCCATTCCAACCCACGAGAAAGTCTTACGGACATTGCCAGCTTTGCAAACATGAGCTCTGCTACAACAGATGTTAGACAGACCTCTACAGTTTTGCAGGACCGTTCTGATCTCAGATGAGTCCCACTTCCAACAATTCAATTTGAATAGGCACATTTGGATATGGAGGTGGGCTGCAGATGAATTGTGAAACTTTGGCTTAATTTTGGTTCAGTGGAAAGACAGAGTTGATGTTCATAGGTGGACTTCTCAATTTGGCACATTCAATTGTGATTCCTTCAGAACCATCTCATACCATTGTTAAGCAAAGGGGTTTTACAGTTTACATCGCACCATCTACAGAAAGATGGCGCCACATGTCATACGTCCAGAATCGCCACAACCTGGAAGGGCTGCAGCTTCTTCACTGGACTCTTCAGAGTCCCAACATGAACCCTATCGAACATGTCTGGGAACACCTCAATAAACAATTAAGGAAAACTTGACCTCTACCTGCCAATGTGAGTGAACTGCGGTCAAACCTCGCTGAACTATGGCAAAATCTGGACCAAAGTGTAATACAGAATCTCATTGATTCCATATATGCACGTGTTCAGGCCCTACATGATGCAAATGGCCTAGCTGCCAGATACTGATATGTTAGGTTCTGCTCAGTTTTGTGTTTATGTTGTGTTGCCGTTTGCTATAATAAATGTTACTGACCCTGCCTGTGTGAGTATTATTTATATAGCCTAGTGTGTGCTGGAAATGAGTGTATTCCTGTCACTATACATATGTTAAATGCCTTGTGAGATTCTATTTAGATCCATCATCTTTTAGATCAATTCAACAGATCCCATTATCTGGTTGTTGCTTACATATTGTACTTTCTTGCTTTTCAAGCTTGACAATTTAACTGAATTAAACTGTTTGGATGATTGTGGTCTTCACCAATCAACAGACCAGTATTTTTAATACTGCTATTAACAGTTTATTTTGTATTATCAGGACACTGCACTTGGCAAACCCAGAGAAGTCTTCCGGCTGCCATCTGAGTTGAATACCTATGAGAATCGCCTCTGCGCGTCTTTGCATTTCACATCTTCTACCTGGGTGGCCCTGTCAGATGGCACTGGGAAGCTATATCTTATGAGAACAAGCAAAAGGGGAGAAAGTGCACATGGAAAGTGGGAGGTAAGATGTTTTTGTTGTAGCAATGTATCTCATATTTAAAAAAAATAAAATAAATAAAGATTATAAAGGACTAATGAGTTTTTAAATTATGTGTTTTTTTATATCAAAAATCCATCTTCAGGTAAATTCGGAGTTTTATTCAGGAACAAATGGATCAAAAAGTGTGTGTATAAATAAATAGTTGTAAATCTATGTCTTGTATTTTTTTTTTCTCTCTCATCCACAAAAGCAAAACTTTTGCTACAAAAGATTTTTCCTATAATTTTTTTTTTTTTTTTCGAGATTTCTAGAAATTATAAATTTCCATTACGGTATGTAAACTTTTGACTTGCAACTGTGTGTGTGTGTGTGTGTGTGTGTGTGTGTGTGTGTGTGTGTGTGTGTGTGTACAAGGTGCCCTGTAAGATTCCTCCTCCTGTGTTTATTTTGTAATTTTTTTTTTTTTAGATCAGAGATTTCTAGTTTAGTTACGTGGATGGGAAGCCCCATCCATAGTAATTAAACTCCAGATTGTGGCCGAGGGGTAATAGAATAATTAATTGCAAGTTAGTTAAACCCTCGGCCACAATATAAAAGGCTGCAGCTCTCTACGTGGTGGTGGTTGTTGTGTGAAAGTAGGAACAGTGTGTGTGTGTGTGTGATTTGTTTTGTTAAAACCTTTTATTTTGTGTGTGTTTTCTTTTGTATTTCTTTTTGTGCCTTTTAACTGTGTGTGTGTGTGTGTCCCTGCTTCTGTCACCGTCAGTCACCCTTTCACAGTGTGTAATATATATTAAATTTGTTATGGACGATGCAGAAATCGGGCAGTTGCCGAAATGCCCAGGCAGTTCGCAAAGAGCCCAGCTGTGGTGAGTGAGTCGAAAGACACCGTCGTTAGCATTAGCTGTTTATTCCTTTTGGGGGGAAAATATGGCTGTTTCCTTTTATTTTGTATTAGTATGCTAATTCTTTGTTTTATTTCAAGTGGTGCAAACTTGCACTGGAGCAAATGCTGTTTTGGTTTTGAATGAATTTGAATCTGCTTTGCTTAGTGTTTAAATACTGAGAAACCTCAAGCTCGCTGGTGTAGTGGAGTGGTGGTTAGGGCTTTGGACTCTTGACTGGAGGGTTGTGGGTTCAATCCCAGGTGGAGGACACTGCTGCTGTAGCCTTGCGCAAGGTACTTTTACCTAGATTGCTCCAGTTAAAAACCCAACTGTATAAATGGGTAATTGTATGTAAAAATAATGTGATCTTGTAACAATTGTAAGTCGCTCTGGATAAGGGTGTCTGCTAAGAAATAAATAATAGTTAATCTACTTGTATACCTCCCCAAGCTTGAAATACAATTCCTATTACTGTATGTGCAATTAAGGCAGCCCCACAATAGTAGGGCAGTGTAAATCTATATATTTATCTTATTGTATTTGTATAGAGGTGTGGCGGAGTGTCCCGCCCCTATATATTTATTTATTTATTTATTATTATTTGTATTTTTGTTTGCGGGCGCAGTTAAAAGCGCCGCGTATTTGTTATTGTTTTTATATTTAAAAACCTTGTGAGGATGCGTGGCTGATCAGCTACTGATTATTTAACTAGCTGACAGTCACGCATCCTTACTAAACTCGTGCAGACTGTGGCCGAGGGGTAATAAGATAATTAACAGCTAGTTAACCCCTCGGCCAGATTATAAGAACCTGCAGCTGTCCGTGCTGCGGGGTTGAGTGTAGAGAGGAGAGTACGGGGAGCGGAGAGAGAGAGCGAGGAGAATATAACGAACAATTGCTATATAATCAGATATACTTGTTTCTGTTTATTCGTTTGGCCCTCGCGCCCTTTTGTTTTTGTTGTTTTGTTCAAATCGTTTGTTTTGTTTATTAATAAATTCAGCTGAACGCCGTTGCGTTCAGTTTCACCCGCCCATCCACTGTTTTGGTTTCTGTACTTCCTAGTCCGTGACATCACCACACCTCACCACTGCAAGCCATCCTGCCACAAGAGGGCATGGGCAGTATTTACTCTAAATAGGCAGTTAATTAAAGAGTGGGGGACTGTATGTTAGTTACTGCTGTTAATGAGAAATTATGGTAACTAAATGTATTTTCCTGTGTGAGGTCTGTTTAGGTCATAATGTTGTAAAAAAGCAGAAAATGTTTAATAAAAATTGTGTATGTACGCCATGGTAAATTTTCATATCTAGGAATATCTGCAACAACATCCTGTGTCGACCTCTTTTAAATCTAATTTTACCCCCTTACTGGACCGCATTAAACCGGATTTTACTCGCTGCTCCACTTTGCCTTTTTCTCTGGCTGGCTGCATTAATTCAGTTTTAAAATGAATGTGTTTCCTAAATTCTTATATCTTATAAATTCTTATATCTCCAGTGTATACCTATCTTTATCCCTAAATCTTTTTTTTAAAACTCTTGATACGCTAATCTCATCATTTTATATGGCTTAAGAGGTATGGCCTTACCCAACTTTCAATTTTATTATTGGTCAGCTAATATTCGTTATATTACATACTGGCACCACTATCATCTACAGCAGACAGGGCCTGCTTGGTTATGCTTCCTGTCAATCTACGTCGTTACCAGCATTGATATGTTCCTTACTGCCTCTTTCCACCTCTCCTTTAGTACTAATCCTCTAGCAAAACACTCCCTTAAGATGTGGGCCCAGTTTAGAAAGGATTTTGGTTTTCAATGTTTTCTCCCACTGCTGTGAATCATAATTTTGCAGCGTCTTTGAATAACTCCTTCCAGACTTGGCATGAACAATAAAAGTTCTGCTTTTGTTTGACCGAGTTATCTATGTACATAAATACAACTTCATATTACTTTTAGAAAAACTGGAGATTGAGTGTTAAGTTACCGTGTGAATATGACCCAGACAGAGCTGGGAGGTATTTATAGGTCTGTCTGCTTCTTGTCGCTAAAGCTGTAGGACAACAGGGATTTTATTTAATATTCTTCTACTAACGGATCTGGATCTTTTTGGAAAATACGGCCCACGGGCTGGATGCGACCCTTTTAATGATTTACAGTGGCCCGAGGTTGGAAGTATGTCTAAAGGGGTGAGAGCTAAGTTATGAGCCCTTCTGTGTTCTTACAACTGTGAAACACACCTGGAAAGTGATTATGTTACAGATGTACAATCTCATAACATCTGACAATTTAATGAGAAAAAAAAAAGTATTTGTTTAATTTTATATCTGCCGGTTGTATTCGATTACATTGCCTAGGCAACTGCAGGCAGTCTTGGACACACACCTTCTCCATGCAACCAACGTTTATTTTCTTGGCTAGTGACTTGGAGTGGAGTCATTAGTCATCCTGGAAGTGGAAAAGTAGGATAGTCATTACATTACAAGGAGAGAGATATCTGAGAGAAGATGAGTTTGATGTAGATTAGGGAATTAAAGAAAGAAAAAAAGCCTGTATTCTCATAATGTATTCTACTTTAATTAGAAGTCCATTGATGTGTGTTTAATGAGGGAAACCATACAGGGAGCCTTTCAGTGTTTTGCAGCTTTTACAACACAATCATCTGGGGATTTTCAAAGAATATCTAAATTATTATTCCTATTTTTTTTTTAAATCACAATGCTCCACTCTTGAACAATTGTCAGCATGTGTAATTAAATGTATACCACAAAATAGGTGTCTGGTGCTGCAGTTATTTTTATTCATTTTCCAATTTTGGAATGTCCCAATTTTTATTCAACCACTGCAACCCCTGAACTAACTTTCGGGAGAGCGAAGAGGAGAACTCCGTCCTCCGAAACGAGTGCCGGCAGCCGGACGCCCCCATGCCTGCCGATTTTATGACGGCGTTTCATTTTCAGCTTATTCTATTTGAAGTTTCAAGGCATGATTTCACTGTTTACTTCACTATCTCTTAACATGGTCTGTATAGCATTAATTACATGAGATCATTATGGTTATTAACTAACACTGAAGATACAGTAGTGCTCTTTGTGTACATAACTGTTTAAATTGTAGTACCGGTGTCACAGGAAATTAGTAGACCATCAATAAAGTAGATCTTGTCTATACTGCGCATGTGCAATTTTCTGAATTTAACGTGAGGGTCTGTCGATTCACTTTTCTGTCGGGGGACTTCTCTTATCTTTATTTTTTTTTATGAGCAGTGTCAGAAACAGCACTTTACTACATGCATTTAATAATAGCTATTTATATCCTTTTGTTTTATCTTTTATATTTTACATTTCAAATCAACTTTGTTTTATATATGTACACACACATTTTACAGTGACATTTAAAACGTGTAGCGGTAAATTATTTTAAATTCATCTCGGAGTTAGTATCCTCTCCATTTATTTTATCAATAATTGCTCAAATTAATTATTTAGTTTAGTAATTTTAGCAGCTACTTTTATCCAAAGCGACTGACAGAGACTAGGGGGTGAACTATGCATCACAACTACTGCTGCAGAGACACTTACAATAGGACCTTTTACGTTTCATCCGAAGGACGGAGCACAGCAGAGGTTAAACTTGCTCAGGGTCACACACAGCGAGTCAGTGGCTGAGGTGGGCTTTGAAGCCCCATTCTTTAACCACTGGACCACCAAGCCTCCTACGTTCCCTGCCCAAAACACACCAAGGCTAAGACAAATACATATCACACCTCTTTCTTGAATAACCTTAGCCATCTTATCTTGTGTAATGTGATATTTTTTTTTTCCAAATCTTCTAATTATAATGTTTATTTGGTTCTTGTTGCCCTTTTTATCTAGACGTGTGGACTTAAACACAATTCTGGAGTTTTCTATTGGACATTAGTTTTAGTTATTTTCTATATTTGAGTTATTTCCCACTGTGTTTTATTGTAGAGTATCCCTGTATGTTTGTGGTAGTTCATAAAAAAACAAGCATGTCAATAACACAATCCCCCACCACAGCTGTAAATTTAGAATTGGAGATATCCGTATGATGAATATGTTAATGACTATGACACATCAACAGTTTGTACAGATTAGCACAGAATAAGAATTATCAATGCAGTGTTTAATCGCCATTTGATATGCATTCCAGATCTATTAAATGTTAGTGTGACATACAAACAGATGGCTGAACAGACACCTCCAGATATAATCGGTTCAAATAAATATAACGTTATGAAATAAAATCTTTTCTTGTATACAAAATGTGGTTACATCCAGATGCTGTCTGTCAACGCCACTTGTTGCTGTAAACTAAAAAAAAAAATATTCCACCTACAATGTAGTAAAACAATATTAGACACACTAATGTACCTTTCCAATACCAAATACGTTTCTCCCATAATAATAAATAAGACTGGGAGGGTATCAAACTTGTGCTATTGTGTATGGGTCCTTTTGTGGGTTAAAAAGTAGTGGTAACAAAGGACAGACATGTTGTGTTTAATGTATTTTAATGTATCTCTGATTCGTACTTCTTCAGTAAAAATCGCTATTCCAGGCTTCTAGAAAATCCCCCATCCCCAATCTCAGATTCTAATGTACATGCGGTACATTTAACACAACTCAACAGGACCCTATTAGCAAGTGTTTGGGGTGAATGCATACTTTCTCAAAAGTAGAAGTGTAAATATGCTTTGGGTTAGGTGTGTTATGCATACTAAAAACTTCAAATGTATAGCCTATAACTAGGTATAGTTTTCTCTGTGTGTTTTGTGCCTGGCCTGGACATATTGTATGAGCTCCTTCATACCGTACTTAATTGGAAATCCTTCTCGATACAGTTGACTGGGAATTATCTTTCTTAATTATTTTTAAAGTTGCAATATAGGCTACATCAATATTGAAAGTTTATTTATTTAATTTTGTGATTCTGTACGACTTTCCAATTAACTTTATCGTTTTATTATTATTATTATTATTATTATTATTATTATTATTATTATTATTTATTTATTTATTTTATTTTTTTTTAAAGCATGCATTCAAATTAAATGCAAACACGTTTAATTTGCAATGCTACTCATCTCTTCTAATACTGGACCATGGAAAATGTATGATTTCAGGTAGCACAGTATACAGAAAATCAAATGCAAGCTTACATTCATGCAGTATGATAGGCATGATACATTTTTTAAGCATAAACGTTTGTCTCACTGGCAATAATGTGTATTGTTTTCAACCACATACAGATTTAAATTAGGACACAGCACACAATCAGTTTGATATTATCTTCTGAGACAGTTTCATACTTATAGAATTAATTCTTTAATTCATTCATTCTGAGTTAAAGCTTTGTGAAAATGACCCTGCCAGTGGCCAAAATGAATCACAAATGTCTTGTTTATTTAGAATGGATGTTGATTTAGTGTTTCTGAGTGCAGTGGCCAATACAATTTAATTTTAAATGATTTTAAGATGTAGAAGATAGAGGAAGGCGAAGGTCCTTTGCTACAATTTAACCTTTGGAAATGTGTAGATTAAACATTAACTGAAGGACCGTGCAGAAGATTCTAAGTGCTTTGGATTGTGTTTTGATAGTAGGCACTTTGAGGCCAGCTGCTGAAACCTTCCAGCTATTTCTGTAACAGTCAGGGCAAATTAAACCATCAAAGCTCTAATTTTAAATTAAACGAAACTGAAGCAATTTCAACATGTCTTGGTGGAGGTTCATTACCATATACATTAAAATAATTGAAGATGCCAGTGTCACCCAACAAACCTAACAGATGTAACCAAGCTACTAAACCCTGGAGGTGAAAGCCCAGCCTGGGAAATCTCAACCTGGACTTGCTGGATGTCTGACCAATAGTGGTTGGCGATGAGGCAAACAAGCCCCAGCCAACTTTTCTCCTTAACCCAATGTAGCCAAGATTGCCAACTTGGAACAAGCTGAAATAGAACCATGCTCAAACGATGCATTCCAAAGGGCAGTGCTTTTTCTAGGGTGGGATGCAGCTTGAACGAGTTTGCCATTCATTGTCCTTTTATTCAAAAAATTCCATAAGAAAATATCAGTTGAGTAACTAATTGGTAAGGATAATCTTAATTTGTTTGTTGTTTTCACCAAAATAAGAGATGCCAAGGCACCATTTGAAATGGTTCTGATACTTTACAATATTCATTTTGGATAAAAGTATCAAACAGGACAAATATGTCATGTGATAGAATACACAGAGAAAGCATCAACAAGTAACCGCCTTGTCTTTAAAGCCTTTGGTATGTTGTTGTTCATGTCAGTCGGCATGGTTTTGATCTGAGGACCTTGACCCTGGGTTATTGACCCTGGGCTACCAAACCTGCATATATTTAATACATTTTTTTAAAAAACAAAAATGTTTATTAATGCAGTTTTTTTCCTTTTTTTGTATTGTACATTACACATTTCAAATATATATATATATATATATATATATATATATATATATATATATATATATATATATATATATATATATATATATATATAAAATGATGAAATAGGGATGAATGAGAATCCTATTGCACAGAAGTTTGTCATTCCTACACTATTAATAGCAATACCTGGAATGGCTCAAACTGTTAAGACAGTCTTAGTGCCATTGGAAGCTTGTTTGCTTTTGGATGTCATGTCAAAAAGTAGACCAAGGCTGCAGACTAAAAGTTGAAGGATAAAATACTGTGATATTATTATTATTATTATGATTATTATTATTATTATTATTATTATTATTATTATTATTATTATTATCATTTTATTTTTTTAAAGCATGTATTTCAGGAGTGCTTAATATACTGAATCTTAATGCTTGGATTTTAATGTTTCCTTTCAGATTTTGTTTAACCAGGACCTTGGGGAGCCGTTTATAATAATTAACAGCCTTTGTTATGTGAACTGTGGCAGCCACTCCATCGAGGTACTCCTCCTTAGAATTAAGAAGGATGAATTGGATGTGAAAGGAAGTGGGTTCTGTGTATCAATCGAATGGCTCACTATAACTTATATCAGTGGACAGGGTAAGTCTTCAACAAGGTTTCTCTTCTTTTTTTTTTGATTTCAAGGATAAACTGCAATGCCTTACATCTGTTATTGCGATATATATGACCAGTGCATTTGTTTCATTATATTTTATGGAACTTATTTGAATTTTATAATAAATAACCTGTTACTTATCGGTGTCTCTACAAAAAAAATAATGTGGAATTCAAAATCCCTTACTTTATTCTATATGGTAATTGTGTTGCCCATATTTCAATGTTCCGTGGCCATCTGCTTTATGGTAGTCCCCTGAAATGGAACCACTAGATCCCTGACTTACCACATTTCACCAGATATCTGGGATTTCCCTCAAATATTTGTGCATTGCCAGTATCTCAGCAGAAACACCAGCATTTCTTATGCCTACCCCCTTACTGGAATTCTTAATAAAGAAACTTCCTTTTTATTACTTTTAAATGACGTGTCTGATATTTTATAATGGATTAAAAAAATAAAATACAGAAAGTAAAAGGCATTTTAATGAAGAGCATTGAATAATCACCATGACAAAATATCCTCAAGGCATATTTATTTGCTGTCTAGTTTTAATAATCAAATATATTCTTACAGATGAGGCTATGGAAGCCTGTATGCATAAACAGCAAAGAAAATGAATTGTTGTCAGTGATTTTACTTTAACCTTGCTTAACCCCAGCACTATAAAATTACAACCAGAGAAGGACTTGTATAAACACTAGGGCAAAAACCATAAGCAGTAGTTTTGGCTATTGCTTTTATTATCCTTATTTTTGTGGGTTGTCAGATTTTGATAACATTGGGTCTGATTTGTTAAGATGTTAAAAGCATCAAATGGTAGTTTATCATTTAAACTGATCTGACTGGGGTTTTTTTAATTTACTATTTCCAAGCATGTGCTTAATGCAGAAAAGGTACATTTTCAGGTCACCGTTACTGTACTTCTGCAGACCCAAGCAGAAGTGTTTTTTACTAAATATATTCTGTTTCACTTAGCTTTTAGTATCATGCACAAATTTTACATTTAAAAATGTTCAACATTAACATGGGTTCACTGAAAACTCCATATGTCTGCAAATAAGGAAGCTTGGAAACTGACTTTTGGGATTACAAAGGAGAAACAATTCCACTAAAATTATTACTGAAGCATAGTAATAGTACTTGCTACGGTTTTCCATTTGAAGGTGATTTGGTAAATGAAATTTACTCAAATATCACAGCACAGAATCCAGCATGAACAAAAACATTTTTGTAAAGTTAATTGAAGGGATTGCATTTAAAATCTGAAAAAATGTAAACTTGGTGGCTAATGTTAAATCCTATATTGCTAATCATTTTTTCAATCATTAAGCACCAAAACAACATTCTCCCACTGCTACAAAGATGAGTAGCCAATATCGTAGCTACTAATATGAAAAAAGACAATTGTGGCAGATCTCTCACAATTTTTAGTATGCCAATATTAACAATTAGAAAGGCAAGTGCCTGAGCAATGAAGAAGTATTTATTACATGTAACCTATTGGTTATAGTAATGACATTGCTTTGAAAGGCCAGGGAGTTGTGTTGGTGTAGTTGTCTTCAGGTGACAGATGTGTTGAATTGCATCTGCTTTTTAACTTATTCCCATGTGAAGCGGGCCATTATGGATTCTGAACTGTCAGTGAGATTAGATGAGGTTAAAAGCTCTAACTCTGAATGCAGATGAGCCTGGCTCTCTTGCACAGTTGTTATAAGAGACTTGCTTGCTGTGGGTGTGGTCGCCAGTTTGCATGCCTGTGGTCTTGTTCTTTTTTACTGAGAGAGGAACCACTGTCTCCATACCTGTGCATTTGAAACCAAACAGTTACTGTAGCTGCCAGAATAATGTGAGAACAAATTACAGGACTGTTTTAATAATTTGCATCACAACAGTTTATCAATTTTTTAGCTTGAGTGTCATAGATATCCCGGATCGTAACATAAATACTAAACTTTTTTCATTTTTAGCAAATTCAGTTTAATTTTTTATTTGTGTGCTCTTCAAAAATGGTTTCACTTCCCGAGTATTGCATTTACTCACGTGATCTTAGATGTTGGAATGAGCATTTGATAATTTTTCTACCTGCAGTAGAGGTTACATTTATCTGACTCTGTGTATGGGTTTCACATTAAGAAAAATAAACAGTATGACTGACATGTCTTTGAACTGAAACATATTCAGAAGTACAGGAACTCACTAGTATAATTTCCAAACCTCTTATTCAAACTGACAGCTCCATAACCATACTTTTTTTACCACCCCTTTACTTACAACACAATATACATTTGTTACATTATACACTGCTTTTATACGGCTTACATTTTCAAAATATCAGATCCATTGATCTTGCTGTGCTAACCATTTGTTTGGCAGTGCCATTGAGCAGCAGGACAAATTATCAACAAAAATATTGCATCTTGTTCCCATTAGAACATATTTGACAAATAAAATAAGAAATTCCTTCTTTTTTCAGAAATACGATAACAAAATCTAAATGTCATTAGTTTTACATATATCTACTTAACTAAAATGTGGATCCGAGGCATAAATTGTATAATTTGATTGTATAGAAACCAATACTTGGATGTTTAACAATATTTTTGTCTTTCTTTTTAGATTGACTGTGGGCATATCCGCCGCCAGCCCCCAAAAAAATAAAACTTAAATAACGAAATAACGGCCAAGTCAAAATTGAAGCACATCAACAAACGGAAAGGAAAATGAAATGAACAGCAATGTTAAAAACGAGTCTATTTAATGTCCGTTTTAACCAATTTAGCATAATTGCGTTGTAGCTAGCTGTCAGTTGTTGAATATTTTGAAATACAGTACACCCTCGCTATAACGCCCTTCATTATAACAAACCTGGCCCTTGCCTGGACCACAAATAAAAAATAAAAAAAGATACTATTGTAACGTATACTATGTGAGGTGTCTGAAGTGCAGGAACGTTTGGAGTCGGAGCGGCTGTGTGTCGCATCGGTCGAACAGCCTATGGGGGACAGGCAGGGACCAAAGGAGCTGCTGGTGATTGGCCGTGAAGTGAGACGAGGTTTGAATTAAGTGGGTCTAAAGAGGGGGAGTGTTTGTTGTTGTGAAGCAGAGAGAGAAGCGAATAAACAGAGACAGGACAAAAATTAATTACTTTTAGCGGCGTAGGTCGTGGCCCTCAGCGACGTGTTAATTGTTTGTAATAAATATCGAGTTTGTCCCTGAATCGACTGAAGGCTCATTCTTAGTGTTAAGGATTTTTGTTACAATGTACACAAATTGTCAACATCTGTATGCACGGGATGCCACCTCACAGTGTAGTCAACTGTTTTGTCTTAATGTGTATGTAACTATGCCTCCGAAACAAAAATAATTTTATGCTGCAACAAATCTGGAAACTATATTGATCGTTTGAAAAAAGGAGTAACGCAGGCATATCTGTCGTGAATATAGTTAGTCAAAAAGCACTGTTTTTTGGCTTGTTCAGCAACCGTGCGCAAAGCAAAACTGATTAAAGAAAAACTTTTCATGTCGGATTGATTTTGAATAAAAGATCAGTTTGGGATTCTTGCATGTTGGATTAAGGTTTGGTGCACTTTGAAATGATTCATGTTAGATTGATTTTGAATAAGTTTAGCTTCAATTTGGGATTTTTGCTTTTTGTACCGCGTTTTAATTCTTTAACGAATTAGATAAAGGTAGAATACTGCATACATGAAACGAACAGGTACATGTAATTCTACTTTTATTAACAATATCATCTCATTAACTTACTCCAACTGTTTTACCGTTCATTTATAACGAACAAAAGGCTTGTTCTAGCGAAGGTGTACTGTACATCTACTCTCTCACTGAGAATGATTTTAGCGCGAACACTACCACTTCCTGTGGTTTTATTATTATTTTTGTATTTATTTTTTTCTGGAGCATTTAGGGTACGCAGTTTGCGTATGCTTAGCGGCTGGCTTGATTTGTGGGCAACATCATGGGAACAGGGTTTGGAATACTATACCTAAAACCTGCAAAGCTTACAGGTTTTTCCGCAGACTTGCAGAAAATAATTCTAACATTTGCCAAATTACCTTCCGCTACTTAGGGATTGATTTACAAAGCTGAACACTTAACCGGTTTTGGTTTAAATGTGTACCACTTCTGCATTATATTCAGAAACAATGTTCTAGAGGATCAGATAGTGTTTCTAATGCCACATTTAAGCTTTACTTTTTTCTGTTTCTAGTGATTTTGTATTTGCCAAGTAAATTATATTCCCAGGATTGTGACTCTGAATGTGCTAGGCTGTGTAATGTTTTGTGTATAGTAAAGCTTCTCCTGGAACACTGTGTAACTTGAGTTATGTTATAATGATATAAACCAGATCTAAACCATGCTGTGGAATGGGTTTTTGCCCCCTTTGACATAATTGTTTACTGACAGAATAAGATATGGAAAAGGAAAACTGCTGTTTTTTTTGTTTGTTTGTTTTTAAATTACATTTTCAGCTCCATGTGTGCTTTATTTCCACCACTGCAGTGATCATGTTTATATCAGTTTGCCTTTTTTGATTATTTACAAACAGTTAGAGATAAGGGAAATACTTATTTGGATTACAAGTAAATTTGGTATTGTTTCCCCTCCTCTTCATAAACGGTTATCGGTCATAGAATGTTTGAAAGTGAATTGTTCATGACATGACAATTACGGCAAAATAAGACTGAAATGTTAATTGGTCATGTGCTTTCATTGGCTGAGAGGGACATCATGATTTATAACCCATTAAACAGTAATTCACATTTGTATGAATCATGTTTTTGGAGTCACGTTGGGGAATTTGAAGAAATATGTTTGTTCATTCGATCCACATCATAACAAATGACAATACCCATTAGTGTTCTGTTTCTGGGCGCTCTTACTTGGGACGGGGGACTGAAGATGATTGACTGTTGGGCATTAAGGAAAAACAAACAAACAGATAATGCCTTGAGGAAAACCTTTTACCACCTGAATCTGAAGAAGCTCAAAGATTGACAGTGTCTGACGGATGGAAAGGCTATTAAAAAGGGATAATGGATAACAACTGTTGTATACATAATTTGTATGTTAATGCATGACATTTTAAAATGTATAATCCACTGTGTATACAGTACACAGAATGATCTCACTGGCATGTGCAATAGTGTAGTATATTTTATTCAATCAATTTTATTCAATCTTGGCCTCTATTAGCATATTAAAGGTCAATCAAAATCACAGAATCATATGTTCTGAGGTAAAACCAAGTCAAACAAGTGAATTAAATGCTATTTAGGACAATATCTAATTAAAAAATTGACAACATCAATCCACGGTTTTATACCATGTTATGCGCTATTAGTTTGTAAACATGTCTTACTAATGTGTTTTACTGTGTGCCAAATCAAGAAGTTAAATATAGCATACTAAAGCTAAAATCTGAGTTACTGTAGTATTGAAAAGCTGGAATGAGTTAAAGAAAATCTAATTTTGAGATATGCTCTCAGTGGATGTATTGAAACATTGTTTGTTTGAGTAATGATGAGCATGAATGTGTCTAGCAGCCAAAATAAAACACTGTGACCCCCAAGTATGAAAACAGAAATATTAGAATCTTTAATGATGTATATGAAATTCCCTTAACAATGTTTTAAACAGATGAAGAAAAGAAGTATGCTATATCCAAGAGACGAGTGCTGCAAGGAAAGTCTGTTCCTCACTATGCCGCCATTGAACCTGAGGGGGGCGGCCTAATGATTGCGTCAGACAAACCCTTCAAATTCACCCAAGTCGATGGTAAACAAGTTGAAGAGACTTTTGAGGAGACTATGGATGTTGATGAAAAAAGAGGTATGGACATTTTAGTCTAACATGTCTTGGTTAGAAATGTACAATATATTAATTTGTTGTTTGTACACACACTGCACCCTTTTTAAAGCCCTCCTTGGTTTTCAAATGCAATGTAAACCGGGCTCTTTGATTCCTCTGAATAAGTGCTATGTGCACCTGAACATTGTTGCTGATCAAGTCCAAATTTAGTGTGCCTGAAAATTTTCATAAAGGATCTCATACACAATTGCAGAAAAAAAGTTACTTTTATTGAACAAATAACTTTTAATTGTCAGTGTTTTATAGTTTATCTGGACAGTGCCAGATATCTGAATGGAGCAATATTACTGAACTGTCCGTGTCTCGGTTTGTTGTTAAATTTTATAATTAGACAAATGTAAATGTTGGCAAATTGGGGTGCTGTGTTATTGCAAAACCTTTTTTTATTTGGTCAGCTACATTTCTTGTATTTTAAAAACACATAAATAAGATACACCACCCACTTGATATATTGCGGGCGTCGGGGTCCAAAATAAATCTGCTATATATCGAGGGCCACGATGTAGCGAGAGACCCATAGAAAAACAAATAGCCTAACAAACAAATACTGTACAGCCACTCCCTGGGGGGCATCAGGGTCCAGTATAAATCCTCTATGCAACCCTCTTTTTCTCATTTTTCATATACAAAAGCTACACAACATTTTAATTCGTACTGCGGAGGGTAATTGCTTCTTATCAGCTTAAGTCTCCAATTAATTTCATGAGCCTTTCTCTCTAAAATTTCCTACCATCTGCAACGAGAATTCTGCGGCAATGACTATTTAATGAGTATAAATAAATAAAAGTAAGTCACAGTTTTTTAAATTTAATTAAATCACATTACTAAAATCTGAAGAAAAAAAAAAAAAACCAGAACAAACATGTTTGCCATTTTATGGAAAAACTTCTTTTTTTTTTTTTTAAACTCTTACAACACTGACTATTGGATGCCATTTTTAAAAAAATATACATAAAACATATGACCTATATTTAATCACATTAGTAATAATAACATTTGCCTAGCAGAATAAGAGTGTAATGGTGCACTGGGATTCAAATTAGCATTGGTACATTTTACAAATGTGTACTAGGCTTGGAGCATTTTTGTAGAAATGTAACAGGGTATTTTTTAGAAACATTTGTTGTTCACCAAAATGTTGTAATTTTAAAATGCATCCACATCAAGATAGCACGTAGAAATAGGAAACTGTGACAAGCGCTTCGAAACGGTGACAGGCGACACTGATTTGGCTGATAAACTAGCTGTTTTGTTTCTTTGACCAAGGCCACAGTGTGAAAGTGCTATTATCACATACCACAAAACAAATGGGAAAGTAATGATTTAAAAAAAGAGGATTTTCACAAAAATGTTGTCATCCCAAGTAATCGGATAATATCTAATATAGTTCACTGCCTCCTTCCTTTTTGAGCATTCATGTTACTACACCATGTACAAAAAATTACTAAAATCTGGAAGAAAAAAAAAACCCAGAACAAACGTGTAACATATTTTATGGAAATCAAAGAACTTTTTTTTAACTCTTACAACACTGACTTGGATGCCATTTTTTAAAGTTTGGATTGAGCTGATTGGGTTAAAAAGCCACGTTTTCCTTTCTGTTTCATATCAAGTTCTTTGATTTGTGCGCACGCAAATATATTTAGTTTACCTGGAAAATGCTGCATATGCATCCCCATTATTTCCCCCTTTCTTTTGTAAATATGGAGGATCGCCAATGTGCTTTGCTAAGTCTATTCACCTGCGTAACTTCGGAGTTGTTTTTGTTTAATTGAGCCCTTATAAAGTAGTTTTACTTTTTACATCCATTTTCTGACTGAAGATTTATAATTTTACAGAAATCTTGGTAAGTAGTCATTGGTCAATTTTTAACCCTTGTATTACAAATCCAAAACAACTAACAGTACCTAACACTGTTCAGGCAGCTCAGCTTTTGGATGTGTCTGCACCTTCACGTTTCTGTGTGACAAGTGTTGTTTATGCTCCTGGTCTCTGTTTGACAGAAATATACTGCTTGGTGTACAGTCAGGTAAAAAGGGTAGAAAAGGGCAATGAAGTCATGACAGAATATGAATAGAATTGGTACAGCTGGTAGGCCTTGACATTATAGCTGGAAATAACTTGGCAGTTGCAGTGCAATTTGACATTCTTGGTATCTTTTCATTAAGCGCTTATATTGGAAACATCATATTTGACAGGGTCGATGAAGTGTTTTATTGTAGAGCGGAAAACTAGTAATTGTGTGAAGTCCTTCCTTCAGTCAAAATCCATTTTCTGACAAAAGCTAGGCCTTTTCATCTGATTTGTCATTTATTTTAAGGTTCCTCTGAATCATCTGAAGCCTAGAGTATATTAATAGATGTTGACAGTATGTATATCATTTATTTTTATTTTCATGAAACGCAGGTGTCTGGGCAAAACTTGGCCAACAACGCAACGTATTAGAAATCCATCCAAATTTGTCAAATAAATGTTACAATGTAGTTCAATACGTGTTTCTAAAATAAATTCCTGACAGGATTGTTTCTTGTAAATTCTTAAACTGCAATCCTAATCTGCTTTTTAACTTTTGTTACTGGACTCAGACTTCTATATTTTTCATATCAACAAAACACACACCTTTTGTTAATTGCAATCTGCCTATTCCTTTAATTGCCCCTTTCCATGCTATTTCTCTTTCCATCGCTCTTCCCGACAGTGGAAACTTGTGGGTAATTCTTTACCTTGTCACCGTTGTTACCTTGAGAAATGATGATGTTTTAATAAAAAATTTCAAGCAAATAATTTAGAAAACACTTGTCAAAATGACATTGGCAACTTGCTCACTCTTTTTTTTCTTAACTCCGTGTCTATCGTCAATTATTTTACTTCCCTGACCCGCAAGAGGCAATACTGACGTATATATATATACTTATATATTTTTATATATTGCTTCTGCTATACTTCCCTCAAACATCTTCAGTTAAAAATGCATACATTTACAGCAACTGTAGGCAAGCTGAAACCTATAAGTTATTATATTATATAACAATGTGTGAGGCTTATATTGGGTCAGTGGATTGAGAAGTTATAATTAATCAAATTGATAAATAAATGCTCCTAAGGGTGTAACAAAGCAAAGCCTGAGGCATGAGACAAACCAAACTTACTTGATTTGAACAAGGTATGGGAAGATGACCAATAATTATGCTAATCACAGGCAGGATGAGTGCCATTTTAAAAACGGTATAGACTAGATTGCAATTATAAAAGCATTCTAATAATATCGCTCGCAGTCATAGATAGGGATTCATTCAGTTGTTAAATTGCAGTGTTTCCCCTTGAAAATCAGATAGGCCCGGTGGTGGTGGGGGTGTCATCTGTGCAGATTATTTTTCATGGCTTGGAGAAAAAAACAGCCATGGCCTTCTGAATCATATTTGGAAACTGGAAGTCGGTAAACCTCCAGGCTGTGTTTCAAACAAAAACTTGCGTCCTTGGTATTTAACAAGTTTGATTTGCCTTACTTTGACACTTCAACACACAAATCTTAATTCATTTCAAGCGAACTGAAAATTGATCATTGGAGGAAGTGTCAAAATAAGTGAAAATACTCTCCCATATGGATTATTAAAAGCATTATACTTCATTGGTAATTTACGCTATTCACATGGTATAATCGTTAGTTACACAAAGCATTTCCTTTAGAGTTACAAATCAATCAAGCTATTTATTTTTTAGGTTGTAAATATACCATGATCAGTGTTGTACAGCCCCTGGCTGTACCTGGGTTCCTTTACCCATTTCAGGGCTTTCTGTTTTAGATTTAACTACTGGCCCCTTGGGCCACTGAGCTACTGTTTTTACTGGCCCAGATCTGGCCCAATATATTTATGCATTTTTTCATGATGGTTTTTATTTTCAGTATGTTTCTAACTGTGTATGCTAAACAAAGAGAGTCCACGTCTCAAAAGAAAGTGGCTAAACAAAGCCTTTCAATATATGTTACTTCAGCCATTTAACACGCACACATTTATGTGCTCGTCAGAAAATGAAAATACTGTATTCAAGATTTGAAAATGTATGTGTACAAGTGATACTCCATTTATTTTCACAAGCAAACCCGCAACCAAGCTGTTACCATATGGTCACAGCAACGCTAAAACCTAATTATAATAATCCTAATTAGGGATGGGTCAGTGTAGTCAAATACACGATTACACAAAAAAAACTATTCAAATAGCATATTGCATATTCATATGCAAAAAAAAACCTTATACATTAGCTACTAGTAGAAGCAAATGCATCTATTTTATTTATGCTGACGCATTCTTAAACCTGTTGACGTTATTTGCATATTAAACGTAAGGACCCTAATTAATTATGCAATGCTTGTAATAGCAACATTCTACAGTAATCGTATTCTGTTTGAAAATGTTGCCAATTTTATTGCCTTGTTTTTAGCTAATGTTAAGATCCCTGCATGAGTTCCGCTGTAATGACTGTACACAGCAGCTTCTGCAGCTGTTGCTAGCCAGTCGTGAAACAGCTTCCGAGAGCATGGCACCAGCGAACTTTGAATGTGTGAACTGAAATAAAATAATGTATATAGCAAGTGCTAAAAGAAGTAATCCAAACTTGGGTAACATCGAAATTAGAAAGGTAATTAACGTTATGATGAATAAAAACATATTAAATGTTAAGCAGAACAGCGCAGTGACTAATAAGAAAAGGCAAGATACTTGGAGTTGGAAAGGAGTTCTTTTTTAACTCTTGACTGCAGTTCAATGTAAAACATCTACTGTTGACTTTCTGTGAATGGATGGAGTAACTTCAACATTTGCACTGACCATTAAAAGTACAACCAGGTATCCTTGTTTTGAATTATTTACAGGTTATTGAATAAATAAAGTAACTTGACTTCGATTCATCTGATGTCAGTACATGATGGCAAGTTGTAATTAGTAATGTTAAACTATTGTAATGTTGGAATGTATTTTCTATTGTTTTGGCCAGGTTACAATATTTACACTAAGATTTTTATAAATATTTGTTAGAACTAAACAGATGTAGAATATGTAGGTTGCTATATGATAAGTGTTATTTTATTCTGAATACACTACAGCAAAAATTATTTGGTGTTTTGTGCAATATTGTGCTACTGTTTTCGAAATTCCCATCCCTAATCCTAATAATAAACACTTAAAACAATATTCACAATACAAAATAATAACAGTCCTTCTCAGAGCGTTGTCGCTTGTGTAGCCTCTCCCAAGTCAGCGCCTATCTTGCTGAGTGATACCAACGAGTCCTGGAAAGGATTGCGAATGGCATTTTTGACCTGAACACATCGGATCCCAAATCAAAAAGTTAGACAGTTTTGATTGCGTATCTCTGTATCCGTCGGGACATCTTACTGTGAGACTGGATATGATGTAAAAGACATGATATGATGTTTAATTCACAACAAATAAAGCTGCTGTTTTATCTGCAAGTTTGGGAAACTGACGCCAAACAAGGGAGAACATTACTTTTTTTTCCCCCCACTGTCATAATGGAGCCAGGTGAAGCCTCCACTCTAAATGTTCGTCTTCATTTTTTTTCCCATAATTACTTTCTTTTATGATTTAAAGATTTCAGCATTTTCCTGGATATATATATATATTGTGGGGAGGTGAGGCGTTGCAGGAGCCTTGCAGAGCCTGTTCTGCTAAAACAAACCTGAAAACTAACTTCACACGCGCAATTATTTTTTTTTTTCAAATTTTGTAGGCACGACGGCTGCCTTTTTTGACCCAGCGTGCCGCCGGGCCTGTAGAATGGTAGGGGAACCACTGAATTGTATCGGAAGTTAATGACTAATGGTTAATGTGCATTCTCTATAATCCAAAGGAAAAGCCCCCATGGCTAATTCAAAAGCAGAAGTGTCATTAGTGATTTTTAAAGTTAATCAAATTTTATATAAACCTTTGAATTTTCTTCAAAACAATATTTTTGAAGTTTAACACAGAATCAAATCGACACATTCCACCTTGAAATATCTTTTTGGACTGACTGTTTATGTATAGAACTGTTTTACTTTCTGTCCCTTGCACATGTAATGCCACTTGATTTACTTCCCCTTGGGGTGTCTTGTTCTTTTGTCTTTTTCACTTACTAAGATGTCACAGTATTAGAAGGTAACTATCTCTAACTAGGAAAGTTGTCGTAATTTTAAAATGAGGAAGTAGTGTTTCTAAGAAACATATTCCTTTGCTGTTTGTTCTGTGTTCGCCGTACCGCAGCACTGTATCCTGATTGTTTTAACGTATTTATTCACATGTCATAAATCGAATGGAAATACATATCTCATCATTTACTCGTGTACGTTTCTGGAACATTGCCTTTGCCCTGCTTGAAGTGAATGGCTCTTGGGAAGAGAAAAAAATAAATGTTTCAGGAGGGAGAATTATTGAGGTAAAATTCTTGTAAGAGAAACAGTTAAAGTTGAGACATGTATTTTCATCTGATTTTGACCCATGATTATCAATAATAATATCACAACAATTTGATGTTGAAAAATGTGTCGCTGCAATAGGGACAAGATACAGCAAAAGTAAAGCAATACTATTATTGTAAACACTGCAAGGTCTTCTGTCACACATTGTAAATCTGTCTTACTGGGGTTAAACCTTTATTTGCTTAGAGCTTTTTTTTTTTTTTTTAATTATACTAGGAGTCCTGCCAAGCATTAAATTACAATTTGTGCACGGATAGAAGCAACATGCATTAATCAGTCCACAGACACTTTTGCCAGAAATCATTAGCTTTTGTGCTAATTGTCTTGCAATCACAGCTTTATTTTATGGAAACTGGCATAGATTTGTGACATGTTAGACTTTTCATGCAATTTACATTCAGTTGTTTATCGTAAATTTTATATTGATTTTGTGTATTTTTCAAGTTCATTCTAGTTTACTTTCAAATCCATTCTTCTTGAGTATTCAAAACATTCATCTAAGCAGCCCTACTGCTTTAGAGACATGAAATATATTTATAATATGGAACAGGTGTATAGAAGATGTATGTCTCCTATGGCAACAGGTGTTTTGGATTGGCAAGGTAGCATTGTTACTGTAAGCGGCAACATTAAACTTGTGTCAGATAATCAGGTTTGGTCTGATTGAACTGCAGGTTCTGAAAGAATGGCCTGAAAAATTTGTGGGAGAGAAACTTAATAGCATGTATAGGTGGACTGAAAACCATGATAGTTACAGGTTTATTTGTTTCTGTTACGAACAAAGGATCTTGGAGCATTGTTGAAAGTCCTGGCTAGGGTGTACTTGAAGATGGAGTTGTAGGGGCAAAAGGTCAAAAGAATCTTATTGTAGTGAATATGGACTCCTTGTTGAAGACGGTCCACTTTGGAACAACGGAGATGGAGAAGATAGTAAGTCTCTGTCATGTAGAGGTCATTGACGCAAAGATTTGTTGCTGGATTGAAAAAAGAATAACATGTGAATTCTCCAGTTCATAGTAACCCCAAAAAAGCTACCATGCATAAAGTTTCCGTGAGGAGGTCAATGTAAGGGGGAAAAACAACCATTTCTCCACTTAGAAATTAGTGTAGGTAACATGTTGAAAGTTATTGGTATACAAGAACCTCACGTGATCAGAAATAAAAAATGGAAACGAAGAGCCCTAGGCATGGAATATCGCTCATGCCACATTTTTATAAAATTAGAATGTTGGTGCTAGATTAGAGAATGCATGTTTTAAATTGTATATTGCAGGTCTAAAATTGAATATTATGTTTACATATCTTGCGTCTCATCATGAGCAGATACTGTAATCGCTTTCAAAATAAATAGTGCATTTGTCATCCACAAAGCTCTTCAAAAGTATTTCATACACGCAGATGTCATACAAAAAAAACACTTCTTTATTTTGAAAACCGAGCATTCAGATCTTCAAGAGCTTGTCAAAAAGAAGCCTTATAAAAGTTAGTCTTTTTATGTGGTGTTTTTGGTGAAATTAGGGCAGTTATCGTATTTTGCTTCATAATAACTGAATATATTTTATTTAACATGCATAATACATACAGTATAAACAGGAATAATGGGAAAACAACAGTGTTACATTTAAAGTTTAACACTAGAACCGCCGCGGGATTAATGATTTAAAATGTAAACAAATCTGCGTACTGTCAGTGCAATGCGATTGTCTGTCAGTTTAAAAACAAAAAGCAAGAAAGAAAAAAAAGACAACCGCATTGCATTCACAAACGCAGATTCGTTTACATTTTAAATCCAAACCCGTCAAAATGACTACCGTGGCGGTTCTAATGTTAATACACTGTAGATCTACAGTACAATACAAATTACACAAACTGTAAGGCTGCAATGCTCTTCCTTTTTTCTTCTGTATTTTGCTGCCATCAAGAGAACTACTGCACAGCACAGTGTAAGTGCAATATTCAGTTATAATGTTCGAGAGAATTTAAAAAATGTTTAAAACAAAGCTGGTATTTAAAATGATTTGCTTGCAAACATTTCATGTTTTTACAGTGTGTCTTGCGGCTCTCGAAGTAATTTTAATTTAAGGCAACTTTTTTTAAAATTAAATATCCTTTAACTGTAAACAATAGTCCCATTTATAACTTAACTACATACTAAGTTAATCTGAGTAAATTGAATTAATTCAAACATGCAAAAGTAAGTAAATATACAGGGTGATTTAGAAAGTAAGTTTACCACATCAACACATGTTTTGCTATCTTCCAGTTCATTTAATTGGTTTTCATCCAAATCGTCATGTCTACTTACTACTTTTGGGATTTTTTTTTTTTTTTTGCTGGTAATTGGTCACTCAGTTTTGTAGTTACTGTACATCTGTAACTGTAAACAAGATGACTACCGTTGCTTTAAATTCTGCGAGGCAGCTCAGTGATTTCGAATATGTGACAAGGCTCCAACTGTCCATATCCATCGAATATACGGACAGCTGGAACCTTGCTCGACCAATTACATTGCTTGTTTCATGTTCCATTGCCAGCCCTGGATTATATCTCTCCATCTATCTATCTATCTGTCTAGCTCTATCTATATATTAGGGGTGGGCAATGATATTGTGCACGTATTTCAATATCGATAATATCAAAGTTTTCCAAAACACAGAAAAATTGAATAATACAATTGCAATATGAAACATATATACATAGACATTAACAGATATTTATATATGAAAAGCAACAACTTACTTTAACTTAGTGGTGCTTTGCTTCACAATATCCATGGAGAAAAACAAGGTCTTGTTATATTGTTTTACTGTTCCATCATCAGCCACCTCAAAAACTAAATATTTCTATACTTCACTGCGCAGACTTCGGGGTGTTCATTTTCCGGAAGTAATTGAATCTTCAGCTGCTGCGTGTAAATGCTGCCTCATGACACCTCCTAAAGTATTAAGTACGTTACCATGATGGGGCCATGTCCCAATAAACAAAGAAAGTTGGCAGGTACTGTAACAGTAGTAAACCATTCTGAATTGTAAATGCTTAAATGTAACAAAACGCGTTCCCATACTGGAATAAAGAAAAGATGAGCAAATCGAAGATGCTACTTTTTGTGGTATTTTGGCATACCTACTAAAAGTAAAAAAGTGAGATTTCAAATTGAGTCTTTTTCTTTTGGTTTAGATCCCATTTACTACTGGCAGCAAACTGCAGAGGACATAACCATCACAGTCCGTCTACCAGAAGGTACCACTAAAGAAGCCATTGAGTTCAAGTTGTCTATGGACAGTATGCATGTTGGGTTACATGGATATGCTCCTTTGCTGGAAGGGCAGCTGTATGCCTTGGTTGACACTGAAGCTAGCACCTGGATAATGAAAGAAGACAAAAGGTAAGTAACTATTTAATACATTTATTGTATACATTTTTACAAATTATATGTGCAAGGGATAATGATATGCATTAATTTATTTTACCCATAATATTCATCTCTGGAATTTCAGTTCTGTTTTTGCATGCATATTAGTGGTTAATAAAATCATACACAATAATTTCAATAAAGCAAGTGTATCATACATTTATAATAACTTTTTTAATCCACTTGGTTAAATAAAGAAGCCTCATCGAAATAGAATAAGAATTTTGATTTGTATACACAAGAGAGTAGCCGTTATTTTCTTCATAATAAAATGAGATGGTAGTGGTGGGGATCCGCCAAGTCATAGCTTAGCTGTAATATGTCTCATCCATGGAATCCTCACATGCCACTGTTTGCTCAACCAGGTGAACAAGGCGTGCCGAGGCTGACCACAGGGCAATGTTAGGTCGAAGGGTAGTTGTAGCAATCTCGGGTGGGAAAATAAGACGCTGGCCAACATCTGCCTGCATTCTCCAATCTGTAGCAGCCTCCAATTGTCCCAGGCGAGTTTTCATTCTAACAAACTTTCCTGTTGGTTGCTCTCCTGGACGAAGAAATGTTGTTCTCTGTGTGCCAGCTATTGCTGGTATTAGCAGGAAGCTGTTCCTCCTGTTCCATTGTCCACAGGTCTCTCCAGCCAATCTTATGCTGTTCCATTGTCCCCAGGTCTCTCCAGCCAATCTTATGCTGTTCCACAGTCTCCTATATCATCCATTCTCCCTGCTTTGCCTGGGACACTGGCTTGACACACCTCATCCTCTCCTCCTGCTTTTGCACTTCAGTAACTCTTTTTCATCCTTTCAGCTAGAGTTGCTTTGTACCATCTTGAGGGAGCCAAACTAAGACCCAAGGCCTCCTCTTCCCTGTTGCCCTTGCTCCATGATCTCACTGATACAAAGGGCAGCCTTTGCATCATCCACCCGGTCCTTTGCTGCCCACTTTCTCCCAGTTCTCACTAGGGGTGCTACCTCCCTTACACACTTGTCACGTGATTCCGACTGTGTTAATTGCAGGAAAACCTGAGCGCACTTCAATTCCTCATTTAGAGCTGAGGTCTGGCAGCAATTTCCCTTTACCGCAGAGTGCAACCCTGCAAAGGCATCGTGGAACTCCCAGCCATTTCCTAATGTATGAACTAATCAAGGCTTCCAGTCTCTACTGTTGACAGGGAAACCTCATACACAGTAAGCGGCCACAGCAATATTGGAAAATAGAATAAAGCCCTAACTTAAGTATCTTTTGAGAAGTTTGTATATCAGTATAGATAAGTGTCCTACATCAAAATAATTAATTCCTCAATGAAGACTGCAACATATTCCATTCTTAATTTTCTAAATGCAGCCTTCTCAAATTTTTTTGTGTCCGAAATGACATCACACGAAGATAGCTATTTTGTTTATTGTTTAATATATATATTTATATATTATACATACATAAAGCCATGTCCTAATATTTTTTGGTTCCTAGTATATATTTTACTTTGCCAAACGTAGAAATGGTTTACTGCTCTCGGATTGTTTTCAAAAAGGTCAGCTGTTCTGTTATTGCGCTATAAAAGAACATAAAATAAAGCTTGTCTCAGTCAGATGACACTAATTACCTGTTCTAAAACCACTTCTTAATGATGAAACGATTCACATGGACACTCAAGCACTGCTCTCAAAGTAAACTCTTTCAGTAGTCTGCAAAGATTAACAATGACACATACATTAAAGTAACTTTACGGAGTTGTAGTGTAACCGTGATATTTATTGTGTAAAGTATACTAGTTAAGTTTTCTATATTTTAGTATATTTTCTAGATTTCTATATTTAATATATTAGGGACCTACAAACACTTGTAAACTGCTGCTACATTTATATATATATATACAGTGCCTTGCAAAAGTATTCAGACCCCTGACCAATCCTCTCATATTACTGAATTACAAATGGTACATTGAAATTTCATTCTGTTTGATATTTTATTTTAAAACACTGAAACTCAAAATCAATTATTGTAAGGTGACATTGGTTTTATGTTGGGAAATATTTTTAAGAAAAATAAACTGAAATGTCTTGCTTGCATAAATATTCAACCCCCACACATTAATATTTGGTAGAGCCACCTTTCACTGCAATAACAGCTTTAAGTCTTTTGGGGTAAGTATGTACCAGCTTTTCACACAGTGTCGGAGTGATTTTGGCCCATTCTTCTTGGCAGATTTGCTCCAGGTTGTTCAGGTTGGTTGGACGACGCTTGTGGACCGCAATTTTCAATTAGTGCCACAGATTCTCAATGGGATTGAGATCAGGACTTTGACTGGGCCACTGTAGGACATTCACCTTTTTGTTCTTGAGCCACTCCAATGTTGCTTTGGCCTTGTGCTTGGGATCATTGTCCTGCTGAAAGGTGAATTTCCTCCTAAGCTTCAGTTTTTTAGCGGACTGAAGCAGGTTCTCTTGCATTATTTCTCTGTATTTTGCTCCATCCATTCTTCCTTCAATTTTAACAAGATGCCCAGTCCCTGCTGATGAGAAGCATCCCCACAGCATGATGCTCTTATTGTATTATTACCTGTACTGTAACACTTAATGTATTTGCTTACGATTGTAAGTCGCCCTGGATAAGAGTCTGCTAGAAATAAATAATAATAATAATAATAATAATAATAATAATGATGCAGCCACCACCATACTTCACTGTAGGGATGGTGTGTCTTGAGGCATGGGCAGTGTTAGGTTTGCGCCACACATAGCGCTTTGAGTTTGACCACAAAACCTTTTCCCACATCGCAGCTGGGCACTCTCATGCTTTCTGGCAGAACGAAATTTCAATGTACCATTTGTAATTCAGTGATATGAGAGAATTGGTCAGGGGTCTGAATACTTTTGCAAGGCTGTGTGTGTGTGTGTGTGTGTGTATATATGTATATGTGTGTGTGTGTGTGTGTGTATATATATATATATACAGTACTGTGCAAAAGTTTTAGGCAGGTGTGAAAAAATGCTGTAAAGTAAGAATGCTTTCAAAAATAGACATGTTAAAAGATTATATTTATCAATTAACTAAATGCAAAGTGAGTGAACAGAAGAAAAATCTAAATCAAATCCATATTTGGTGTGACCACCCTTTGCCGTCAAAACAGCATCAATTCTTCTAGGTACACTTGCACAAAGTCAGGGATTTTGTAGGCATATAGTCAGGTGTATGATTAAACAATTATACCAAACAGGTGCTAATGATCATCAATTCAATATGTAGGTTGAAACACAATCATTAACTGAAACAGAAACAGCTGTGTAGGAGGAATAAAACTGGGTGAGGAACAACCAAACTCAGCTAACAAGGTGAGGTTGCTGAAGACAGTTTACTGTCAAAGTCATACACCATGGCAAGACTGAGCACAGCAACAAGACACAAGGTAGTTATACTGCATCAGCAAGGTCTCTCCCAGGCAGAAATTTCAAGGCAGACAGGGGTTTCCAGATGTGCTGTCCAAGCTCTTTGAAGAAGCACAAAGAAACGGGCAACGTTGAGGACCAGAGACGCAGTGGTCGCCAAGGAAACTTTACTGCAGCAGATGAAAGACACATCATGCTTACTTCCTTCTAATCGGAAGATGTCCAGCAGTGCCATCAGCTCAGAACTGGCAGAAAACAGTGGGACCCTGGTACACCCATCTACTGTCCGGAGAAGTCTGGTCAGAAGTGGCCTTCATGGAAGACTTGCGGCCAAAAAGCCATATCTCCGATGTGGAAACAAGGCCAAGCAACTCAACTATGCACGAAAACACAGGAACTGGGGTGCAGAAAAATGGCAGCAGGTGTTCTGGACTGATGAGTCAAAATTTGAAATATTTGGCTGTAGCAGAAGGCAGTTTGTTCGCGAAGGGCTGGAGCGCATACTAATGAGTGTCTGCAGGCAACAGTGAAGCATGGTGGAGGTTCCTTGCAAGTTTGGGGCTGCATTTCTGCAAGCGGAGTTGGGGATTTGGTCAGAATTAATGGTCTCCCTCAATGCTGAGAAGAACAGGCAGATACTTATCCATCATGCAATACCATCAGGGAGGCATCTGATTGGCCCCAAATTTATTCTGCAGCATGACAACGACCCCAAACATACAGCGAAAGTCATTAAGAACTATCTTCAGCGTAAAGAAGAACAAGGAGTCCTGGAAGTGATGGTATGGCCCCACAGAGCCCTGATCTCAACATCATCGAGTCTGTCTGGGATTACATGAAGAGAGAGAAGCAACTGAGGCTGCCTAAATCCACAGAAGAACTGTGGTTAGTTCTCCAAGATGTTTGGGCCAACCTACCTGCCGAGTTCCTTCAAAAACTGTGTGCAAGTGTACCTAGAAGAATTGATGCTTGATGCTGTTTTGAAGGCAAAGGGTGGTCACACCAAATATGGATTTGATTTAGATTTTTCTTCTGTTCACTCACTTTGCATTTAGTTAATTGATAAATATAATCTATTAACATGTCTATTTTGAAAGCATTCTTACTTTACAGCATTTTTCACACCTGCCTAAAACTTTTGCACAGTACTGTATATATATATATATATATATATATATATATATATATATATATATATATATACACACACACACTTAGAGCCCCATGGAATTAATTTACACACATTTCTTTTTTATTTAGTTTTATCCACTAATAATGTTTCGTTTTATTAGATACACATTAATAAAATAACTCGAATAGATGTATATAAATAAAACAAAGTATGGTATACATCATGTTTTAACTACATATTTATTGCACATCTGCTTTTAAAAAAAAAAAAAATTAAATTAACATTGACACAGACCTAGCACAAATAATTTAGTTACCATAATTTCTCATTAGTAACAGTAATGTACGTGAAGCCCCCCACTCTTAATTGCCTATTTACAGTAAGTACTGCCCATGTCCTCTATAAAAATACAAAAAGATATATTTATACTGCTCTACTATTGTGGGGCTGTCATAATTGCACATACAACAATCTACCCATTAAAAAAGATAGACATTGTATTTCAATCCCATTGCACTGAAGCAAGGCAAAAACAGGGTAAATTTTAAATTGGCGATTTACAAAAAAATAAATAAATAAAACAGCATTGTATAATAGTTCCCACCTTGGATTAATACTGTTATGTAAAGGGTATAACTAAAGATGCAAATTCCTGCACTTTTCAACAGTTCACTTTTTTTTACTGCTTTGATTACCATTGTTTTACTCCCATTGCATGGAAATGTAGCTGCATGCATTCTGTGTCTTAGCACAGTGTGTGTGATATTGGAAATGCAGTCTGAATTTCATATTCCACTCATTATGTTCTTTTTGTTTGGTTTTATTATTTGGAGAATCTCGGCCTGTATATTGGTTGTTAATAATTTCACAAATCATGCAAAGAGGGTGAATAAAGCTAATGGGTCATTCTATATCAACTCAGCCAGAGCCATTGCCCAACAGTCTCAGATTTTGCTAGAAATGAGTGAACAGAGGTAACAAGATGAAACATTGTCAATGTGTGTTTTTAAATTTCCCCTTCGAGCTGTGACCTGGGAAAGGTCAACCAAAAGTGACCCTGACCAGAAAAATCACCCTGGGCTCAACTTAGATGCTACCATCATGTGTAGCACCACGTTTGACTCGTAATGAATAGGGTTTTCAAGAAAAAATACTAGGAGCACCTAACTCGCTTTGGCAAGTTGCCAGACGAGGGGTAAGTTTCGGTCACTTTCGGTTGACCTTTGCCAGGTCACAGCTTGAAGGGGAAATTAAAAAAGGTTTGGCATTTCTAAACTCGACAGGCCCGAAAACCCCCAGGTGAATTTTTCTAGCAAAATCTGAGATGGTCGGGCAAGAAAATGCCCCTTTTCTGGTTGAGGTTCACGTGGAATGACCCAAATGCTAAATTGTCCTATAATCATGTTCAATTGTAATGCTAAAATATTATTCCCTAGTGACCTGTTTTCTTTACACCTTGCATCTTTGTCACACCAGGCAAAACAGACATCATTATTATTTGATATATTGTTACGTCATTTTCTTGTATCTGATCAATGAGTCGCTTCCTGTGTGTTGCATGTTTAACACCTCTGTCAAATTATTTTTCCAAATGTCATTGGCTAGGACTAATATATTGCAAGTCGCGTTCTCAGATGTAAAGTCAAACATTTTACGATGCTTTACAGTAGGGGTGTGCGGATAATCTGATTTTCTAAGTCACTTCCTTTTAACATGCTTCTCATCGGCAGGTATTAAATGAAACCGAAACAAACCTGTTAAATGGTTTATTTCACAACAAGATAAGCTGGCTTTTGCTCATTTGCCCACATCTGTACACCTGAGTTCCAGTCTGTGACAGTGAACTTCTGGATTTTGTTTGAAACTGAGGTGCTTTCTCCCTGCTCTGCTCCTACTTTATACATGCATGCAAGCAATCAATTAAACAATTTTGGTTGACCACATTCCCACAAGATTCTTAAGATACCCTCCAATAAGGACATAGTCTTATCAAGCCATATTCTCACCTGGCTAGCTTGTCTGCCTGTTGGAGGTGAACTAGACATAATGCAGGTGTTTTACCCTAATTCCCTGCCCCACGTACAATAGTTATAGATTTCAAGGGATGGAGGGCACCTCAGATCTGAAGGCATAGAACTGACCAATAGGTGAGTCAGTTTGTGTAAAAGGGGGGGAAAAAAAACTATTTCTCAAAGCCCTAGTCATTTGTCACATAACATTTGTAGATTATATATACTATATGTATATGTATGTGTGTGTGTGTGTGTGTGTGTGTGTGTCTATATATATATATATATATATATATATATATATATATATATATATATATATATATATATATATATATATATATATATATATATATATATATATATATATATATATATAATATACACACTACCGTTCAAAAAGTTTGGGGTCACTTAGAAATTTCCTTGTTTTCCATGAAAACATACATGAAATGAGTTTGAATAGGAAATATAGCAAAATGAATAGGAAATATAGTCATTGACAAGGTTAGAAATAATGATTTTTAATTGAAATAATAATTGTGTCCTTCAAACTTTGCTTTCGTCAAAGAATCCTCCATTTGCAGCAATTGCAGCCTTGCAGACCTTTGGCATTCTAGTTGTCAATTTGTTGAGGTAATCTGAAAAGATTTCACCCCATGCTTCCTGAAGCACCTCCCACAAGTTGGATTGGCTTGATGGGCACTTCTTACGTACCATACGGTCAAGCAACAGCTCAATAGGGTTGAAATCCGGTGACTGTGCTGGCCACTCCATTATAGACAGAATACCAGCTGACTGCTTCTTCCCTAAATAGTTCTTGCATAGTTTGGAGTTGTACTTTGGGTCATTGTCCTGTTGTAGGAGGAAATTGGCTCCAATCAAGCGCCGTCCACAGGGTATGGCATGGCGTTGCAAAATGGAGTGATAGCCTTCCTTCTTCAAGATCCCTTTTACCCTGTACAAATCTCCCACTTTACCACCACCAAAGCACCCCCAGACCATCACATTGCCTCCACCATGCTTGACAGATGGCGTCAAGCACTCCTCCAGCATCTTTTCATTTGGTCTGCGTCTCACGAATGTTCTTCTTTGTGATCGAACACCTCAAACTTAGATTCGTCTGTCCATAACACTTTTTCCAATCTTCCTCTGTCCAGTGTCTGTGTTCTTTTGCCCATCTTAATCTTTTCTTTTTATTGGCCAGTCTGAGATATGGCTTTTTCTTTGCAACTCTGCCCAGAAGGCCAGCATCCCGTGCCTCTTCACTGTTGACGTTGAGACTGGTGTTTTGCGGGTACTATTTAATGAAGCTGCCAGTTGAGGACCTGTGAGGCGTCTGTTTCTCAAACTAGACACTCTAATGTATTTGTCCTCTTGCTCAGTTGTGCACGGGGCCTCCCACTCCTCTTTCTGTTCTGGTTAGAGCCAGTTTGCGCTGTTCTGTGAAGGGAGTAGTACACAGCGTTATGCGAGATCTTCAGTTTCTTGGCAATTTCTCGCATGGAATAGCCTTCATTTCTCAGAACAAGAATAGACTGACGAGTTTCAGAAGAAAGTTCTTTGTTTCTGGCCATTTTGAGCCTGTAATCGAACCCACAATTGCTGATGCTCCAGATACTCAACTAGTCTAAAGAAGGCCAGTTTTATTGCTTCTTTAATCAGCACAACAGTTTTCAGCTGTGCTAACATAATTGCAAAAGGGTTTTCTAATGATCAATTAGCCTTTTAAAATGATAAACTTGGATTAGCAAACACAACGTGCCATTGGAACACAGGACTGATGGTTGCTGATAATGGGCCTCTGTACGCCAATGTAGATATTCCATTACAAATCAGCCGTTTCCAGCTACAATAGTCATTTACAACATTAACAATGTCTACACTGTATTTCTGATCAATTTGATGTTATTTTAATGGACAAAAAATTTGCTTTTCTTTCGAAAACAAGGAAATTTCTAAGTGACCCCAAACTTTTGAACGGTAGTGTATGTGTGTGTGTATATATGTGTATATATATATATATATATATATATATATATATATATATAATATACTACCGGTCAAAAGTTTTAGAACACCTCCATTTTTCCAGTTTTTATTGAAATTTACGCAGTTTAATGTCTCAATGTACTCTGAAATTAAAGCATAGAACAAATAAACAATTGGAGATAAAAAAGAAATCATGGAATCGTTTTGTTTAACAAATTTTAATCTAAATTTTTGACTCCTCAAAGTAGCCACCTTTTGCAGATATAACAGCCAAACACACTCGTGGCATTCTTTCTACAATGGAAATCAAATTTTGTTCGGAAAGTTCTTCCCAACACTGTTGCAGAAGTTCCCACAAATGTGTTGCACTTTGTAGGTTGCTTTGCTTTCACCCTTCTGTCCAGTTCATCCCAAACCAGCTGGATGGGGTTTAAGTCTGGAGATTGTGCTGGCCATTCCATGATTTGAAGCCTACCGTCCTTGTTCTTTTCTTCTAAGGTAGTTCTGACATAGCCTGGAGGTATGTTTTGGTCATTATCTTGCTGTAGGATGAACCCCTGACCAACTAGGCGTATACCAGAGGGTATTGCATGGCGCTGCAAAATGCTGTGGTAGCCGTTTTGGTTCAGGGTGCCACTCACTCTGTGCAAGTCGCCGACTCTGGATCCAGCAAAAGAGCCCCAGACCATCACGCTTCCTCCTCCATGTTTGACAGTTGGTGTCACACACGAGGAACCATCCTTTAAGCCTACTCGACGGCGTACAAAACCCTGCGTGATGAACCAAGATTTCAAATTTTGATTCATCGGTCCATACGACCTTCCTCCAGTCTTCAGTAGTCCACTGGCGGTGCTTCATGGCCCAGGCAAGCCTCTTTTTCTTATTTTGCCATCTTAGCAATGGCTTTCTTACTGCCACTCGATCTGTCAAACCTGCAGCTCGAAGTCTTCTCTTCACAGTTTCCTGTCAGAGTTTCCTCCAGTTTCCTAGTGCCTTTTGATGGTGTAGGAAACTGTACTCACTGACACCTTGGCTTTCTTTGCAATTTCTCTAAAGGAAAGACCTACACTTTTAAGGGTTATAATGGTCTGTCTGTCTTCCTTTGTTAATTGCCTTTTTCTCGCCATTATGATAGCAATATACTACTTCCTGCAGTACAATACTGTCCAAATAATGCTTAAGAGGGTGTAGTAACACAGTCTGTTACAACACTGCTTTTATACAGACAGAGGGTTTGTAAGTAATCAACAAAGTTGGGACACCTGTAGGAATTGTTAGCATCAACTTTCAAGGCTTAATTTACTTCCATTGCTGCAGAACAGCTGTAAGTTGTTAACCCATTACTTGTTCCCTGAAAAAGGCCTTTTTGTATAACTCTGAAATGTACATTATTTTTCAGTTTTGGTAACCTAAACTTTTTTTAACCTCTGGCAGTTTACCGCTTACCTTTGTACCATTTCAGGTTATTCACTGGACTTGAACTGCTTAAATTTCAATAAAAACTGGAAAAATGGGGTGTTCTAAAACTTTTGACCGGTAGTGTGTAATATATATATATATATATATATATATATATATATATATATATATATATATATATATATATATATATATATATATATATATATATATATATATATATATATATATATATGTGTGTGTGTGTGCATATATAGTGTGTGTGTGATTTAATAAACAGCAAGCTTGACTCGGTAGCATGGTGCCGTGCAAACTGTACAAACTCACGCTTCCTACATAATCAGAATGTGTTGATTGCTGAATGTCATAAATCATTGCTTGTGGTTAAGGAAATTAAGACAAGTCTGAAGTTTCCTGTACAAATTATGTTTTTGTTGTGTTTACTTACTGTTTGATTTAGTATGTTAAATGCACCCAATTTATCTTTCATGTTGTGCAAGAACAAGAGTGTGGGACTTGATGAATGGAAACCTTGGGGGTTCTCAAGAGTACTAACCTTAGAGCAGTTTCTAATAATCTGATTGTTGAACCACAAGATCTCCTGGGCTATGTTGTGAAGAACATGGATATTAATGAGTGAAGGATACAGGAAAGACACGAGCCCCCCTTCTCTGCACCTGAGCTCAGCATCCCAATTCCCCACTCAAGCATGAACACTGCGGTTTTAGAAGGATCTCAGCCTCTCGCTCCTTAAAGCAGCTCCTTAAGTAAGAATCTGTGCTGATTTGATGTGTGCAGTAGAAACCACACTTAGAAAGTGCTTAAAGTAACACTAAGGTCATTTAAAAAAAAAAAAAAATTACTGTTTTGTAACAATTGTAAGTCGCCCTGGATAAGGGTGTCTGCTAAGAAATAAATAATAATAAAAATAATAATAACATAAGCAGCACAATAACATCTATTACAAAATGCAGTTTCTACCATTTAAAAAAATAAATAAATAAATAAATAAAATAATAAAATAAAAAATGGTCTGCATACTCTGTGTGTGTGTGTGTGTGTATATATATATATATATATATATATATATATATATATATATAAAGGCAATTTAATCCCATCAGATTCAACAATGGGCCCCCACCTTCACCTCCAAAAAGCTTTTTATAATCATACAGTAGCCCCTTGCTAAACCGGACATGTTTGTCCCACATAAGGCGGAGTCGGATTTAAAAACAATACAATAAAATCGTACACACATACATTTTATAGTGCTCAATGCATTTTAAATGTAAATCATTGCACTGAAATAACACTAATGTGTTTTGGGTAGGCTACACATTACAGTAGTAAAATCAAATAAATACCTAGCGCACTTTCTTTTTACTTTAGCCTGTATGCTACCGGTATCACAATATAAATAAAATATTATTATTATTTTTAACGTGTCTACTTAGTAGCCTAGGTAATTAACAAACAATAGATCATGGTCCTATACAGATGCTCAGAATGAGCTGGAGGGGTTAGTGGCACATGTGTGCAATCTATAGTCCCCAACAAGTTGGGGAAATCGGAAATGTAATAGAAATGTGTTTTCAAGGTTTGTAAGTACATCCTGCTTTTAGGGAAAAATAGATATTTGTGTGTTTGCCTCAAAAATGCATTGAGCACAACTGAGAATGCACAAGAAAAAGCAGGCTGGGAAATGCCAGCAACAATTGCGACTGTTTAAAACAAAACTTTCAAAAGTTCTTAACAAATTGATGCAATTGTAAGTGTCGCAATTGCTGGCAGATTTAGTACATCTCATTATAATATTTGAGAACTCTCATTTGCACTATCTCCTCCCCCTTTTTGTGAATTTATGCAGGAACACCCATAATTACATATTCATCTAAGGTTGAACCACAAAAAAACTACAGCCGCAAAGCATTCCCTAAGAAGTCGCTAATAGCATCGTGCTTGTTTAGTACATTTCTCTCTAGACTTGCAATGGTTTACGACTTTTGCGACAGGCACAACACTTTAGTACATGTACCCCTGTGTCGATGGCTCAGCAAGTAAGACAGATAAGTATCCATCGTGTCTGCAAGCTACAGTTTTTCTCTGCTTGTTGATTTTTACTGTTGTGCATCACCCCTTAATGCAGCAATAATTTGCTGCTAAGGGAATTCTGCACTATTTATCTTCCCCTTTTATAGAAAGACAGACCCAAAGACTTCTTTACTGTGGGGGGTGGTATGTGGTTCTGACCTCTAATTCTTATTTGTAAGTTTGCCTATTGTGAAAAACACAGAGACGTTGCTTCTTTCCCCGACCCCCAACTTTATAAAAGTGTAATGTACTGTACCACAGTAAGAGCATATCAATTTTTACTAAAGCATAGTGTAAGCACAGTGAAAGCATGGCAAAATCATAAATGCCAGTGACAGAGAATTTAAAATAAATAAATAAATAAATAAATAAAAATAATCTGTGTGCAAATGCATTATGGTATGAAGGTAAATAACATACAAAAAACACATAAGCATTTCATAATGGGAATTTATTTACTGTTCTTGATTTCACAGCTTCCTGGGAGTAACAAACCACTGCTTCCTTTTCACCAGTAAGCTGTAACTTCATTTAAGCATCAATTTCTAGTCATATATGATTTGTATTACTTGAGAGTAGCTGTTATTTACTTCATGTTAATATTGGGCTCGGCTGTCGCCAAGACACAATGAGAGTCATGGTGGGGACCAACCAGGACATAGCTTTGCTGTAATGTATGAGCCTTCAGCGCTTTCCCTCCGCCAGGCAATGTGGATTTCCTATTCGCCTGATGTTGATGGCAGAAGTGTAATGCTGTCTCCAGGGATGAGCCTATTTGTGGCCTCCCTGGCGCATCAGCACACATACGGTGGTGATGCCGGCTCCAGGGATCAACCAAAGTATGGCCTCCCTAGCACTCCGCATGGCAACCATCTGGAATGGCTGGGTGGGGCACCTTGCAGGGGTCATCAGATGGTCACCTCCTGTCTTCGGTGTTTTGTCGACTTGCCCACAACACCTTGGGAAGGCTTGACAGCGATGCTGGCGTCCCCAGCACTTCTCTCCTCCAGCCCAGTTTACTTACCTTAGCCATCCATTCCTTTTCATTGATGTTAACTCCCTCCTTCACCTCCTTTTGAGGTCGGTCTTTTTCCTCCTCAACCAGAGGCATTTACCACTTCTCTCTCTCTCTCTCTCTCTCTTTGGATAGAGCCTTCACTATATGTGGCAGCTCCTCTCCAATGAATCCAGTATCTATGAGAAGCTGGGTCATTGAGTGTGCGACAAATCCACGATAAGCTTAGGTGGTATCCTCAGTCTTTTTCAGCTCCCATTCTACTCTTCCAAAAAAGCAGAGATCCGTGCCAACTGTTTGCCAAGCCATTTTCTCACACGCTCTTTGCCAATTAACCCTTGGTTTCCACCCATTAAGGTTCCTTTCTGTCCTGGCTGATTCATCTGATTATGCTCAAAAAGATTGTTGGTTTCATCACTAGCTGACTCTTATCTATAACGGGTACTGACATCCAGCTAACTGTGTTATGCATCCTGTCACTGGATATAACTCGTCTGAGAAATACTGATCAATGCAAGGCCCCTGTCCCTTCTCACTCAAGCATCTCTTCCTCCCTTAATGATTTTTCAGACCCCTGACCATTGTCACCTTGGTCCAGCCACAGGTACAAGCCTGGAGTGCCACATATTGTCCTAGAGCTCTCACTGCGGATCTTGAGTTGCACAATTGGTTTGTCCGTTGTAAAGTAGTATTTGTTATCTTGTCCATTTGCTTTCCTAAGTCGTTAACCATGTTATCCAAACTTGAGTCATCTTCCGCCCCAGCTCTTGCTGACTCTAGGGGTATTTCCCTTACTGTATTAGAAGCCTCAAGCAGGTGTTCAGCATCTTGTTCAATCTAAAACCGCAGAGCTGGATATTGCCAGATAGGGTGGCTAACCCTAACCAGCTCCAATGGGGTCTATTTCCTCCTCTCAGCTGTCTCTCCAAGCTGTAACGTGGTCTTCCCCTCGTCACTAGCTGCACTATTCACCTTTTATGAAAGGTGCTCGGTAAAACCAGGACAAATGGAGAATGAGTGTGCGCTCACTGTGCAGCAAAATTGTAATGCATTTAGCAACAATGTATTGTATATACAATGAAACAAATTTGTGTCATAGGTATATAACTATGGCATTCTGTCATTAAACTGCACCACACTTTGTATAGAGACAGTCAAGCCTGCCCTTTCCAAACCTGCCACTTGCCTCTGTTTACTTTCACGGCTTGATTGATAGGCTGTTTGCATTGAAGATAGTAGCTTTGATTAGTGTTGCAGCTGTCACGCTCACAGACTTATTCCCAGAGCGCCTGCACAGTTTTTTGTGGCCCAAAAAAACTTTCCATTTCAAAGACAATGAAAATGTGTAATACATGTAAGTAAATCATTTTGTGATATTCTAAACTTTAGAAATACATTTATTTAAAAGTATGCGCATGCATAAATCCCATCAACATTTTACTGTGTATATTCTTTCCATTTGTTTGATATAATCTATGAAAATAACGTTAACTGTATGTGTTTTATACTTTTTTTCATTGTTAGTGCAATATGACAAAGTACATTATACAGACATATACAGTACATGTCACGCAGGTAGAATATAATGTAAGTAGGAGGAGATGCTATGAATTATTTTTTTTATGCTTATAAATCTGTATTGTGGACAGACACATAATAATCAAATGTAGAAATTATGGAATTACATTTTTATAATACATATATATATATATATATATATATATATATATATATACATACATACATATTTTTTGTTTTCCTTTTATACATATAAATTGAGTTATAACTATTTAAATGAATGTTTTATATAAGCTAATTTATATACCCGTGTGTGTGTATATACTGTATGTATGTATGTGTGTGTGTGTGTGTGTGTATATATATAAAAATACATACATACATACATATTGAGTATAATAGCTATAGGTTCAATAATTCATGTTAAATTCTGAAATAAATCCCTTTTAGTTTACCCCAGGATACCTAAGGCAAAAAATGTGCTCTTGTTGAAAAAAAAACAACTAATTTTTAAAGGTAAAATATTAAAAAATAAATAAATAAAAATTTACATTTTTTTTCACTTTTTTGTATATTTTATGATCTTACAAAAAAATGTTCTGTAAAGGTGCAAATGTAGTAGTGTGTTGTGCCAAGGGTCTGTAAAAAATATACTGCTAACTCTACTGTCTCAAATAAGCTTTTTATAGCACTTTTTAAAGACAGTGTGGTAAAAACAAAATCATAAAATATTTTGCTGTGGAATTACACCTATGGCAAAAAATGCTTAGCTATAAAAGTGTTAACTGGCTAACTCTACAGCAGAGCATTCATATTTGCTCTAATAATCGGAACCATATACAGTACATGCATTTTATAATGAGTAGCATATGTCAAAGACTTAAACACTTCACTAAAACTTTCATTTGTTTCAGCTTAGAGATAACCTTGCTGAAGAAGAATGAAGGACCCATGTGGCGAGAGCTGGTTATGGGCAACCAAAGAGGAGAATTTATAATGGACCCTGCTCAGGCTGACATGATAAATGAAGGTTTAAGGCATCTTACTTCAGAGGACTTAGTAAGTAAATGATAATACAAATATATTGGGGCTGTGCAAAGGATACGTGCAAAGTGATTTGCGGCTGCAAAACGCCCAAATTGAGGTCAAAATCTTTTTTTGCACGTGCAAACCGTGTTTTTAGCGGCCTTTATCGGGGGACTTTATCGGCCACCAAAAATGTGGCGTATGTAAAGAATGGTTTTCACCTGGTGTTCTGCACCCGCTATCAAATTAGCAATTTGCCATTATTAATCCATTTAAATGATATTGAAATGTATTCAAATGAAGAAAAAAGCATGGAATTGGTTGGGGATCTGGAATACTAAGCGTGCATAAACATTATAATGAGATGTAAGGATTTTGCCTTGCACTTGGGCAATTGATGACCCTCAGAAAACTTTGCACCCCCTCTTACAAGGTGCAAACCGTTGTAGAAGCGAGTAATTAAGAGTTATATAAAATCACACAGCTTCAGAGACCTGTCATTGGCCTCAGGATGGCTGCTGTGGTACACTTCCTGATGCAGGGATGCTTGGCTCTTGTTGAGGACAGGCAGGAAAACCTTTGGCGGAGAAGGGCAAGATGGAGAAGACCCTGCATATTCAAACCCAGGGTCACTTTATTTGGGATGCAGGAGGATGCGGTGGTAAGGCGTTATCGTCTCACTCCGCAGGTCATCCGAGACCTAGTAGCTAAATTTCACTTTTTCATCACCTGGTTGATTGTCCTGGTAACACAGACATCATTGAATTTCTCCACTATAGAGGACCATATGGCCTCTTTGGTAGCATAATTGATGTTAGCTGAGGCTTTTCCAAATAACTCAATTTCATGCTGAGTGACATCAGCCGTAAGGACTCCCGGCTCCTCCTCAAAACTTTTCTTTTCTTTTCCGTGGACCAAGAGGACTTTGCTGCCCTTCCTCTGATATACTTTATTTGTTTGGTTTGATTTTTGTGCTCCACAAATCTCATACAGTGCCTACTCCACTCTGTACTCTGTACTAACTCACCTCACCTCTGGGTTGTAAGTGCGGCCACTAAATAGCCCGATGCACAGGCGCTGCTCATTGCAACCCTCATTATCATGATTGCAGCTCATTATTTGTGCGTGTTGAGTAATTTGCATTGCTCTTAAGCTTACGTAGGCCACAGTGCAAAACAATTGCCTGGCCGCTAGGCAATTTTGGATTTTGCAGCCGCAATTGTTTGCACGGCGCCTATCCTTAAATCTACCCCATTGTGTACAATTCTGTATTTGCTTCGGTAGAGGTTTCATTGCTTGGGATACCTCCCAAGAGGCTTAACACTCCCTACATAATCCTGTCCCAATGCTTATCGAGTAATGCACAGCTTGATAATTATCCCCTGTGACAGGGATGTAGTGGAGGGATACAGTATGTCACACTTAAACTTTACATAAAGAACACCTTGTGTTAATAACCCAAGTACATTCTTATCCACAATTTATTGAGCATATATGATGATAAAAGGACTTGCTTTCTGTTTGTACAGTACACCTATTTTGTAGACATTCTTAAAATTCTTTACTTTAGAGTGCCAGAATCTGGAGATATAAGGAGGTGCTTGTCTGTCAGTGCTCCATATTTCACACTTACTTTTTACATCTATCTAGAAAACTACTTCTCTAACTCTGATGAAACTTGGTAATGCCATTTTAGCTCAAGTTGTTGATCATACCAGAATCTGGGGTTATAAAGTGGCTCTTGAAAGTCTATTGCCTAAAATAATAAAAGTAACTTTTTAATGCATTGGGATAAATATAAAATTTAAAGTGAATGTAAAAATAAAATGTTATACTTTTAAGTTGTCTGGATCAAAGTCATTCCAGTTTAATTAAGGGAAACTGTGTGAATGCTGTTCAGAAATCTGCACATATAAAAGCAATGCATGGGTGAGGGTACATACACATACTGTTTAGGACCTCAATGTACTTTACATGAAGATTAATTGGTCGTAGTTTTCTAGTAAGGTGGTACAAATTAAGGGGTTAGATATGCATATTACTGAACGCATTTTTATGGACCAGAAGAAAGTTAAAGTAGCACCACATACTGTAACTTTACATTGCAAAAATAATTTCTTTCTTCTGTCAGTTACATTTGCTTTTAGAATCTTAAGCCCTTTACATTTTTAAAGCCATATTAAAAAAGACAGTTAAATTATACAGTTATTTTTTATTAATTAAGTTAAGTTTACATTTCTCATGTTTAGAACTCTCAACATTATTTTTAGGATTATTTTGAAAAATGTTTAAATCTCAATTTTGGGATAGAGCCCTGTGACCAGGATGGCTTGGTGGTGATGTCAGACTAAGGAAGTAGACAGACACAGTACTGTGGGTGAAGCGCTGATGCACATATTTAATAAATGAAATAACAAACAAGAACACTGGAACAAAACAAAGGGCACAATGGCCAAAATAAACAGTTACACAAAACACCGAACTGCTCCTGCAGGGAAGGCAATCAATCCTTCCCTGCTGACCTAAAACATCTGTGCAAAAGTACATACATTTTAAACACATAGTTCTAGTGGTCAAAAGTTATGTACCCAGAAAAAATACACTGAAGAAAATAAAATGATGAGACAGCTCTTGCAATTAAATCGTAGTGCTATTCACAGAGCAATCAAGCGTGCCCAGTGAATGACTTACTTGAAGATGGGCAGGGGATCTGTATTGTGAGCAAGACAGCATAGCTAATGTGATGCATGGTGACAGATCTGCAAAGTTTGAGAATCTGGAGTCTGATTTTTGGTGAAAATGAATTACTATGTATTAATCTGTCAGAGCGTGGCAATGGAAACAAAACAAATAAATAAGCAAAATAGAGTGGGTAAGCCACTTAAAAAAAATATATATATAGAATGTTATGTATATCAATTTCTTATCTTTTAATTAATGGCACTGGAGAACTGTAGTGTACTGTAAACTTCCCTGTGCTCGCTTTGTTCTCTTAATTTTTATATATATATATATATATATAATATATATATATATATATATATATATATATATATATATATATATATATATATATATATATATATATATGTGGGGTTGAATACTTATGCAAGCAAGATTATTTCAGGTTTTTTTTTTTTTTCTTACATATTTCCCAACATAAAACCAATGTCACCTTACAATAATTTGATTTTGAGTTTCAGTGTTTTAAAATCAAATATCAAACAGAACGAAATTTCAATGTACCATTTGTAATTCAGTAATATGAGAGAATTGGTTAGGAGTCTGAATACTTTTGCAAGGCACTGTGTGTGTGTGGATATAGATATATAGAGATATATAGATATATCTATAGATATATCTATATCTATATCTATCTCGTTCACCTATATATATATATATATATATATATATATATATATATATATATATATATATATATATATATATATATATATATATAATCTCGTTCATATATATATATATATATATATATATATATATATATATATATATATATATATATATATATATATATATAGCATTCTCCAAGTTCCCCGATCACGTTAACTGGTCTGTGCCCCCAAATTCTACTGCACAGTTCAAAGTGCCTCATCTGTTTAGTAGCTGCCACTATTGTAAAGTTAACAATTCCTTAACTTCTTCCGGTCTCCAATTACTACTTCTTGGTAAGCCATCATATTTCAAAAAAATGAAAGCATGCAACACAAACCAACAAAAATGCCCAAACAAGTCCGGTATGCAGTCATGTGGGATGTTGACTTTCAATCCACACCCACTATAGTGCTTCAGTGCTGGCATAGCATTTCAAACAGGAGTTGAGACGGGCCATCTCCTGAACCACCTTGCGAGTTAGTGCTTGGGTAAAACAAAAACCAGAAGTGTCTGTGGCACTCCAGGACCAGAGTTGCCTACCCCTGGTATAGGCAATTCACACCGACCAAAATGCCACATCAGTGCCGGTTCTGAGCCGTCATAACTTGTCTGTGTGAAAGGGGTACAGGACACAAAAACACAAAACAAAAATACTAAATGAAATATACCTGCACAGGGCCTTGGCTCTGCCAGAGCCTTTGTTTTAAGACCTCCAGATCATAAGTGGGATGATTCTTTATTCAAAATTAATTTTCAGGACCTAACCTTTTTATACCAAGTTCCTGCACATTTAAAATTAAATTATTTTTACGTGTTATTTATCAGATGAATTGTACAGTTTGTATTTCATTGAGGATGCTGATGTACTGTAATTATAGTATAAAAAATGTTCACTTCTGTCATTTTTCTTAGTGTTTTAAAAGTCTTTGTTTTAATGTTGTGTTCAAATTATTTTAATGAATGTTTTTTTTGTAGTGGATGTTGTGTTACAGTACGTTGGTTGTATTTTGCAGTGTTGTGCTTGCTACCTCTTCAGGTCATCTCTTTTACCTTTTTAAAATACAAATGTGAATCTTCAGTGATTGGCAGGGTGTTTTATACTGGAGTTTAATTAATATTCAGAGCCTGTGGTGGTGTTTTGGAGGAATATTCTAATATAAAGTTAAATAATTCCCTTTTTTTTTTTTTTTTTAGAATGCAAACCCTGAACAAAATAAGCCTCCATGCAATGCTCAGGAACTGGAGGAATGTGATATCTTCCCAGAAGACAGCTCAAGCCTGACACGACTTGATGGCAGCACACTAAAAGCTACCCATGTGGTAAGATTATTTCTAACTGTGGGCCTCATTAAACAACCATGCATTAACATTTTAATTCTGCCCTTTTCAGCTAGTGGCTTTTTCTGATAAGCATACATATTAAGTGAAGTTTGAGTTTAGGTTTCAGAGCCTTAGCTGTGCATTTGCTTGTGTCACTTTATATATTCAGAGTCATTATAAATGCATTATCAAAAATGCCTTGGTTCATTAAAATACTGTTCAATTATTGCATTGAAATATTTTATTTTTGTGATTCATGGTCCAGTTAAATCACATTTTATAATTAAAGAAATTGAACCTTCCATTCATAAACGATTTGTATGTCATGAAAGGGTAAGGCACAGAAAAGCTTTAAACTGCCAATTATTCATTGCGACACTGAAACTGTTCTAGTCCACTTTGAGTGTTTTTTAATAAATGCATCAATCTGTATGTCAGTGCTCAAGTGCAGATTGTTCTTTTTAGGTAGATATTACTGACAAACCACAATACAAAAGAAGCCACTGCACGTGAACTATTTCACATGCAATTTCCCACCCAAAGATGACAGTTTACACATAGGACAGACATTACCTCTTGACTTAATCCCATAGATACAGATCTATTCCTTGGGCTGAAAATATTCAGCGTTCAACTATTCGTGCGAACCCTGGGTGGTAGGGCTTTCAAGTTGTTGATTTCCTTTGTCAATCTACATCAGAGATTCACTACTTTCAAATGTCACTTATTTACAATATGCTTTTTATTTATATATATATATATATATATATATATATATATATATATATATATATATATATATATATATATATAAATATTATATTAAAAAATATATATAAAATATTATATAAAAATATTATATATATATATATATATATATATATATATATATATATATATATATATATATATATATATATATATAAAAAATATTATACACCCACCCCTCGTTAAATCACAATAACAGACCGCACTCATGATTACAGACCGCACAGATAGCCTACATCAACTACATTCTCACATGTTCAATACATTTTTTTCTTGCAAAGTAGAGAACAGAAAATGAATAAACACAAACTTGTCCTAGTTTGCATACCACGTAGTATGTAGCCAAATATAACTGGTGAAACGCTATAAAGAGAAGTAATTTATCTCTGACTCCCCATCATCCAGGAGTATTGATAAATCCAGTTCAGTCCAATTTCAATTCAGTCTTATGTCTGCAAATAGGAGTTGATTTGTCAGTGTCTCATTTTAAAAAGGAAATAATTGGCGTTTTCAAAATAAGAACCAAAATTATTTTTTTTAAAACTAAGGTAATTTAAAAAAATAATAATTTTAAATAAATAAATTTAAAGTTCTCCTCTACAGCTCAATTTTTCGTTCCTTTAAATTAGAAAATTTAGTGATGACTTTTTTTTCAAAATCAATTATTTCAGCCGTAGCTCTTTCAATGAACAGAAGTGCCAAATTAGAAAGTCGGTTGTCATGCATTGATGAATGCAAGTAAGTTTTGATCATTTTGAGACGGCTGAAGCTTCGCTCTGCCTAGGCACTGTTTATTGGTATGGTCAAATAAATCCGATATAAAATACTCAGGTTGGGGAAAGCACGCTCCATGTCGTTGGCAATAAAGAAAGGTAGGATCTGATCAGTGGAAAGTTCACTCTGGTCAGAGAAGAGGTCTTTTGTAAATTTCTCAAAGAAGAGTATTCATCAGCCACAGTATCAACTACCAAATTGTCGGAGTAGTACTGTGCCAAGTTACTTACATTCTCCAGCGAATTCGAATTGAACAAATGCTTTGGGTTAAGCACCATGAATTTCTCTAGTTGGGAAACCTTTCCTCAAACTGCTTCGCAAACACTTCCAACACATAATAAAATGTTCCAACTTTGAAGCTGTCTCTGTTGTCTGTGATTGGTGCCTCTTCAGCAATTTCATCAAAAAATATTTCTTTTGCGCACTCTTCCCTTCTGAAAGACAGTTGTTGAATTGCATTTTCTGACGATTTCCTTTGCCGAATCTTCCATGTTCTCAATGGCCTTTTCTGCTTTTTTATGTTCCCTTTCTTTTCGATTTTCGGTTCTTTTAACGTTTCTCCTCTCCATGTTAGCAGTCACCCACGCACGCTCGACGCAATCGACACAACGTCAGATACCTTGACAACAAGACGCGAAAGCGGGAAGCGTATCTGTACGTATGTAAACATAGAGATTCTTTAGAAGAGAGAATTTACCAAGGATGGGGAGTCAATGTATGTACGTAATGGTGTATAATTTCTAATAAATATTACATAATTAACTAGAAGCAAGCATGTGAAGCAATAATATTTTATTAACAGTATTCAATTCAATGCGAGTCTTGTGTGCGTGTAAGGGCAGTTGTGACTGCACCCCCCCCCTGCCCATACGCAAATTCCGCTTATGCTTAAAACCAAATTGCTAATCTGATTTTGTTTTTTTATAATGAAGATGGTATTCTGTAATCACAGTGAAAAGGTGAACATAAAATAATTGACTTGCTTGATATGTTTTTGACAAATGATAAAATACAAAATGGCAATTTCGAAATTTGTCAAATGAAATGAAATGGAGGCCATCGAGGGGGTCAGCGGGAAAACAAAATACAAAAATACAAATTGCACCGGCAAGTCCCCAATTTCAGAGTTGCAGCATGTGACGTGTTTAGGCTGGTGACTAAATCACGTCACACGCTGCGACTCGCCGCACGTTAGAAGCAACCCCACGTGGTTCGCCCCGCTAGTGGGAGGTATCAGCAATGGATAGCTGGATAAAAACAGCATCTTTGAACAGGAAACAGAGTGAAAATGAAGCAAGTGCTAGTGGAGTAAGACGTGAAACCCTGTAACATGCAGAAGTACAGCAATATGTACTTGGAAATAGGATTTACTTGGACCGGTAGCGAAGATGAGCCGCGACCGCTGCTGTTATGAGTTATCAAACGAAAGTTTGAAGCTAGCTAATATTCGGTGCCACTTAGAATCGACTCAAAAAAATGAGTGGATTAAAAACCCATTCGTGAACACTGACAGTGAAATGCACATGAACTTGACATCAAAGGAGTAAGACAGCCTAACACAGCTTTCATGTGACAGCTCTTTTAAAGTTAGTCTTCACGCAACAAAATCTGACTGGCATCTGGTTACGTTCGCCACCACATACTCTTGTGAAAGTGGACATCGTTATGAATTGCTGCACTATAGTGGAAAGCAAAATGAATCTAATTTCTTTTTATAGCGGCTGTGTGTCACTATGATAGTAGTACATGGTGGTCCACAAAATGTTTGGAGGTTCAGAAGGGGTCCGAACACCCAAAAAGGTTGGGAATCACTGCCCTAAAGGAAAGCAATCAGTTAAGTCGTTATCTTTTTTTTTGGTGTTCCGGAGAAGAACATTTGGTTTTCAACAATTGGTGTGAGAACTTCAGTAGAACAACCTCAATTTTTAAGTACTGGTCACTAGTCGTAGAGCTGAGCATACTAAACCTAGTGGCATCCCTCCGAGGGGCAGGAAGTATCTGGACGCATTAGCACAGCTAATTCCATGGGTCTTTGCTCTGGACCTCATCAATTATAGCACATGGCTCTCAGTCCACATCAGAGATATGTGCTCTTTATCAGCCAGGTACCTGGCACTCTATGAGCAATTGCACTGGATCAGGCACATGAACAAGTCAACACAGAAGACACAGATGTGATTGCAATCATAGTGGCTCACATACAACACATTCCAGTTACTGAAGTAAGGATATTCTTTGTTGTAGGCAACACTTCAGGTACATTGCTGCACATGACATTGCAGCAGCATTAGGTTAATGGAAAGCAAAGGCAGTGCCAATGTTTCATGCATTTACCGGGTGTGACAGTCTCGTTCTTTGCTGGAAAAGGCAAGAAGACAGCATGGGACACGTGGAATGCCTTTCCCGATGTGACAGATGCTTTTCTGACATTAGCTGTGGCCCCACCACACAGTCCAGACAATGTTATGGTTCTCATAGAGAAATTTGTTGTATTTATGTATGATAGAACCAGTGGACTGAGTCAGGTCAATGAGACTAGGCAGCAGCTATTTTCAAGAAGGTCACTGGCCTTGGACAACATCCCACCAACACAGGCAGCTTTGAAACAGCACACCATGCGTGCAGCCTACCAGGCGGGACATACATGGGGACAGGCACACAAAGGGATCCCAAGATGCCCAGTCTTGCAGACTGGGGTTGGCAGAAGAGTGACGGTTCTGGATGGAAACCAATGTGGACAGCCCTTCGTCACACTCATGACGCATGCTATGAGCTGATACACTGTAGCTGTAAGAAGGCATGCAGAGGCCAGTGCAAATGCTACAAGACCAGCCTCAAATGTACTGCTCTCTGTAACTGTTCAGGAAACCGCTTCCATGATTTAGTTAAATGGAGATGTCTTGCTTGACAGTACGATTGTGCTCATTTTGTTCTGCCAGGTTACTGTTGAACATTATAACAGAAAATATGGTAATAGGTGAATATTTTGTTGTGTACTGCAAATGTTGATGTCTTTTATAACATATATAGGTTTTAAATGTATTATATTTGTGTTATAACCTGTTTTAACAATGTATGATCAATTGGGTAAATAGTTTGTCTGATTTGCAGTTTTCAGCTATGTACTACACACAAAAATAAAAGTTTTAAATGTTTCCACCTAGGAAGATCTGAGAGGGTGGTTCCATATCAGAATAAGTTTAGAGCATATTAATGATTATTCATACCAAGTTTCATGCTTCTAATCCAAAGTGCAAGGTTTTGGCAATATCTCTGGTTAACCACACCACTATAAGACAACTTTTACTGTAGGCTTACATTACGCTTTCCATACTTGCCCAAACTTGCCCAAAGTTTTATAGATGCCTAAAACTGTTAATGAAAGTTAAATGTGTTGCTTTAATTAAACTTTTCATGCCTGCTTTAGTTTTGAAATTATATTTATGGATTCCAATGTGTTGTTTTTGTAAAACAATGTATTTACGATTGGAATAAATTGCTATGTGATGTGTACAAAATTTTAGAAATTAACCATGATTGAGACCAGCCACTGTTCATTTGCTTTGGTATAGAATGATTTAATTTTCTTTGGTGCACAGGGGGATACGAGTAATTAAGTTTAAAACTTGGGAAAGTCAAATGAATATATGAATTAATAATACTTAACAAATCTGCTTGAATTAATTGAGCTACACAGATGGTTATTTACTGCCAAAAAAAGGATCAGCAGACTGAAGCCAATGAAAGTTACAGAATTAATCGGACCATCAAAACCTTAGATGAAGCATTTGTGTGCTTTTTAAATTGTTGCAGTTAAGCAAATTAAAATAGTCACCTTGTTGTTGATTTTTTCGTCTATTTCGTCAGTAAGAGCTGGAGATCCTGTCTGTTATTGAGCAGCTAAGAAGTTTTATTTTATTCATTGCAAATGCATGTTATTACAATGCCTTAACTGAAAGTTTCAAAGTACAGAAACATTTTACTGAAAAGTTTTAATGATTCCTAAAGGTCTAAGGTATCAAACTTGTACTGAATTGTATTCTTTGATTTTCGAAGTTTGGTATATGGTATGTTTTTAATTACAATATTTTATTACCTTAACTGTGGGTGTTAGTTTTACAGAATTGCATTAATTTAATGATTTGTAAAGCTTTGTACTTTTGTGTGGTTAATTACTAGCTGTATATCAGCAGTAGGTTCTTCTGTAATAAGTACTTGTGTGTGTTAACTTTATTCTATACATTATTAAAGGTACAGTAATTGTTATTAATACCTGTTCGATTATCCATACAAATTGTTAAGCAAACTAGTATTAGTCCCAATTTAGTCTGGATAATTGACTCTCTACTGTAACTATTTTTGCCAATCAGTTGTGCACTGAGGCTGGTGAAAATGGTTGTGTTTGTTTTAATCGAGAGTCTTGGACGTTGGGAGCGTTTGTAGAGAAGCTGTCAGATTAAGGGTTTTAACCCGTTTAGTCTATGATGATCTATAATGCAAAAGTGTAGAACCATAAACTGTCAAATGCAGGGGATATAATTTGCAGAATTTTATTCATCTGTGGTACTCCTCCTACTGCAACATAACTCCTATTCCAATGTAACTGTACAGTAGTTTACCTGTATAGAGTTTCAATCAGCGTGTGACTGAAAAGTGCTGTTTTTGGACAACAAAATCAGAATGTTACTTTTTAGGAAAACTTAACCACTCTGTGTTGACAATACTTGTAATACAGTTCTTACAATAACTGCACTATTCTGAACGTTTTCAGAAAACTCTGTTTTCCATGAGCACATCTAATCTGATTGACATTGGTCGGTTAAAAACATCACAAATATCACTGGGGAATTTTACTTCTAGAGCACTGATTTCTTTCAAACAAGGTAATCTCAATAATATAAATAGGTTTTTTCAAGAATGTGTTGTTTTAGAAGTGTAACTGTTTATGAAATGACTTTGTTCTCTTCAATAAGATTAACAAAGTATGTAATCTATCTTTGCAACAAATCACCAACTTCCTCAAATGAGACAATCTGACATTTATAGGACTATAACAGCCTGCCACCACCTTGGGAAGCAATCCTTTATAATTATTTTTATAATGTCCTCTGTTTTAAAAGCCTTCAACAGATTTGTACATGGCTGTAGTTGCAATACCAGTAATCATTTCCTTTGCCATTTGAATGATTTTTAGTAGAAGCTTGAGTCCGTCAGAAGTCAGAGTTGTTGCTATGAATGTGTACTGTTGCTATGAATATGTACCGTTGCTAGGAGTGCTTCCAATGTGTATGTACCAGCTGTATCTTTGCTATGATTATGTACCACTGTTAAGGACTTCTAAAGCTCTAGTGCAAGCTATATATCATGTGCATAATGTAACATGATGGTGTTTTAACAAACCACAGGACAGATTTTAAAAGGTTTAATAAAACCTAAATGGTATTTTTTCCTCTGCAACAGGTCTTAAGGTGAATTTGTTGCTGTTCGTTTTCAGTATGTGTATACCCTGAAGACCGCATTCCGTATCCTAACATATTGGTGCCATTATTTTTAGAATGTTCATGTCATATCTTCTGTTAATCTTTGTCATTAGAGTTGGTTGTTATGGGGAGAAATGTATGTATCACAAAAAACAAACATGTCTTTCACTCTTCTTTCCCAGGTAAATTGTCATCCACATACTGTGACAAACCGTAAGAACTATTAAGGTCATGTCATTGTAAATAGGAATTGATTTTCAGAATACGTAAGGCACTTTAGATTTGCAGGTTTGAGGTTGTGATGGTTGAGTATTTTAAAATGTTTTCTTTCAGGGCCATTAAATGTCTACCTTTTTATATCTATAAACTGACGGATATGACATTATAATGAGCTCTGACAATGCATATTGTTTTTGATTTATGGAGGCAGCATTGCCATCAGGAATACATTCTCTATTGTCAGAATTTCGCACGTACTCTATTTATTTAGTTTTATTTTTTTATATATACTGTGTGTGTGTGTGTGTGTATATATATATATATATATATATATATATATATATATATATATATATATATATATATATATATATATATATATATATATATATATAAGGTAAGCGATAAACTGCCAGAGGTTAAAAAAAAAAAGTTTAGGTTACCAAAAACTGAAAAATAATGTACATTTCAGAGTTATACAAAAGGCCTTTTTCAGGGAACAAGTAATGGGTTAACAACTTACAGCTGTTCTGCAGCAATGGAAGTAAATTAAGCCTTGAAAGTTGATGCTAACAATTCCTACAGGTGTCCCAACTTTTGTTGATTACTTACAAACCCTCTGTCTGTATAAAAGCAGTGTTGGAACAGACTGTGTTACTACACCCTCTTAAGCATTATTTGGACAGTATTGTACTGCAGGAAGTAGTATATTGCTATCATAATGGCGAGAAAAAGGCAATTAACAAAGGAAGACAGACAGACCATTATAACCCTTAAAAGTGTAGGTCTTTCCTGTAGAGAAATTGCAAAGAAAGCCAAGGTGTCAGTGAGTACAGTTTCCTACACCATCAAAAGGCACTAGGAAACTGGAGGAAACTCTGACAGGAAAGCCACAACAGAATCAGAAGACAAGTTTCTGAGAGTCAACAGCTTGCGTGATAGGCGGCTCACAGGGCAACAGCTTCAAGCACAGCTTAACACTGGTCGAAGTAAGCAAGTCTCAGTTTCAACTGTGAAGAGAAGACTTCGAGCTGCAGGTTTGACAGGTTGAGTGGCAGTAAGAAAGTCATTGCTAAGATGGCAAAATAAGAAAAAGAGGCTTGCCTGGGCCATGAAGCACCGCCAGTGGACTACTGAAGACTGGAAGAAGGTCTTATGGACTGATGAATCAAAATTTGAAATCTTCGGTTCATCACGCAGGGTTTTTGTACGCCGTCGAGTAGGCGAAAGGATGGTTCCTCGGTGTGTGACACCAACTGTCAAACATGGAGGAGGAAGCGTGATGGTCTGGGGCTCTTTTGCTGGATCCAGAGTCGGCGACTTGCACAGAGTGAGTGGCACCCTGAACCAAAACGGCTACCACAGCATTTTGCAGCCATGCAATACCCTCTGGTATCGCCTAGTTGGTCAGGGGTTCATCCTACAGCAAGATAATGACCCAAAACATACCTCCAGGCTATGTCAGAACTACCTTAGAAGAAAAGAACAAGACGGTAGGCTTCAAATCATGGAATGGCCAGCACAGTCTCCAGACTTAAACCCCATCGAGCTGGTTTGGGATGAACTGGACAGAAGGGTGAAAGCAAAGCAACCTACAAGTGCAACACATTTGTGGGAACTTCTGCAACAGTGTTGGGAAGAACTTTCCGAACAATATTTGATTTCCATTGTGTGTTCCAGTGTGTTCGGCTGTTATATCTGCAAAAGGTGGCTACTTTGATGAGTCAAAAATTTAGATTAAATTTTGTTAAACAAAACGATTCCATGATTTCTTTTTTATCTCCAATTGTTTATTTGTTCTGTGCTTTAATTTCAGAGTACATTGAGACATTAAACTGCGTAAATTTCAATAAAAACTGAAAAAATGGAGGTGTTCTAAAACTTTTGACCGGTAGTGTATATATATGCTCTGAGCACACTCTTAAACTCGGGAGATGTTTAAGGTGGACAGAGATGTTTTAAACGCCTGTAAGTGGTTTTGTTCGTGCACTGGGCGTGCTATATGTCCAGACAACTTTTTTAATATTCAAGAAAATCACACAGACTCATTTTAATTTGAAGTTTATTAAATGCTTTAAAAATTGATCAAGTGGTTGCAAGCCACTTTGGATCCATGCTAATAGGCAGGGTGGGCGTGTCCAGTGACTTTACAAGTTTAACAGCATTAGTACTTCAATACAGTATTACAAATGGTTATCATATGCTGACCCTTCAGGCTATAAAATGCAAAAAGCTAAAGTGCCCACCGCTACGTTCTACAGCTTTCAGTATATCCCTCTCAACAGCTAAAATGTAAATCCTATACCTTATAGCAATGCATCAATATAAAAGAGATATTAAATTCAAATATATGCTTACCTTCCAGTATATGGAAGTGTAGTGTAGGATATATTGACAAATAAGAACCATCTTCAAAAGGCAGAGACTTGACTTCGACCAAACAGCAATCAGTTTTTCAGAGATATTCAGAGCATGGACCACACTACTTGTAGTTAGCAAGTCGAGTGATACTTGACTGGGGTTTTACCTTGATTTTTATATGATTTTCCCTCCATTTGAATACATCAGGAGTCCCAATTAAATCTGATCATCAATCTGCCTTGACAGTTCTTATCTTTGAGTTAATGATATATTCTATAAGGATCCGGTCAACTCTTTTTAAAAATAATTGGATATAACTTATTTCCAAAAATATTGGAACATGATCTCATAGCTTCTCTTTTTTTCAACCCCTCCATTTTCTAAAGTCAGGTGAATCACAGTTCGGAGGATCCTTGTATAATACCTCACAAAACAATACAAGTTTATATGTGTATTAAGAGATGCTATTTTATATATATATATATATATATATATATATATATATATATATATATATATATATATATATATATATATATATATATATATCATCTTTCTGTGTGATTTTATATTAACCTGAGCCTAATATATTCCCTCTGAGCAACATATCTCATCACCTTTTCAGTTTAGTTTACTTTCATATACAGGTATGTTAAAGTGTGGAACAAAAAGGGGGGTTTGACAAGCCTTTCAATAAGCATACAGTAGTTAGTTCAGTTATTTACATTTAAATTTAAGCTATAATAAAACATGTTAAATATAATAGCCTTATATTAACTTGTACCATGCTTGGACCAAGCCTGACCCCTCTCTCTGTTTCTAAAAATTCATCTGCACAAGCAGGTTTCAGACACCTTGTTTACTTGCCAAGGCTAGTGTTTTAATTAATATGAAACTCCACTGTAAGCACTTTTCCAAATTCACCTCATGAAGTCATTTTTTGGCAGATTCAAGAGACACCTGGACCGGTATCTTTTCAGATAATGAGAAAAAGCTTTCATCCTGATTTTTATAACTCGGCTCATTATTTTCTTATAATATAATGAGATACATACTCCTGTCTTTCTTAAAGCACCTTCCGTTGGTTATCATTCAAAGTTGGCAAATCCCGCTTTTAAGAGCCAACACCGAATCCTGCTTTGAGGTGCCAAAGATTAAGCTTTATTTTTTGAAGGTCTAATGCCCTTCCAGAATTCTACTGTGTGTCTGAGACAAACATTTAATTCTTTCACTTTTAAACTCTACAGTTTCCCTGTAAATAAATACCTATGTTTTTATTACTGCAGTAAAACCTTTATATAAACTAAACATTTATATTCTTTAGTTTAATTGATATTGTAATGTCTAAAAGATGTTTTGTTTAGTTGTAGAAACTGAACTAATTCTTAAATTCATTAAATTAAATGAACATTATCTCAAATGTGTCTTAACAATATGTTTCTAATATTGTCAGTGCCATGCTTCTGTTATAATAAACTTTTAATATGTTCTTTCACCAGTTTAACTTTAAATGGCATTATAAGATGTATTTCTAATTAAGTTACTTCAGTATAACAGTTGCTCCTAGAAATTGTAATATTTTACTCCATTCATAAATCTTTTAAGCTTTTAATGGAAGGTCAAGTTATTTATATCTAAATACAGGCTATCATTAATATATTAGAATGCCATAGTGTTACAGTGACTGAACTAAGTCTGACCTTCACTGTTCATACAAAATCCAGTTAAAGCAGGTTTTAAGACAACCTCTGCTTTTTGCCAATTTTAGGGTTGATTTTAATATGAAACACTATTGTAAGCATTTTTCACTACTCATTATTTCAAACCAATATCTAACTTAACGTATGAACACGTCCTACACTTTCCGTTCCCATCTCTTCCTGCCAGGTTCTAATTCATTTCTGTTGTGTATATATAGAAAATTATTATTGTAAGATAAACTCCTATCTTCTGTTATCTGAAAGGTATTTTGTTTGTTAATATTAACAAGATCGCTCATTATTAGAGGATCTTGGCTTTTAAATCGCTGACCATCAAAAATCCCCATTTCATCGGCCAAAACCAATGAGTCATCTTCAACACTGCCTGTACTACAAGCAGGTGAGAACGAGGTTACAACATTAGTTTTGTATTCCTTCAGCAAGTTTACTGTTAGTTAGTTTATACTTTTAAATGATTTTATAAATTCTAATTCCGATATGTCAATATAGCAATCCTTATAAACTGCAATTCTATTTTACTCCATTGATATACACAGAAGGCAAAAGGTTAATTTAATTGGCAACAAATGCAACCTTGAATATTTAACTTAGGACTGCTCATACATTTACTTAATGTTGTTATTAGGTTTCTTATTTTTTTAAATACTTCTGTTTTTTTCTGGCTGTAATCAATCATAGTTTGATTGCTTCTAGCATATTAACTGTGTTCCAAAGATTCTGCCATTCTGCTCTCACTGGATCAGAATGTTTTGAGACTCTGAGTCTAATTAAAAACAATGCTTTTGCCTGATTTAAAGGCGGTTTGGAACTTTCAGCAGGTCAGTCTGACCTTCAGTGCAATGAACTTCTCCACACAGGCCTTACACAGATCTGTTAATAATATGTTCTGCTGGTTTTAAATTATTTTAAACACATTACAGTCATTACAATATTTGTTGCAGTTTGACAAATGTTCAATTTGTTTCCCAAAGCTCAGCCTGCTTCCAGTAGCTGTGACAGTCTTGGGTCAGTTTCTGCTCTCAGTGAGTCAGTTTCTGCTCACAGGTGTTGGTGACAGTCTTTAAAAGCCTGATACCTTCAAAAACTTAAATCTTGTTAGCTGGGCTCCCATCTCTGCATTCTCATTCAGTGGGCAAACGCATTTAACTGAATCTGGGTCCATCAAAGAACCGCACATCCTTGCAACCGAGGCCTTCCATGCAAAAGGATCTAATGACTTATAGCACAAAAGGGACGTGCCAGAACCATCTGTTACACTATAAATAAGTTGCAAAAAAATAAAGCTCATAAAATAGTTCCAAACAGCACATAAATTCATTATAAATTGCACTACAGTAGGTATTCAATTAAAATTGGAAGTACAGATAAACCACATAATTTGGGCTCAATTTACAAAGCCTAATACACCTAACTTATGCATATTCACACTTTCACCTCAAGAAAACAGGAGTCCCCATATACTTATTTTCTTGGTAATTGTAAGGGTAAAATCAAGATATATCATCTACGATTTAATAATATATCCGATTGTATGTGCCTGTCATTCCCCACTGTTTCTATATCGATCATTACTTACCAGCTTACAAATGAATGTTGTTTTTCAACTACTGGGTCTGATTGTGCGCTAACAAGTCTAGGGGTTGATTCTGATGACAGGGCAAAACACGTTTGCTCATGAATTTGATGACAAAACTCGGCCCAAACGGGAGGAAACTACCTTTACCCTGCAGTGTGATTTTGATGACCATGCTTTGCCCAGTCCTTTTCCGCTCATGCTCGTGCCAGCGGTGTGGTAAACTTTAGGGCTGATCTGAAAAATTTAGATTTATATGAAAAAAAAATTACTTCATACAGTAATTGCTGTACTTCATACAGTAATTGCTGGAAGTAATTTATTTTTGAAGCGTTTTACATTTGAATATACACGTAATCCTTACCTGTGTGGCATCTTTTGCCAACGTTTCAATCTCCACACATGAAGAAAATATTATCTTAAAAAAAAATACATGATCTGGAGTACATTATTTCACACGGGCACGAATTACGGGCTTTATATTATTTAAGGAACAGTTTTTGTTTGTCAGAATTTCAGAACAGCATTAAAATGTATGAAGCCAGTAGGATCATTGTTCCTGTACAGTGTCACTTTGGGGACGCATACAATTTATTGGGAAAACAACAGAAAATGTATTCTTATAAATCAAGTAACTGATTTAACTGTGCCACATGAGTTAGTATAAGTTGTGTTTAATACTTAAAGTGGAAACTCGGTTGGTATTTAGTTAGCTGTAAAATGTAGAAAAGATTAACTGTTACAGAGTATCATTTATTGATTGTTAGGACAGCTCCGGTACTTTGTTTTACCTCTACACCCTTTGTCTTCATTGGTCAATGCTGATAGAATTCCGCCAGTGCCCAGTTCAAACTCCATTCAAAATCACAACATGAAGGGCTGGGCACAAGTAAAGTACTTTGCTAGTTTGCGTTTTACAGTGTTTCTTCAAAATCAAGCCCTACAGTTGAATACGGAAAAACAACTGAATTAGGGTATTGTGTGTGTGTGTGTGTGTGTGTGTGTGAAAATTACAAAAGTTATTAAGGTTTAAGTGATGGAATTGAACACCATATTTTGTCATTGTTTTCCATAATGGTCAAATGCCTACATCCCATCCATCCAGATCTTAATATAATAATAAGCCTGTTTTGCATACAAAATCCCACCTCCAGCTCTAAATATGTGATTCTCTGAGCTCCCAACCCAGGCATCTCTGGTTTTTTTGACAGATGTTTCCAGTAAATTGATTCAGTGCTACAGAGACCACTGGTTAATCAAAACAGAACACACTAATGGTGCTAATTGACAGATTTATGCAGACAAAAGAACAAAACAACAATTAAGGAAGTGGAAATGTAATTAAGGAATTGTAATGTGACACTGCTAATCTACAACATATTCTCTAATGTCCAGTCAGTAGCTATGTTTCCATCAACATTTTTTTTGTGCTTTTATGTATTTAAAAAAAAAGAAAAAAAAAGCACGATAAACTGTGATGGAAACTGATAGAAATTCAGTGAATTCATGTGAGCGATCAAAAAAAAAAAAAGTTCAACAGGGGAGAATAAAAATGTATACTGTACGATAAATGATGCGCACAAATGCAATGCATTTTGTAAACTGCTATGGTTTTGTATTCTTGAGACCAAAATGTCTTTTTTTTGCAGTTTAATCTATACAAAATACACTTGTTTGTTGAGGCATAGCTGCATCTTCAGCCATGCAGCAGCAAAGTCATGAAGTGCAAAGATGTTGCTACGGAGTGCACTAACATTGTAAAGTGGCAGTTAGCATCCATCTTCTCAAATCGTGGAAAAGATTATAAAATGGTGTGCAAATGATCTAGAATGACACTCAATCACCGAGGGTATATACAATACTCATTGTATACTTTGAAAAAAGGAAAAGAAGTGAAAATAAATTGCAATTGGTTGAGCAAGTCATAAATAAAAAACTGTAGATGCATATTATTCTATGGAAAACTACACCTCTTAACACCATGTATTTTCTCAATTAAAACACTACCTGCTATTTTTGCAAATCAATCAGTTTATTTAATTAGATCACTGGAGGTGTGTTGAGCAGAATTTCATAAAGGCTAAAGCCTTGACATTTGTGATCATGAAACATTTTTAATACTGGTACAAGGTTTTAAAAAAATGTCTGCAGGTTGTTTTGTGAATGCCTCACAGAAGGGCATCAGAGCTATACATACTAATGCTATTGTCTCTGGTGAAAACCAAGTTATTGTAAATTGGTTTCCTCTAGGTTCTGTTTAAAGGGTCTGTTTTATGAATCTTGAGTTACATTAGTAATATGTGCATTTTAATGCAGACACTTGTCGTTTTATTTTTCTTCATATAATGCTGTGGTATATTCCGGTATTCCGGTAAAGCTTATCCAAAATATTATTATTATTATTTGTTTATTTAGCAGACGCCTTTATCCAAGGTGACTTACAGAGACTAGGGTGTGTGAACTATGCATCAGCTGCAGAGTCACTTACAACTACGTCTCACCCAAAAGACGGAGCACAAGGAGGTTAAGTGACTTGCTCAGGGTCACACAATGAGTCAGTGGTTGAGGTGGGATTTTAACCGGGAACCTCCTGGTTACAAGCCTTTTTCTTTAACCACTGGACCACACAGCCTCCTATTCTCTAGGTGCAGAAAACTGGTTGTCATGGGATACATCCATGTTCAAATACTGTCTTAGAAAATGTGACAGAATAAAATGTGTTTTTATTTTATTACTATTATTTAGAAAAAGGACAGCTGTCGAATACAGCCCATTCGCTTTTGTGCCCACTGAATCCCATCTGTATAATTGATATCCATGACTCACTCTCTCTCTCTCTTCTGCAGTTTTAAAGAAATGTCTGGTGGCTGTGTGTAAAAAAAAAAAAAAAATGAATGACTGTTTATGAAGATGTTCTGCATCTTTCTTTGTCAGAACCACCTTCGTCTAAGTGGGATTGTCATGGGTAGGGTGGTATTATTTTTATGGTAAAAAAAGGGCTGCTTTTGTGGTCTAAAAATAGCTATTTCTTTTTTTATATATAAATTTAGTCGTCGCCAATTTTTAACCCGGTTTTCTCCCAATTTAGTATGCCCAATTATCTGTATCCTCAGCTCACTGCTCGCAACCCCCCCGACTGGGAACGGCGGCTGGAACACGCGCCTCCAAACGTGTTCCTGCCAAGTTGTCATTTTTCGCGACTGTAATTCCACAGCGATGCCACCAGACCTATAGTGCCGGAGGACAACACAAATCTGGCGGCTCCACTGCAGAATCACAGGCCTCTATCGCCACAGGGGTCACTGATGCGCAGTGAGCAGTGGATTCCCCTGCCGACCTAAGCCCTCCCTACCCGGCAGCGCCGCCACCAGCGCCGCCCCTAGGAACTCCCAGTCACGGTCGGCTGTGACATAGCCTGGATTCGAACTTGCGATCTCCAGGCTATAGGGCACATCCTGCACATCCTGAGCCTTTACTGGATGCGCCACTGGGAGCCCCTAAAATAGTTATTTCAAGATAATTTTAATATTTATTAAAGCAGAATAAAATATTACCTGAAAACAGTAAACGCTAAATTGTAAAATATTTCATTTTTTATGTCTACCTTTAAAGACATTCTTTTTCACCATCAGTGAAATATCATACAAAATAAAAACAAGCATTTAAAAAAATAAGACGCCAGAAATGCCCCTCCGTTTACTGGACAGAGTGAACTAAACACCACAAATACACTCTGAAGCTTTTTAAAATAGTGTTTATTAACCAAAATGTTCAGGGATGGGATTGGTTTGGTTTGGTTTTTTGTTTTGTGTTAATTTCCCCAGTGGAACATTTTGAACATCCATTATGCAAATGACAGTTCTGCATTTGCTATGTGATTTTATATATTAAAAAAGTGTTTATTTTTGCAGCAACAGCTCTTGTGCATGAAGAAATAAGCTGCTAACACTGTAAACCAGTATTACACATGTGAAAAGCGGCACTCAAAAAACCCTGAGGATGATATTTTGTTTGCGACTGTAAGTCGCCCTGGATAAGGGCGTCTGCTAAGAAATAAATTAATAATAATAATAATAATAATATTTTATAATTCATGAATTCATTCATTCCCAGAGTCAGGGATTTTGTTTACCAAACCACAGTGATTAGAAATATTAAAGATTGCTTGAAAATAGAAGGACATCATTGTGCTTCTATGAAAAAAAAAAAAAAAAAATCTGAAACACTTTTTTTGCTTGTTCTTAATTAAGCTGCAAAAATTTGGATAACCATATCAAGTTTGTATTGATTGTTTAAGACCATTGATGTTTATACTTCATGAACACAAATAATGAAAATAATAATAATTCATACTTGGAGATCTGCTCTGAGGTGAGTTGGTTTCATCCGTATCCCTAGTAAACAGCAAACCATTCTAGATCTAAACTAATTTGATCAAGTTTTATAAAACACATACAAATGTGAATTGTCCTTTCATTATAGAAGAAATGTTTTGTGAATCAGGTTTTTTTTTTTTAAATTTGTTTAAGAACCAATAAGCTAGGTCTAAAGCTGAAATATGAATACGTTTTTACATTTCTGCCATACATCAAATCAGGATACAAGGTTGCAAATTCTCAATACATAATCCAATATTAAGCATGTCATTTAAGGTTTATGAAAAAGGGCTAAAAGTTGAACACATTAGAAATGTCTTAAATGTTTATTTTCTTTGAGTGTTTTAAGCATTTATTAGGTGATGCATAACAGTGCTGCTTTTAGAGCTCACTAATAAAGTAATGTCAGACACACTGTTGGCAGTACTGACCACTATGCAAATCCTTATCAAAGTGGATTAAGTATTGGGGGGTATATATATAATCTATAGGATCTTGGCCCGTAAGGATAGTTTCACTTTATAAATGTACATTCCTGTTTTAGCAATAAACAGATCTAACAGATTATAAATAAGGGTTTCTTCTTATTGTTATTTGGCAGACGCCTTTATCCAAGGCGACTTACAGAGACTAGGGTGTGTGAACTATGCATCAGCTGCAGAGTCACTTACAATTACGTCTCACCCGAAAGACGGAGCACAAGGAGGTTAAGTGACTTGCTCAGGGTCACACAATGAGTCAGTGGCTGAGGTGAGATTTGAACCGGGGACCTCATGGTTACAAGCCCTTTTCTGTAACCACTGAACCACACAGCCTCCTCTTCTTAGAATCCCGAATTTATTGTAGCCGACTCGGTGAGGTTTAGGCTAGATATTTAATGCTTTGTAGCTAAGGAAATTAACTAACCAGAAGTGCTGAACTCTCCATTAAAGTCAACCAAAGATAACCCTATTAAAAATAATAATAATAAACTAGAGTTGCTAGCAACTATAAAGGCTTCCAAGCAGTTATCGTGAAATTTAAACGCATTGGTTAGCACAGTATGCACAACATTTTTCTCAGCTGTGGTATTTACCGTTCATGAGAAGAAGACTTTTGGAAATTGCTCAGTTTTCATTAAATCCAAGATGGCTGCCACACTATGTGACCAAAGGCCGCCATATTGACCATGGCACAACATCCCATAGTCCTCTACATCTGTGTCAAATTTTGTGCATTTTGGTGCAGCTGATCAGAAGTTATAGGCAGTTTTATAGCCAGTTGCGTATGTTGATGATGTCATGCATCACCGTTTGACCTTAAGGAGAGGTCAGAGGTCACTGGCGATGACATTTTTTCATAGAGCACATATGACTTCCTATACGTGTTTCATTATAACTTTGACCCTGTCGGCACGCTGTAGGAGTTAAAATTTCAACGTAAATTCCAATATGGCCGCCATGCCGTGTGAGCAGTCGGTTTCAATCTTCAGTAGTTAATACTTTCCAATGGTCTGTACAATTGTGTTGACACTGAAGAGCATAAGTGCAACGGTGTTCTTGTTTTGGGTTGCAAAAGTTTTTTTACAATTATCAATATGGCCGCCAAACCATGTGACCAAAATGTGTCATTTTCATATCACCAGTACTTTACGTGAGTCTCTGTGGTCATATAAAGTTTCATGACTGTAGTGTATTGCACCTTGGATTTATGCACGAATGTATGAAAATAGCGCCGTCGTGAAACGGTTATTTGCACGCCGCGGTCATGTTTTTTAGCGAAAAAGCGTGGATTGTACAAACGGTAGAAAGCACCTGGTCCTGAACATGTGTGCCAATTTAGGTGTCAATTGACATTGCGGTTTAAGACAAGAAGATTGAATATTTGGCGCCAATCCAGTGTAGCGGGCAAAGTAATTGTTCAATCGACCTCGATTGAACATATGTTTTTTATAGGCCATTGCTGCACTATCTGCTGCCATTATCACAGTTCCACCTTAAGTTGTTTTTAATGGCAAGAGTTTTGAAAAATTCCCAAAATTTCCACGAGATCCAAGATGGCGGTCGAACCATTTGATTTTTTCATTTGTGGACGCCAGTCTGGTTGTCCAGACATAGGCATCTACTTACGTATGCGTTTTCATAACTCTGTGATGTTGTTTGTGCGGAAAAAATAAGAATAATAATAAACAAAGCGATAACAATAGGCTTCCCAGCCTTTGGCTTGGAAGCCTAATAATAAATAAAAACTATATGAAAGTAATAATAGTATAGTTTAATAATGGATGGTAACATGTATACAATATATTTTAGATGTATTGAAGAAGGGGTAAACCTGTCACTATATTTATGCATTTGGATCATTGAGATTTTTTTAAAGTATATGTTCAAAGCCTGTTGCATAAGCAATAAAACACAAGGCAGCATGGTTCCTCTGTTTGTCGACCTCTGAAAAATAAATTTACTTTTTCTGTAGAACTATTTGTTGCTCCAACTTTAAACATTATGGATAACACCTTGGAAATTTGTTGGGATAAGATGACCTCCCATGCTTTTTGGCTTGTGAAATTTATATAATGGCACACTAATTATATTTTGGTGAGGAGCTATTGAAAATTAGCTGCTTTTTACATTACATTTATATGCAAATATTGTAATAACTATTGCCCCCAATTTTCTGAGTGGATTCTCTTATTTGTAATGACCCTTAATAAGAAGTGATTTATATACCAAAGACAGGGATCTATTGAGATTGCGGTTTCACTGTAATTTGAGAAACGTTCATCAAATTGTCATGAAACTTATTATAAACATTCCTCGGCAGACCACATATTTTTGAGGACATTACAACAAAGGCCATTGTGACATACATATGCATTTTGCTCCACCCCTGAAAAGAGTCTTGTGCCTTGGGTAATGCACTATGCAGTGACCAAGAGGATACTATGTACTTCACAAAAACATTTCAATACTGTGCTTTTATGTTTCACTAAGTGTTATGTACTGCTTGTTTTTTTTTTTCCAGGTTAACCTTGGAAGCCACCAGTACCTATTTAGTGTTGTTGTGAACCCAGCTGAGATGCCATGTTTCTGTCTTCGCCACGATGTGGATGCTTTACTGTGGCAGCCTCATGGAAATCAGCAGGATAACATGTGGGAGCACATTGCAACCTTCAATGCCTTAGGTACTGAAAGAAATGCATAACAATGCTTGCATGTTGAACACTATTTGCTAACCCAGTTTGCCTGTTTTCAAACAACAGGTGTTATTTTAACGAGGGTTTATTTAACGGAGACTCATGATGTTGATTTGTTTCCTGAGGTTTAACAAGGGTAATGATTTCAATATGTGATTGCTTCAGATCCTAATCTAACTGCATTCTGATCAAAAGGATTTGTACACCTCAGGTAATGATAGCCTTGTCCTCTATGTAAACCCTTTAGATTAAGAGCTCCAGGGGTTGTGTAAAATTCTTGATGGATAGTACATTTTAACAATTCCCACTTGTACATTGCTATTGTGCAGCATACGTATGTTTTGTCATTATAATTGTATGTAAAATGCACACATTTGACCATATGCTCTTGGGGGTTGGTCATGATTCTACAATCTCTATTTAGGCTAAAAGTGCTTTAAACTTTACATTTTAAAGTTACCAGAATGTAATGACTGAAACCAAAAATGATACAAAGTGAATTTTAACCACAAGAAAATGAGTTCAGATAACTCTATATTAGTTGAGATAACAATATACTTCACGCCTAAATAAGTAGCTCTTTAGGTGGCACATATTCAATAATTTATACTGGTTGTTTGTCTACTTGACTTATTTTTACCTTCTGAATCTTTTTCATTTGTAGGATATGTTCAAGCTTCAAAGCGTGACAAGAAGTTCTCAACATGCTCGCCAAACTATTCCTATGCTGCTCTGTGCGAGTGCTTACGCAGAGTGTTCATCTACCGGCAACCCTCTCCAGTGTCCACTGTGCTTTACAACAGGAAAGAGGGAAGACAAGTAGGGCAGGTTGCTAAGCAACAAGTTGCAAGCCTGGAATCCAATGATACCGTCTTGGGATTTAGAGCAACAAATGAGAGGTTATTTGTCTTAACATCAAAGAACTTGTTTGTTATAAAGGTAAATACTGGAAATTAATTAGAGAGTATACATCTTTTAGGTTTGTATTCTTCAGTGGTCTGTGCTCTTTCACATTAGAAAATACTTTAGTCATTTGAAGCTATGAAGGATATTGTATCACCACCAACTGCAAATTAAACATGCTTTTTTTTTCAAATGCAAACAATTGCTTATGTAATATAGAAATAAATGGTTTGTTTTTGGAGCATACTGCATAAACAATTCCAAAACATTGTAAGCAGCATTTAACATGTATACACTATGTGGTGTAATTTTAATTGCTAAATGAATACATAACTTTTGTTGGATTAAAAACTTTCAATTGTATTTGATGCAAGGTCATTATTATTATTATTATTATTATTATTATTATTATTATTATTATTATTATATTTTTTTTTATATGGCTACCACTATTTTGTTTGTTTATATACTTTTTTTTTCTACCACTATTTCATTGGAACATCCGTTGAAAATGATTAGGACCTGGTGACATACTTTCTTTTAATTTGAACAGAAAAAAGGTAGACAAACTTCAATTCTGAAACAGATCTAAAACAACAACAAAGTTTACTAGTGCTGTGACTAGTCTCCTCCTTTCAGAGTACTTGATTTACACTTGCTTGTGGTAAGGGCTGTTGTTCCCTGTTTCTATTAAAAGTGATGCTGGCCTCATTTATAAATCATATATAGTAGTTATGAGGCCTGCATAGTGCCCGCACTTAAATGCATTATTAGATTCTGGCTCCCCAAAAAACTACTGTGTATAATTTATTATGAAAACACATTTAAATGGCAGCTGGGACTGAAGAGGTTATTATAATATTTCATTTTTACCAATCTTCATGTGGAATCCAATAATGGTCTCACACAATAACAGTATATTAGCCATGGAAAACAAGGTTAATCCTATAGACAGTACAAGCAAGGCACAGGATGATAAATATTTCATGTGAGGTTGTTTCTGATTGTATGGTGGGAACTGAAAACCTTTGGTGTTTATGGATACAATATTATTCTAAAATGAATATCATCTAGAATTCTCCTTACTTTTTTTTTTTTTTAATGCTAGCAGCCACGTTTTAAAGAGCTAGTTTTAAACATATACAAGACATAACCCAACAGTATTCTTATAGTGGAAGCAGGGATTCATTTTTCCATAAGATAATCACAAAAATACTATTGTAGAAGCTGTTAAAAATGTACAGTCGCTGCAAAAAAGTACCAGTGATGACGAAAAACACCAAAAATAAAGTATCAAAGCACATTATACAGGCATCTGTATGTGCTTTTATTACATTCGTTTGTATATTTAAATTATTAGGCAATAACGTATCAAGAGTGTGGGTTGAATAGAACAATCTGTGGCAATTGCTTTATATTGCAAAATTGATATACTGCAGTATTGCATTAGATTTATAGGAGCAGGTGAAAGACCTGATCATGCTTTCATCTGTACTTCAGATAATATTCAGTGAAATAGAGTGGTTTGCACTCAAATTTTGTAGTCCTTGGACTGTAAAAGACTGCAATACAGGCTAACAGCACTGGTATCTCTGTTAAGCTGTGTACACACGTACCTGCTGTACCATGGCCATATTATTGTAAACCAAGTAAAAACAATACATTATGACAAGTCTTATTTCGGTCACATACAATGACATATATTTCAGATTATTTTCTGTACAGTATTACCAGTATTTGGCACATGCATAAATGAACACAAATGCATTTGGTACCGTGCTTTAAAAGGTATTTGCTAGTTCGTGTCGCCCGAGTGGTGGTTGGAGGCGGGCTGCTATAAAAATGCTGTAATGAACTGGAAAAATCTACAGTGATGCAAATTAGAAAGCTGTTTATCAGGAATGCCTAATAAAAGAAAATTGCACTTACATTTGTAATCTGGCTTCCTAATACATTTAACTAGAAAAATGCCAGTTTTTTTTTTTTTTTTTTTTTTTTTAAAGATATGCAACTACCACTATTAGCTGAGAGTTGCAGTTTAATGTAATACCGTAATAGAATGTTGTTTGAGGTACATGGAGAACAACTATTTTCAATCCAGAAACGGGACAGTTCAAATCCATCAGTGTTTTAACTACATTCTGAACTGATATCAATACTTTTTAATGTAATCATTAATAAACAGTTACAGAGATACCTTCTTATACAGTCGGCTGCACGTAATTTACATTACATTGATATACTTGCTGAACAGATCTATTTTTAAACATTTTATTGGACAATCCATATGATTTGTTGATGGTTTTCTTTCTGTATTGTCCCTGGCTGCATTCTGGCTGTGTAATAAACTGGGTTCATAACTGACAGCATTAGGCTTTTAAAGCAGGCAAAGCTAGGCTCTTGCAGTGCATCCTTCTAATTTTCAGGGTGTAGACCAATTATCTAAAACATCTGTTAACCAGACATTGTGCCCCACCCAAATGAAAAAATACCCTATACATTTCAGGTTTCCATTGGCTCAGTTTATTTTACTCAAACCCTCTCTTCACCTGACGTCTTGCAAATGAAGGGGAAAGGAGGAGGTCGATATGCAAATTAGCCATGTGTAGCCTAGAAATCCATGGTTGTCAGGTGACATCTTGTTTGAGATGCGTTAAGCTCATGTAATGAAGCTGTGATCTGTAAATGCCTCTTGCCTGGTTGTTTAATAATATGTTTTACTGCTCTTACCCAAATTGTTTTTCAAATGTCCATTGTTGTGGTGGCATATCATTAGTGGTGAATAATGTTTCAACTAATTTATCACAAGGCTGATTAATTAAAGAAAAAATAAAATAATTAACCCGGTGGTATATAATGAAACTGTTCAACCCAGCTATTGCAGATCACCATGGCTGAAAACAGGCAGAGACATAGGATTATAGAGATCTGTGCCAGACACCTTCCATGTATGCTCCGAAGGCTGTCTAGATCGAGAGCAGTGGTCATTTACCCTATCCCTCACTGTGGCCGTTATTTTCAGCCACAAACTTGAACTTCTTGAGCTGTTCTCCCAGACGTGCACATGCCTCGCCACTTCACGTGTAAATAACTACACATGGAAACTCCCCCAATGTTACTTTTGAAAATTGATGCTCCTTAAATAGGAGAATGTTGGCTTTTTACATTTCAATTACAGTGGTTTGCAGAAGTATTCACCCCTTACCAATAATGTCACATTTTGTTGAATTCCAAATAATGTATGCACAGTTTTTCAAACAAACTTTTTTATTCAAAACTGTAGTGGTTAAACTGAACACTGTTATATGAGGAGGAGGTTAAATGTCACCAAAACTTGCAAAGAAAATGTACAAAATAAAATTTACTGGTTGCATAAGTATTCAGCCCCTTAAGTCAGTACTTGGTAGAAGCACCTTTTACAGCAATTACTGCTATGAGTCTTTTTGGATAGGTCTTTACTAGCTTTGCACAGTAGGATAGTGACATTTTTGCCCATTCTTCACAGGAAAATTGCTCCAGTTCTGATAAGTTTGTTGGGGATCGTCGATGGACTGCAATCTTCAAGTCTCGCTATAAATTTGTGATTGGATTCAAATCAGGACTTTGACTGGGCCACTCAAGAACATTAATTCTCTTCTTTTTTAACCACTCCATTGTGGCTTTGGCTTTGTCCTTCAGGTCATTGTCCTGCTGAAATGTGAATTTCCTCCCCAGTTTGCGTCTTGGCTGACTCAAACAGGTTTTCCTCAAGGATTCGTCTGTACTTTGCACCATCCATTCTCCACTCTATCCTGACAAGCTTCCCAGTCCCTGCTGAAGATAAGCATCCCCATAACATGATGCTGCCACCACCATGCTTGACAGTTGGGATGGTGTTGACTGGGTGATGTGCAGTGTTGGGCTTGCGCCAGACGTAACGCTTGGAATTTGGACCGAAAAGTTCAATTTTTTGTCTTGTCTGACCACAAAACCTTTTTCCACATGTCTGCAGTATCATCTACATGCTTTTTTCACAAACTCCATATGTGCTTTAAGATGAGGCTTTTTGAGTAATGGCTTCTTTCTTGCCACCTGTTCATACAGGCCAGCTTTGTGTAGGGACCGGCTTATTGATGATGTGTGAACACTGACTCCCATCTCAGACACAGAACTTTGCAGATCTCTCAAGGTCATTGTTGGCTTCAGAGTGACATCCTGAACCAGTTTCCTGCTTGCCCGGCTGCTCAGTTTGGGAGGGCGACCTGATCTGGGTAGTGTCTGGGTGGTATGATGCATCTTCCAGTTCTTAATGATGGACTTCACTGTGCTGTGAGGGATAATCCGTGCCTTTTGAAATTTTCTTGTACCCTTTTCCTGCTCTGTGCCTCTCTCCCACTTTATCGCTGGCTTGTTCTGAAAGCTCCTTGGTCTTCATGGTTGCTTTGTTGGATCACTATGTAAGTTGCAGCTTGAAAGTCTTTATATACGTGAGGGAAATTATGTACAAGTTAAACCACTTTGAGTACACACAGGCTGAAACCATTTCACTAATTGTGTGACCTTTCAAACAAATCCTTTGCAACTGACCTGATTTATGGCTGCAGTAGCAAAGGGGTTAAATACTTATGCAACTGAGATTAATCTGTTTTTCTCTGTAAAGCTTATTTATATTGTATATGCATTTTTTTTAACTTTATCAATGTGGAGTAGTTTGTGTAGATTCTACACGTAAAGTCTAATTTGAAAGCGTCGTGGAGTATGTTCAGGTGCCAACAAAATGTGAACACTTTGCAAGGGGGTAAATACTTCTGCAAACCACTGTATATACCACATGCAATAATTACAAATTTATGCAAAAATGTGGCACATGTTATTGTTCCAAACTGATTGATCTGTACTTTTTCTCCTTTTAGTGTATAGTGTGAAACTACTTGATAAATAATTACATTATTCTATACTGAAGTGAATGCTTTTTTTAACTTGTAACTTGTAACTAATAGTATGCATTTTACAGAATTCAATCTCTAAACCCCTTATCTATATACATTTTTTTTTAGCAATAAATGAGAAACAACTAACAGTTAATGGACAGTTGGGCCTTTACAACACAGATAACTGCATTTAAGTTAGCAATTATATGAACATTGCAGAATGAGTTCAAATGACTGGCCTGCAAATACAAGTGTAAGCAGAAGAATAGTGTATCAAGATTTTACAACTTTGCCAGTGGAAGAGGAAGTACATACAGAACAGAGATGGGCAACTCTGGTCCTTCCAGACTTCATCTTTGTTCCAACCATGTTCTTCATAGTTTAAATGAATCAATTACACTCCTCAAGGCCCTCTGGACCATCCAAGGGATACAGCATACAGAATAGTTATTACTTGTGTATAGCATGCATGACTGATCAGCTTTGGCTTACATCCCTTGTATAAACCACACCTCTTGTACTTATTTTGTTTAATTGCATCTTCCATCCCCTATCAAAAAAACACCATACTATACTACTGTAAAAAAAAAACACTGTAACTCGAATATACTGCACACCTGTGTATAACACACAAATGATCCTAAAAAAATCTAAATGATAATTGTTAAAGACTTATGCATTATTACTCTTAGAAAATACACTACTATTATACCTGTATAAACAAGTGTACCTTATTAAAAATGAGTGGAGGGCAGCTTAATAATTACAAAATCATTTGGGGGGGGTCACAGGCGAATACTACTGTTTTATGCAGGTGGCACTACTAATCGGAAGTGTATGACTACAAACTCTTCTCTCATAACAAAATTGACTTATTCAGAACAGTTGAAATATGAATGTTCTTTACAGAGATTTGATAGTGTATGCATATGATCATCTGATAGACAGTTGCATGGATCAGTCATTCTTAGTGTTTTGGTTATACTTTCCAAATTTCTGGTCTAAATGACTTATTTGAATAAAAACGCTACAAAAGATGCTTGTCCTTGTAATCTGGTGAATGGTTGTAGCTTTCTGATGCTGAGCACCAGTTCTTTTTTTATAAATGTTACTCTTTGGATGGTTTAACTGACAGTAAATCAATGTATGGTAACTCAAGAGTCTCTGAGGTTGAAGCACCGGCCAAAGCAGCTCCAAACATCCCTGATACATTCCCACAACACAAGACTGTTCAGGTTGATAATGTATACACAGATTAGGCAGTAATTAATGCATAAGCCTTAAATCCATTGTTCTTCCTTACCAAGATTCTAACCAAACTGGTCAAAAATAGTCAAATATATTCAGTCTTTTGTTAAATTACTTTGTTTAATGCTGACAGTAGAAGAACCATGCAGAATTGCGTAAACTACATTATTCTCCTAATGCAGGCATTCAATAAATGCATTAATTAAATTAGCAAAATGCTCCCCCAGTGCTTTCTTCCACAGCAATATGTAAGACTCTAAAACATGCTATAATAAAAACCGGAGCAATACATCAGTAGCTGCAATATTTCTATATGCCTTACAGATGTTGTAAACATCCGGTTCACACACCATATAAATGAACTGAGTTCACTTGAAAACTGCATTGTGAACACAAACCGATTTGGTCCTGAAAAAAAATTGAAAAGGACCAAAAAAAACGAACTTTAGTTTGCATCCAAACCACCTTGGTCCCTTTGCTCGCAGATACATGTGAACACCAAGCACATTGATGCATTGTTTCAAACGAAACGAACCAGACTGGGTCTGTTTGAAACGGACCCAGTGTGAATGCAGCCTAAATCTAGTTACTCTTCACTGCTTGTGGTCCTGGAGCTGTTTCCAGGACACATTATGCTCCCTATTAAAGTACCATAAAAGGCATTGGATTAAGTTTAAAAGAAAAAATAAAAAAAATCTTGCAGGATTTCTATGCATGTTTTCACTACCATACCACAGAAATACAGACATTAAACAGTGGCCTACAGCTGTCTTTCCCTTTACAGCAAAGATGAAGACTTCTCTTGGACTAATTTTCTCAAAGGAAACCATATCCCACACCAGTAAACTCGGATCGTTTACCATTCACTATCCCTGCTCTAGCATACTTTATTTTATCTATCGCTAAGAATACCCTTTGTCTTAAAGATCCAGTATCATAGCTGTACTTGCATTCTTTTTTTTTTTAATTTAACTTGCCCGAAAATGGTTTTTGTGCAGTATTTTGCCATTCTCTTGTTTACCTGAGCAAAAACTTTTTGATTTAGGTCCCGCAAATAAAATTACAACCATCAAAGTGCTACTTAAAAATTACACTGACTTTTTTAAGAGTGCAGGGATCAAGATGTACTGGCTCACTGCAATAGAAGAGCAGTCTCAGTATTTAATTTACTGTACACAATTACCATTGTAGTAGGCCTTTTTATGAACATTTTAATGATGTCTAAAAATAAATAAAACAATAGCCCAATGAGTTCCTGCTGCACATGATGCCAGGCTGACCATATTCTTGCAACCTTTAAAAAGTTAGTTTGGAAGAATAATAAGTGTATCTATTTGACTTTTATCGGGGGGCATTGCGCCAGAAAGAATAAACATGTTAATTCCAGGACTAACAAAAATGTAAACAATAGCGCAAAGCTTCAATATAGATACTGAAAGTTATTTCAAGGTAATAAACAGCACAAGGTCCAATACATCTTACAGGTACTGTTATAACATGTATGGATGTGATACTGGCTTTTTAATGTAATAGTAGTTTGAAATGTAATTTGAATTGTTGTTTTTTGCTTTGTTATTTCTTGTTTACAATTTTCTTACTGCTAATGGTTGTCACCTGGCTCCATAATCTCGGGACACTTTAAAGAGTAAGTAGCGAGGTTCTGAAAAATATAACATTCCACGTTCCTGCGTGCTGCTACAATTGTTAAAATAATGTACCAGTGACTTTTCATTGTTAACATCCTGCCAACTTTTTACACTTCTACAGTAATCCGTCACATATCCACCCATCACATATCCGTCATAACCGTTTATCTGCCATGATCAGTCTCTTCGGCTACGTTAGTTAATTATTGAACAGAGAAGATTAGTTCAGAGATCGAAGATCCTACCAAAGTTTTCGTACACTGTGTTGTATGTACTCCATGTGCAACCATTGCTGGTAGTGTCATGTGAGCTGTTCATTGTGTTGATATGTAAATAAATCCTGTTCGCCTGCGGGGGAATCAGCTTCAACCTCCGTCTCGATCTCCTGCCTGTCACTCAGCAGCAAATACACGCACTCACATGGCAGACAGCTACTCTGTCACAAGCATTAATACCCTGTAGCTTTCTAAAGAAGGGGTTTAGGGGAGCTCCCTACTAAAAGCAGGTATTTAAAACAGGATTCATTTATCTGTCTTTTTAAATAGCTGCCCTTACTCTGGCCCCACCGCAGTCACAACGGATTACTGTAACTTTTGAGTCTTTTTCAAAGTTATTTTCAAAGTGCACTGATTATTGCCCACATTGTCAAACAAGTAACACAGCAATAACGATCGATGATCTGGTACAGAACAGAAAAGCCAAAGCACTTCATGGTTTTTTTTTTTGGTTTTTTTTCAAACCCCAGTGCACAAGAGCAGCCATTTTGAAACAGACTTTGAAGTTATAAGTGTAAAAGGTGGCAGGATGTTAACAATGAAAAGAAAAATGACAGGTACGTTATTTAAACAGTTGTGGCAACATGTGGGGACATGTAACGCTATATTTTTTTGAAGCCCACTACTTACTCTTTAAGAAAGGAGAGGTTTTTCACCTCACCTCTCTAAAATGTGAATTAATTGATTTTATTCAATATGTGAATTGAGTGTGAATTGTGTGAACTGTCACTAAATCAATGTCATTGTTTTGCTTACTAGTTACCATACCTGCCCAGGGGCGAGGATTATTCCATTAATCAGACCTATACAGCTTGCTGATTTGCTTTTGTGTCTGATTGGGCAGGACCGTGTGGAGCAGGAATTAATATTAAAAAAAAATAGAATGTTAGCCACAAGGTTAAACAAAAAAAGAGTGCAGGTGAGCGCAATGCTCTCTATAATGATAGAGTTGCACTATTTTTATAGATATCATTTACCATATAACATGTCAAGCAATACAATTTTAATCCATGTTGTTATGATACTGTCTGGATAGAATTACCACCACAATTAAATAACTAAATACATATATTGAACCCACTCACTTTACTGGTTGGTTAAAATTGGTTAATTTGTCATTTAGACCTGTTACAGCGTTTCAAGATTATGGAGTCAGATGGCAACCGTACTAATATTAAGGTAGTATAATGTTTCTCTAGATCTTCCTTTACCTGGCTGTGAGCTTGGTAAATGACTGACACTGAACATTTTTACTCATTCCATTCAAATCATGTGACAATATGACCTTCTGAACTCTGCCAGACCTAGCAATTTTCTGGGGCCTAAAGGTCATATTGTCACAGGGTTTGAATGGAATGAGGAAGGCTTTTCAGTGTTATTAAGTTCCATGAAGGATTGGGAAGGCATCTAAAAACTGTCCTATCCATGATTATCTATAGTTTGTCCCCCAAAAGATAAATATGTAACACTAGACCCCACCAACATATATCTAATTGAAAAAAAAAACAGATTCTCCAGTCACTGGGCTCACCTCTTGATAAATTGTTAATTATAAAATACGAAAGCATACCTAGAATACAAACATCAAACTTCAATAAGAAAACATGATTTACATTCTATGTATTAACATTTGTTTTATTCAAAACAACACAGTTGGATTTTTTTTAATGTAGGCAGAAGCTGTGGTGAGCAATCTATAAGAGCCCAGAGCATCTCATTACAATATCCATTTTGAGTGTGATTGAACATCTGCGGGGTGTCTCTAAACTCTTAATGAGGTAGCCAAGCAGTACCTGTGGAGAGAAAAACTGGTCAGGAATAACAGCATATTTTAAAATGATTTCAAGAATGATACATACACTGGTAATGAGGTACAGCACAACAGCAAAGGAAGGTTCCAGTTTAAACCAACAATCGTTTAATAGGGTGACAATGGCGTACACTACAATCCAACAACAATGGTGACAACAAGTGCAAGTCCAATGGTTAGTGCTCCACGTTACAATTGCTGTGCTGTGCAGGTTCGTGGCGTGCTGGGAGGGGTGCTGCTGGTGTAAGTGCTGAAGGTAAATGTCTCAGCTTCTGTCCCCTCCTCCTCTGGCTACACTAGTATCCTGGACCAACAAAACCAAACACAGCTTTAACTGTCCTAAAACAGGTTCCAACATTAAGGGAAGAGCCTCTGTCGCTGCACCCCTAATATACTACTAAACCCCACCCACTCAATCAGCACGTCACCATTTTCTATCCAATCGGCGAAAACAACAGTGCTGATTGCACAGATTCAGATGTATTGTAGCTTTGCTCCTCACCAAGATGGCCAACTTCCGGTTCGCTCTGGGGTTGAAGTTCAGCACATCCTGTGAAGAGAGTATTGTTCCCCTTACGCAGCGCCTTCTCTGGTCGGGAAGATCATTCTCTCCCTGCTACAGTGATGTAAACCTATATATAAGTATCATTAAAAACAGCCGGATGTACATTGTTTTCGATCAGTGGCATTTGGGACTTCGGCAAGAGTTTCAGAGCATGATAGATTAAGGCCTTGATGTTAAAAAAACTTGCAATAATCCATCTAGAAGCTGTATTGTCTCACTATCCTGTTGATTTTGTTTCTTTGTAGTTTAGCCTATTGTAAACTGTATCAGAAAGTCAGCATTGTTAACAGTCTGGTCCAGTTTTTGTATTAAACTTAATCCACCAAAGAAACTAGTTTGCTCCTATGTTAATAGACATACTTCAGAGTCAGCAATTAATCCAATAACCTCCTGTTTAAACTGTTATGGAGGTGCTGCTTTTATTTAAAGATTTAAGATTTTTTCTATGGCAAGCTCTTTGTTAACCAAAAAATGGGAACATTCAGACTGAATACAAACATCACAAATAGCAAAAATTGTTTTAAAAATATGTGCATTTTTTCAGCAAGTTGGTCTTTAATGTAACACAGTTAGAATGATGTTGCTGGTCTAGCTTCCTGAATCAACAGTTTAAATAATTGATTACACTAATCAGCAGCTTTCATGGACATAAATAAACTTCATGTTCCATTTACCAATATTCCATATTCTTTTTCCTTTCAAAATCTAATTCCATTACCGGGCAATCACTAGGACAAAGCTTTTAAGAAATGTATAATAATTATACACTTCCATCAATCAAGCATTTGGACACCAACGCTTCTTGGGGGCAGGTTGGACTCTTATGGCAAGCCAAATTATCATTTAGAGATATCTGAAATTAATTTATAGATACGTCAAAATATTTGAAGCTATCTTTAAATATTTAAATATATCTCTAAATCATTTTATGATGTCTAAAATACATTTTGAGATATCTCAAAATGATTTCCTGTTCATTTAGAGATATCTTTATATGGACAGGAAGTCCATTCATAACAGGAATTTGGCATTTTCACAGGAAGTCATTTTGAGATATCTTGAAATGACTTCCTGTTCATTTTGAGATATCTCTAAATGGTTTAGAGATATCTCTAAATGAACAGGAAGTCATTGCAAGATATCTTAAAATGAATGGGAAGTTATTGCAAGATATCTCTAAATGACAGTTTAGCGTACCATGCTAGCAAAACATTATTTAAAGCTAGCTAGCATAGGGTTGAGAACGAGATTCTCCTGGGCCACCAAGGGGCCACTAGGAAAACTGTCATTTCTCTAACTGGACCTTCTCCAAGACGGCCAGGAGCAACGGTACTGTTGGGAACATGTAAAGGAGCGTCCTGGGCCACTCGTGGGCTAGGGCGTCGACGCCGAGTGGACCGCCTAAGCGGTGGAGGGAATACCACAGGGGGCAATGTGGCATGTTGGACCCCTAGGCACTGCACACAGAGAGGGTGCTTGTCACTGATAGCCTTTTAACACTTGCACACCCGAGCCGAGCCCCCACAGTACGGCTAGTTTCACACTTGTCATTTTGTCGAGCCGAGCATTGGCTGGGAGCGGGGTTAACTCGTACTGTCCGAAACAATAAAGTCTACCAAAAGATTTCACAGGAATTGAGAAATACGGGACTAAACCATAGCACGAAACAGTGTTGTGAAAAAATAAAAAAAATAAAACAGGATAACAAAAGAAATACCAATCATAACAATAAAGCGGGTCAGACTGCAAAAAAAGTAAATATTATGATTTAATGGAAGCGGTTCTTTGTCACAGACCTGCAACGACCGATGTGGTAATTTAAAAAAAAAATACTGTATATTAACATTGCATGTATAAAAACAAGTTGTAAAGACAAATATCTTTAAACATTGTTACGCTTAGATTTTGTTTTTAAGGGGCCTACTTTAAATATATTTTTCTGAAGTGTTTACTGACATTTTTCAAATACTATCTGTAACATTTTAAAGTTATTATTATTTGTAGTAGTTAATCTAACTTTAATAATATGAAATGAAATTATTCGGTTTGTATTTGCATTCAGAAACATGTGAAAAACAAATACAAATAAGTTTTTTTTATTTTTTCACAACACTGTTTCGCGCTGCGCAGTGCTTAATTTGTACCGGGGTTTGCCGGGGCACAGCACCGGAACTTCTGGGCGTGCAGAGTCATATTCCCGGCACCAACACAATTGTATGAAGTCTGCAAGTTATTGCATGCGTGCTAAAGAAAGACCATGTTTGTAGCCTACTTTAAATTACTTTACGATTTCAGCTTGAGTGCCTTTAAGTAAGATGACACTGGCTGCAACTCTATTGTCATTTTTTATACACAAATAAGCTTACTTGATTTGAAACTTCTTACACTGCTTGGTTTGATTAAATGTGTAGTATATAACAAAATATGAAAGCTGAACATTCATTTCAACAAAGAACAATGACAACTTTTTAATGAAAAAAAATATTGTAGCCTACTTCAATAGGCTCATTAGCCTGCTATATTATATTAAACCAAAACAATAAAAAATAATAACGATGTGGTTCTCTCTTGCCTGTTTCAATGAATATAATTTAATTAATAGAGATAAAAAACATACTAAGTTAGCAACTACCTAGCCTAAATTTAATTAATCGTTTTTGTAATCTACCAGCGGCTTCTGTTGCATACACATCGCTGATAATAGTGCAGACTGTGGAAACCAATGTTCGTGTTGGGGTGCGTATTTTTTTTTTAATCAATGTTGTCCTTCTGGAGTCCTTTTAATTTGTTTGTTTTTTAAACCATTTAAATGCAAAACCATAACAATACATGTATAAAGGCTTTTTTTTTTATTTAGTATTTGTCCTGCAGTTGCCTTTAATTAATTTTTCTGCACGTACTAATACTTTGTATATGATGTAGAATAAGTGAATGTAAACATCTTGCACTAGTACTTACAATACTCTTTCATATAAATGTGTTATGATTTTCAATGTATGGTTCTTAGGGCAGTATTATTGTCATTGCTTGCGCAATGGCACCACTTTCTTTACAAATTAAGCACTGCCGCTGCGGTTTAGTCCCATATTTCTCAATTCCTCTGAAATCTTTTGGTAGACTTTATCGTTTCAGACAGTACGACCTTGTGATCCATTCTCAAAACAAATCCACACCGCTCCTCTGTGCGCCTGTGTCCACTGCATTTGGCGTCACGTTCCACAGTGCAGCTTCTACTTTGAACAGCAGTGCGAACACACCCAAGCCACGCTGGGTGGGCTCGGCTCGGCTCGGCTCAGGTGTGCAATTGTGAAAAGGCTATGAGTGGCATATTCGTCTTACAAGATGTGCAGGCGTGGAACCATGGGATAATCGTCATGGCTGCCACTACCAAGTGCGCCAAGCACCGTGCACACTAATTGGTCAAAGCGCACCAAGCACCGAAGTACTATGCGCACTGAGTTCACCGAGCTCCGTGAGCACCAAGTGCACAGAGCACCATGCTCACTGAGTGGACCTAGCACCGCGTGCACCAAGTACCGAGCGCACCGAGCACTGTGCACACCGAGTGGACCTAGCACCGCGTGCACCAAGTACCGAGCGCACCGAGCACTGTGCTCACCGAGTGGACCTAGCACCGCGTGCACCAAGTACCGAGCGCACCGAGCACTGTGCACACCAAGTGGACCTAGCACTGCGTGCACCAAGTACCGAGCGCACCGAGCACCGTGCTCACCGAATGGACCTAGCACCGCGTGCACCAAGTACCAAGCGCACCGAGCACCATGCACACCGAGTGGACCTAGCACCGCGTGCACCAAGTACCGAGCGCACCGAGCACTGTGCTCACCGAATGGACCTAGCACCGCGTGTACCAAGTACTGAGCGCACCGAGCACTGTGCTCACCGAGTGGACCTAGCACCGTGTGCACCAAGTACCGAGCGCACCGAGCACCGTGCTCACCGAATGGACCTAGCACCGCGTGCACCAAGTACCGAGCGCACCGAGCACCGTGCACACCGAGTGGACCTAGCACCGCGTGCACCAAGTACCGAGCGCACCGAGCACCGTGCACACCGAGTGGACCTAGCACCGCGTACAACAAGTACCGATCACACCGAGCACAGTGCTCACCAAGTGGACCTAGCACCGTGTGCACCAAGTACCGAGCGCACTGAGCACTGTGCAGACCGAGTGGACCTAGCACCGCGTACAACAAGTACCGATCACACCGAGCACAGTGCTCACCAAGTGGACCTAGCACTGCGTGCACCAAGTATCGAGCGCACCGTGCACACCGAGTGGACCTAGCACTGTGTGCACCAAGTACCGAGCGCACCAAGCACAGTGCTCACCAAGTGGACCTAGCACAGTGTGCACCAAGTGCCGAGCGCACCGAGCACCATGCACACTGAGTGCACTAAGCACCATGTGCACCGAGGTAACGCAAGCACCGAGATAACGCAAGCACCGAGGCACTATGCGCACCAAGTGGCGTGCACAATGAGTACACTAAGCACTGAGTGCACCATGTGCACCGAGCGTCGAGGGAACCGGGCACCGTGTGCACCGAGCACCAGGGTAACGTATGCGCAGAGGTGCTATACGCAACGGGTGCATTAAGCACTGCATGCACCGAGGCACTGAAGTACCATGGGCTGAGCATGCACCAGGGTACCGAAGCAGCTGAAGCAGCGGTGCCTGCCCTAACCGTGTGTAGTCACACACCTGGTCAGCGCGTAGCGTATACCAAGGGACACACAGGCCAAAGCCGCGGCGGGCGAATCTGTGGACAAAGTACAACACAATAATACAATAAGGAAGAAAGAAAGAAAAAAGTCTAAATCAGGAGTCACTGATTCCGTGAAAGCATCATCCCAGGAAGGGGCCTATCAGCAGCTCTGATATAGAGAGCTCAGAAAATACCTACCAATAGGCAGGCATATCCTATATGTAATGTTGTTGGCGGTCATCTTTGAATTGAAAGGGAACTGCTGCAATCTTTACTTTTTAGCAATCAATGGCCTGTCGAGGTCTCTCTTTTTGATAAATTAAATAAAGTTAGATTTGCATTAAAGTGTTCTAAGCTGATGGGTACAAATATGTTTTTTTTTTACCCCTCTGCTCCACCGGTCAATAATTTAAATAGTGTGCATGCTAAAGCTGGCATGAGATAAATAAGCAAAAACAAATGTACAGGTTAACCCCTCCTGGAGATTTCTGTCACTTATGTAATTTATATGAGGTGAACTGGAGAGAAAATATGAAACCTCAATAGCATCATGCACAGCTAAATATTGTAGTAAAGACTACACTTGCCAGAACCTTGACCTTAATTAATTTATCTTAGGAAATAGATTTTACTGTATGTTCTATCATTACATACAATGGAATAAACAGAATGATATTTGCAGCAGGAAAGTTCTCGCACTTGTGGGAACGACCTTTTGTAAGTCGCTTAGGGCCCCATTTTATGCTCTGTCTGCTGTGAATTATGTCTTTTCCAGGATAAGTATGCTTACCACAGCAATGCCCCATTACTTACACACACACCCAAACACCCCACAAACTCCTGTATGTCATAATTGAATCTAAAGCCTTACTAGTTTTTCACATTTAGGCTAAGTGTTCTAGTGTTCAAAAATAAAGCAGGTAGCACATTACTGTCACTGCTACCTCAATCAACCTACATGAGTAAGCAATACTGTAATGTATCAAATCAATTTGTAACTTTGTTCTGTCATTTTGTGTTAAAATCTAATGTCTCTGTGTAAATGACCACATTGACTAGCTCCATGCTCCTTCACCTAAATGAATCATGGCATCAGCACAGTCTTATCAAACTTGTGCAGGCTGTGGGCTGTGTGCTTTGTCTTTCCTAAGGAGTGCATTAAAAAAATATAATTTTCTTGGTTGTTTGAGTCTGTAAGTGAATTTATTAGTCTTGCAAATTGGGAGGGTTGCCAACAGTCCCAATTAAAAAAGGGACATTGCTTATGTTAATAAAGTAATCCTTTTCTCCTGTATATTGAATGCTATTCATCTTAACTTGGTATTTGAACAATGCTGAACAATTGAAATCCAATATATTTAATAGCTGCCAGAGAAGAGTTAATTGAGGCAGCCCATTATTCCAAAAGCTTCCTGGGACCCTATTTTGAAGGATACTTGTACTGAAAACATACATTAGCCATGTTGGATAATATAAGACATGGCTTATCTTTTAATACATTCGGTAATGCATAGGTGTGACTTAAACTTATCCAGTAAAATATTACTGGCTGGGTAGAACATTTTATTGCTGCAGGACTGTTTTAAACAAAGAAAGACCTGCCAAAATAATCTTTGACCTGACTTGCTATTGTAGAACACGTGCTGAATTAAAGATATTTTAATCTGTGGCTGGTTATCACTGCATAACCAGTACCACCCTTCATCCTGATGGTGTGTTAGCAATGTATTTTTGATTTGCAAAGCTTTTTCAGTATCTCTATAGTTTAACAACAAAGTGTGGTTAACCCCTGAACATTAGTGAGAGTCTTACTCCTTTGCAATTTTTGGTAACTGTGACTAAACCTTTTACTACTTTCTAATGGTATTGACCACATCTGCTTTGAATTTTGATAAAAGGTAGCCCCTGCAGGGTTTATTTCTTTTTCAAGAAGGAGTTTACATCGGTAGACCACACGACTTGCAAAGAAATAAGGCACAGCCTGTCCATGATGTTAACAGAAGCCTGCTGTGTCTATACAGAATTTACGCCATCAGTTCAAGTGCACTGTATAATTTATTGTAAGGATTAGAAAGCAGGTAAAAAAAATAAGTTGTAATAGTCAAGGCTCTCCCCATTCACTCAGATAAAAAGGCTGCCTCGTATTGTCAATGAACACAGTTAAATTGAATATAATTAATTTGATCCTATTTACACTTATGTAAATTATATCATGACTAGATTAGTTCTGAATCCAGTTTAAAATAAATTATATTTATTCAATATCACAAAAGAGAAAAAAAATTAATTCAAACTCAAAATTCTGAGTAAAAAACTGCTGTTAATGCCATACAAGAACATATTTATTTGGATACAAAACTGGTTAAAAAACAAAAAGAAAAAGAAACTAATGGCAGGTATAGTATATAATGGTGTGTCACAAGGGTCAGTGCTTAGGATATTAATGTACCTAAATCAGCAAAGACAAAACACTAGGGGGAAAATGTGGTAAACGTAAAGATTTTGATTTTTAACTAGTCAGGCTGTAAGCAAGTGAAATGTAAATTAATTAAAGATATGCCACCAAATTAAAGCTCTACACCTATGACCAAAAGTTTTGCATCACCTAGAATTTTAGGATTGAGACATGTATATATATGAACATCATTTAGATTTAACACCATGTAACAAAAAAACTACAAAATGATATTGCAAAAGTCTACCGGTGTAACCTCCCATATTATACCCCCTATAAGATTATACCCGGGTACATTCTGGGGCCTCCCAGAATCTACCCCTGGGTAGATTCTGATGTCTTCCAGTATCTACCCCACCTATACGGAGGAAATATTATTAAACAATAACACATACGTCACACATGCAACCTTTGCTAAATTGATATTGTTATATGAATTACTGTGATATAACATAATAATATAATAGTCTGTTTTGAACTTCCCAAAATAAAATGCATCTTGAATATACTTTATTTTCATGATATCATTTATTTATGTGTTTGTTTATTTATTTATTTGCAGTTATTTAAAATGTTCTGCTCATCTTCTGTTAATTGAGTTAATTTATAAATACACATTCTTTGCTATATTTAAATATATTCTACAATATATGTAAAATACATATTTAAATATATGAATATTATTTTTATGTTTAATTCTTAAACAAATTGTGCAATATTTTTAAATTCATGCACATTATATTTATAAATATAATTTCCCACTGTATTTGATGTTTATAATATATTATGGAATACATTTTCGTTACATACTATAATACAACTTAAATGCATGTCTAACGTATTTTTCAATAAATTAAAAAATATATTCTTGGGGGCTCCCGAGTGGCGCATCCAGTAAAAGCATTCGCTAGACTGCAGGATGCGCTCTATAGCCTGGACGTTGCCGGTTCGCGTCCAGGCTCTTCCACAGCCGACCGTGGATGGGAGCTCCTAGAATATATATATATTCTTAAAAGTATTTATTTATTTCGCAAAATGTATGAAAGTGGACATTTTTGGCATATTGGCATATCTATCCAAAATATATTTTAAATATAAAATCGGCATAGATTGAGGGAATGGGGTAGATTATGTGAATTCTATTCAATTACCTCAACCTTCAGAATACTGATGGGGTAGATTCTGGAAGGAGGGCATAGATACTGGAAGACTTCAGAATCTACCTCCATGATAAATTCCAGAAAATATCCCCGGGTAAATTCGGGGGGGGATTTTCAGACTTTACAACGGAAGCCATAATAGTAGTATAGTATTTCATATAGATTTTGAAATGTCACATTTTTCAATTTTTGTCAGTTTTTTGTAAGTATATGGAAAACTACAAAGCAGTATGCAATTCAATATTTTAATGTAACATTATTCATCAGGTTTCATTCGACTTTATGAAGCAAAGTTAATTATTTCTATAATGTGACACAAAACGTGTGGCCACAGCTGTTACTAATCTGTTCACAGATGTGGTTTCACAAGTGATTGGGCTGTTCATACTAGTCACCATTTTGGTGCTTAATGTAATGGTTCACTCATGTTGTGTGTCTCATGTTGGTTGAGGAGGTACTTTGAAGTTACTTCTGAACAATCAGTGTTCATTTGAATGCATGTGACTGTCAGAGGTCAAAACATAATGCTTCCTCTGTGCTTCCATATTAGCATTCAGCTGTTTCCATGGCAAATACAAAATGTATTTTCAAAAAGATTGATGAGCCAATCTAAATGTGGTAGCTCATACAAAGGAGATATATAGTTTGTTAAAATGATTGTGGCAAGGATGTGGAGGAGTAAGCATTAACAGATCTTTTTTTTCTTCATTTTAACAAAATAGTTTTACTGCATCTATATTGCTTTCTCTGCATATGCATGGTTTCAAATTGATTTATTTGAACCCCAAATATAGAAAATAATAGCACTACAAGAATATGATCACTGTAACAGAATACAAATGGCCATTTCCGGAATATAAAAAGTGTATATTGTAGCATTATTGAAAAGATCCATAGATGCAAACTGAAAGAGATTTTATATCTAAGCTTTACAAGTAATTTATCAGCATCTGACAGTGACACTTTTTCTATTGCAGTACAAGTAATGTTAATTTTTTATGTTCCTCAATTTGGAGCATGCAAATATTATAAGGCTATAAGGCAAGGTATGAAATGACTTCTTGTGTTATAATTCAAACTCACACCACTAGAACTCTACATTCAGTAGACCATGTGACCTAGAAAGGTACCACTATGCTATGAACCTGTCTATAGTGTTGTATTTGAAATATTTAAATATCCTGATTAACAGGTGGAAAAACAGGCTAAGAACCAAAAGATTGTTCGCACAATAATAATGGGACCAGTAGGCTAATAAAAGGCAAGAACATTGATTTCAAAACATTGGCAGGGTTTCCATGGAAAAATAAAATAAGTGTCACCTTTTTCTCACGCTATTTTGGTAGTACCTTCTGGGTAATTTGGGTTTCCATGTAGTTTTCTTTAAGGTACAGAAATTCTCCTTCCAAATGTGGAGTAGTGGTTAGGGCTCCGGACTCTTGACCAGAGGGTTGTGGGTTCAATCCCAGGTTGGGGACACTGCTGCTGTACCCTTGAGCAAAGCACTTTACCTAGATTGCTCCAGTAAAAAAAAAAAAAAAAAAAAAAAAACTGTATAAATGGGTAATTGTATGTAAAATTGTATGTCAAAAAAAAAGTGATATCTGTATAATGTGATATCTTGTAACAATTGTAAGTCGTCGTCCTGAATAAGGGTGTCTGCTAAGAAATAAATAATAATATCCAAAGCAACATTTCATTTTTTCACCCTTAATAAATTATCCAAAGTGTTTTAATAATTCTTAAAATATTTAAATATATCTGCAGCACATGTTTGTCATAGGAATTACTGAATTCTGAGCTCCAGGAAGGTATTTCTATGTATTCCTATCTATCGCAACTGACTATTTCTAGATATCAAACTATAGGTGATGTGTTTCTGTGTCTCTAGACTTATATGTGGTTTATTTTTTTTGACATCAAAAATGAAAATGTGCTCAGCAATAGATTAAACATATCAATGCGTTAATGCTGTGATCAATCAATAGATTGGTTTAGCAGATGTAAATAATAATAGAATATTATCTTTATATAGCGCCTTTCATAGTGGACCACCATCACAAAGCGCTTTACAGAGGTAGGCTGTGACTGTGCATTATAAGCAGAGTCACTTAAAATAGGATATTGATTTAACAGTTCATCTGCAGGATGGAGCACAAGGAGGTTAAGTGACTTGCTCAGGGTCACACAGTGAGTCAGTCAGTGGCAGTGGTGGGATTTAAACCACTGACTTTGTGGTTACAAGCCCTGGACTTTAAGCACTGGACCACACTGCCCTCCCTAAACCCCTGCATTTTTCCAGTTTTCAATCATTTAACAGATTTCTTCAGAATCAACATTATACTCTGCGCTTTCTGAAAGCATACAATTATTTTATTCTTCCAAAGATACATCCCACAGCTATAACTTATTATTTTAAAATTGAAATGGTTTTAGTTAGACTAGAAGACTGTTAGAAGGGTGGTAGTGGGACACAGTATTGTTGGTGGCACTAAAGCATGGAAAGATTGATAATATTTACCTGGTAGTATAGTTTATTGGTTAATTGGAAAAGTGGAGGGCAGTCTCTCACACCAAAGCTCTGTGTTCATGTATTAACAAGGTTTAAACAGTGTTTTATGGTCATGGCAATGAGAAACCCTGGGCATATTTTACTGGCCATTATGCTGCCACACAAGCATACTGTATGACAATTGCCACAAGAAAAAAATAATAAGAAATAAGAGACTCCAGAGACATACAGAAGCAATTTATTAAGATAATATAACACATACAAAGAATGTAATAAGCATTTACAGCACACCAAAATCAGTTCACAGTTCATCTAAAGCAGCATGTACTGCAGATGTTATACTAGAAAGTTTTAACATACATTATATTGTATCCGTATATTGACTGTGCTTAAAAAATGTTGCAGTTATACACCATTATACTATACCAATAACCATGCAGTACTGTTAAGTCAATTTTACTGAATAGTGCAACATACCTCTGTTAAACAAATACTGTAGAATTTGCCCTGTTTCTGTGACGGTACAGGTTGTTTTTTAAAGGCTACACCAAGAAAACTGCTAATGTTTCACTTTAGCTCAATACCTGTCAAGATCACTGGTATTCTTATGGCTCTTTCAGTTCATTCCAAACGAGTACCTAGTACCTGTGTCTTACATTTGGTTGAATTTAATAATTAAAGACCTGGCTGGAATAAAATGCTCTTCTGCTCAATGAAACACTTAATGAAGTGGTTGGAACAAGGTCCAGGACTGGAGTGGATTATAAAGAGCAACAAGTACCTCTGGTTAAAATCATAAGTAAACATCCTGTTTTAATTTGAAATTAATTTCTAATTACTTCTTGTTACTCATACATAATAAATAGTGTTCCACGTTTTCGGTTTTTATCTTTAAAAACATTTTCCGGGAGTTTATTTTACATATATTAAAATAGGGATAAAATCAGTAAAAAAACAGTTTGTAATTGAAACTCGGTGGGGGATCTCAGTATACACATTTTACATGTGGAATGTGATGTGTAGCAGTTCTGGTTTCTAATTAGGTTTAATGTCCCTGACATGTCTGATAAAGCACAATCTGTGCAAGTCAAAGCCACATTTTCCCAAGTTAACTGGTACTTTGCGAACGTTTGGGCAATCGCTGTGCTGACGGAAACAGTATCCACAGAAGGTATGAAGGTATCACTTTTGTGCTTGCCGACTTGTGGATAACAATAGTAAGACAACACAATCAACTACAAGAGGTCAAGATACAAAAGACAAAATGCCCAACACAGCACAAGCTCAATAGACAATCACTGAAAGGCTAGACTATAGAAAAAAAACAACACTTTACAGTATTGGACAATATTTGGATCACTCAACTTTTAAAATGACAAGGATAATTGACCAAATACAAAATGTTGAAATATACTTCTTGGATAACACTATAATACATGTGTATTACTCTAAAGCAGGGGTAGGCAATTTCGGTCCTGGAGGGCCGGTGTCCCTCCGGCTTTTTGTTCCAACTGTACGCTAAATTACTTAATTGGACCAATTATGTGCTTATTAGAAGCTTAATTGGTCAGTTGGAACAAACACTAGGAGGGACATCGGCCCTCCAAGACCAGAATTGCCCACCCCTGCTCTAAAGAAACCATTGCAGAACCGTTAGCAGACCACAGTTTTACAAGCGAAGGCATTGCAATTGGTTAACTATTTATCTTTTTTGCTTGTCATCTTGTAGACACTACTCATTTTATATCTTGGTACCAATTTAATAAAACACTAAAACCCTAGATTATGAGGCTTTAGGGTTTTTATACCATGGGGACACTCAAGTCAAAGAAAAAATAAAGTCTGGAAGTCTAGGAAATGGCTAGGAAGAAGCAGGTTTTAAAGTTTGCCAGTACCCCTTTATTTGCAAATAATAATACATGATAAAATATTACTAAAAACTAGGAAACTTTTTTTTTTTTTAAGAAAAATGAACAAAAATGATGTCTATGTGACCAGGCGCGCATCGTTGACCAAACTATACTGTTATTGTTGATGACATTATATCCATAGTTCTGACTACACCAGAACAGGATTATACCTGTAGAAATGATTCTCTGACCAAAAAAAGCAATTTCTTAAGTTACTGTGCAGGTTCGATTCTCTTCTGGAGGGGAGCCAGCACCAAGCTCAAAGAGACTCATCAGTTCCCTGCCTACAGTTAAACAACTGTGTATGTAATGCTGCAATCAGAACCTTATGCCTATATAGCTCTTCTAGTATAGCAAAGACGTGTTGGGGCGTACATCTATTGCGTTTATCTACGGCAAGTACTTCTCTCTTTGAAATACTTGCCGTAGAAAAAAGGGTGTGGGATCTCTCGTTTCCCCTCCAATCCCTGCTTAAATTCAATGGTATTTCTTTAATCATATATTCTGTAGCTTAGCTTGTGTTTGCGGGAGTGAGGAAGGAGTGTTACATCAAAATAAACCTGTGTGGAAACAAACCATGCTCAACTTAGACGCCAACAAACGTGCAATACAAAACATACATACTCATGCTAAAAATACGAACAATGATAACAAATAATAAAAAAAGTGATTACAAATAATGACCAATCAACTAGTCACCTTGTGACATATACCCTGCTAATGAGCTGTGTGTTTTCTTTTGCCTGCTGAAAATCTGTATAGGTTTTGTATGGGTTTCTGTTGACTGACATAAACAATGCTGCTCTATTTATTTATCAAAATAATATTTAGTTCTGGATGAGTTCTCTTATGTGAGTCACAGTTGTGTTAGAAGTTAGCAAAGAGGTACTGTTAACAGAAAGAAGCCCCACTGATATCAGACCTTGTCTACTTTCTCTGACTTCAAATAGGATTTTACTACAAACATAATTATAAGTTCAGCATGAGGTTTAGTATTTCAGCATGTACCGTACATTCATTATATGTTGCACACTGTGAACTCTAGCTGCAACCAATGTATGTTATGTGAATGCAATACCTGGAATACCATGTCATAAGTATTATGTATGAGTTGTGCATTGCTGATTTATCATAATCAGAACATAAAAGGCAGGATAGATGGGTCCTTAATACAATGAGATGACTTTTTAAATAACTGCTGGTAAACATTAGAGGGCTATTTAAGGTTAGTTAAACAGTCTTTAAAACACAGTCATGTATTAAATTATTAAGGGAGAGCTTTTAAAGCAAATGTAAAATCTAGAGGTTACAAAGGTGGGGTTTAATAGTTCAGCCACCAGTATTTGGCAGCCACAAATATGTAGTCTTTTGGTGTTGTCATTATCAATCACCAGTGTATAATGACAAACACTTTTAAATCATTATACAGCTGTGGCTAAAAGTTTTTGCATCAGGTGTTATAGCAGGTGTTTCTAGTTTTTTAATCTAACCTCTATAAAGAATGGAAGCTCATTAGTGCCACAAAGAAAAAAAAAGTATTGTTTTATTATGAGATAATATTGTGTTATTTCACAATAATTATTGTGTTATTTTGCAATAAATAGATAGTCTCTTCATATTACTTTAAACTGGGTTGTATTTAATGATATGTTAGTTCTTATTACTGGTATGTATTGTATGGGTTAGACACCAAGTCCCCCCCCACCCACCCACAAAACCAGGCATTACGACTTGCACAAACTGATGCCTTTGCAAACTAATCTTTCCACATTTAGGAAGCTGTAATAGAGATACTTCACAGTTTTTCACTGTCTATCTGCACTTCACTTCTGCTACACTATAACATCTTTATCGCTGATCTTGTAAAAACGCAATCATTATTGCGAAATAATGCAATATTATCTCGTAATAACGCAGTAAATATGTTTTTCTTTGTGACGCTAATGAGCTTCTGTAGCTTTTGTTATCTTTTCTATCTATTAACTCAACACAGAATTAAGCTTTCTTGATTGTCACCTTGCTGGGTCAGGTGTCTTCAAAGGATAGCTCCTTGCTGGGAAGAAACTTTTCAGTGACAGCAGTATCATCTAACTCTGTGGTAATGTGATCAGGGCTTCCTCCATTGGATGTGTCTTTTATCACGCTGTAATTGAGAGCCATGCTGTAGTTGTTGGGGTTTTCTGACTGCTGTTGCTTACATTTGCAGAGCTTCTTGAAGGCTGCTCTAAATTTCTGAGACATGGCATTGTAAATAACTGGGTTGATCGCACTGTTAAGGTATATGCAGATTCTGCAGAATAGAATGAACCAAGTATCAGAATATGCTTGGGCAAGGAAAGAGTTGACCACTACCAAAGTGCGGTAGGGCATCCACAAGAGGGCAAACAGAATGACCACCACTGCCAGCATCTTGGTGACCTAGAGCAGAAAGAAATGAACATTTCATTCACAGCTGGAGATTATTATCTCATACTGGTAGTCTAGGCAGATTGATAAGGATGACAAGCAACATTGTAGCCATGATTACTGTTCACCTGTTTCAATACATGTTATGTGATCTTAAAGTGGTGCTAACACAATAATTCTAGTAAATCCTACCTTTATAAATGCTATAAAAGAACCCCATTAAAAATGTAATATACATTTAAAATAATGTGTGCCTCTGGAACATGTGATATCTATGTGATGGTAATACACATTAGATAAGATGTCATGGAATTATTTTGTTAGCTACCTTTAATATGAATAAATAGAAAGATGCCTTACTGGAAAGTAAAGCTTGTAGAGGCTATGGTCCGGGTATGACATACTGGGAATAGCCAAGTCTAAAACTTACCTCAATTGCAAGACAAGCAGTGATTAAGGTATATTGACAACATTCCTTTAAAGGGGGAGGGGAGGGGGAGGTCTAATGCTTTACATCCTCCTGCCCATCTCCCTAGCGCATTGCAGTATCAGCAATAAAATGTCTTGCCAAAAGGTAACGCATCACACAAAAGCTACATGTAAACCTGTTTTTATCATGTTAAAGTACCAACAATTTAGCATTACAAAACTAAAATAACATAAGGAATTTTCAATGATGGTAAAACTTATCCTTCAAATAATGGGTGATAATATACAAGGTAATGTCATTTTCATAGCCACAAAAGTACATGTTTTTTGTATATTATAAATTTTAGGAAAAGATTCCTGTTATCCTATAGAACTAGAACCACACATCAATAGATTATATTTCTAAAGCATATGTAATTATTTGACCTTATTTGACCTGTATTACAAAACATCCCTTCCCTCTTAGTTGATCATTTCACCAGCATACTACAATAGAGATTTCAGGAGAGAGCACAAGCTATAATTCAAACCATTAGTGCGGGTATTTGATATTCTCAAATACAAATTAACTTTTTTGAAAATGAGAAAACAAATTATTTTAAGTTTCTGGTTGTTGTTTTTTTCATTGTAATAACAGGTTTCTGCTGTGACTAGAATGGTTTTGAAACCTTGACATATTTAAACATAGACAATACAATGTCATTTCTTAACCCCAGAATTGTACAAATTACCATAAATAGTTAAAAGTGGTACATACTAAACAGTCATAGATTTTATTTAAAAGGCGATAGGAATACACAGAATCGAATCCTCACATTGACTAATCGTTATTTGTGTTGGGACAAGTGTTCAAATGTATTGAGAGGCAATCATTTCTTGTTTTTATTCCAATGGCAGAATTGATATATGGCATGACTGTATAAAAAAATGATGCAAAGGAAACCAATGCATAAATGAGGTCTGCAATAAACAGCACACAACTGTACAGACGTGTGTTTATCTCCCTTCTTTATGTACTGCGTTTATGACTCCTCTGAGATTTCTTTTCTGCAATACAGTAATTTGATTACATTTAAAGAATATTTGAATTTTCATTTCAACTTATAAAGAATATTCAAACATGAATTTGGCCCAGCACTACAGTTAATTACTGTATAACAGGTAATTACTTTGTAATTACTGGTAATTATTGCACATTTAATGTACAGTGTTAACACATTTTCTTATATTGACCGGGAGGCTATAGTTTGAAAATGGCTAGTCTTAAGTTTCTGAAGCACCTATTTTATAATATAATAATAATATTCATATTACAATGGTCCCCCTTTATAAGGCGGCCCTTTATACTGCAGAACAGATTATAAAGTGGTACGGTCATGGTCCCATTTACCCCATTACACTAACACTAGTAGTCTCATTATAAGGCGGAACACAAATAGCACAGTCTCTTAACTATATCTCCTGACTACATCATTATAAAGGGGGAGCACTGTATTGATATTAGAATATGAATAATATAATTAGTATAGCACAGATCCCATCTTACCTGTCTCCTTGATGTAGCTGTGCTGCTGGAGCACCGGCTCGATGTCTTGGAGTTAAAAATCTTGTTTTCATGAGAGGTATCACTTCTCATCTTTTGTGTATTCTCTTTGGGGTCTGAGGGAATGGGGTTTAGGAACAGAATTCTTGCAATGAGCCCATATAGAACAGTGGCTAGCATTAGGGGCAGCACATAAAATATAGAAAAATCCAGGAAATAAATGGGTAAATAGAGGTTTCGAGACACTTTGTAAGCACAAACAACTACTGTCACATTTACATAACTGTTCTGTTTGGTGTCTGACAGATAAAACCACATGACACAATAACAGGATGTGAAAGTCCAGACAAATATGATGATCTTCTTAGCTCTTGAAATTGTGCAGAGGAACTGAGCTTTAATGGGATGACATATCGCTATGTACCTCTCGATGGTAAAGGCAGTTATTGAACAAGAAGACGCATTGATCCCCAAATATTGGAGATAAGTAATGCATAAGCATCCAGCATAACCATAAACCCAGGATCCATAGATACTTTCTGTGATGTTGGGTAGACCTGCTGCAATAAGAACCATTAGATCAGCTACTGCAAGGCTCACAAGGTAGCAGTTGGTAGGAGTCCTCATGTGCTTGGTTGTAAGGACTACCAAGACCACCATAATGTTACCCACAATACCTAATCCACAAATGATAATGACCAGTAGAGTACTCACTACCTTGTATTCAATACTTGGCTCTGTCCAGTTTCCTACAGTCTGGTTATCTTGATAAAAACTCACATTCTCCATCTTCAGCGGCAGTTTTCTTTAAATGGTTCTATAGTAAGTGAGTCACTGATCAGCGTTTTCCGAATTTATTTATTTTTAAGCTGGGGAAACATAATACAGATGGACACGTTTACATATACTGTTGTACTGGCAGTTTACTGCATTTTCAATTAAAAGTGCAAGAAAATAGCTTATTTTAGCTTTACTAAAGCATCTATTATCAACAGCGTTTAAACAGGTAAAATAGACCAATTATGTAACGTGATAGATTTTAGGATAGCATCAATATGAAATGCCACTGATATCACGAAATACAATTCAACTCAGTACCCTGCATTATTCTCAGCCTCTAACATGACCTTTTTGAGCTATTGTGCTAACCATTAATTGAGTTCCACCTACATTATTTCCATTTATTACGTTTTTCTTTAATAAACTTAATTAATACCTAAACGACCCAACTTCTATCAAAATCAGTTTGGTATCTGGAAAATATATATTTTCTACTTACCTTTTGGTTATGAACTGTTTTATCTTCCAAGACTTCTTTTCAAATTATCATTCCTTTTCAGAAAGTTTGGTGATCTATTTTAAAATTATCAGAATAGGATTTTTCTTTCTTCCCTTGCATTACGATTACCCTGACAATATCTGTTTTTTTTTTTGTTTAGTTTTTTTGTTTGTTTGTTTTAATAATATCACTCAGAGACAATTTGTGTTACACATTCAACCGCGACTAGTCTTGATAAGGAATCGGTGAAACCGCTGTGAAAAGCGCTCCCAAATCGTGTTCCTTCCTCAGCAGCATTAGTGCGTAGTGACAGACAACGAAGAGAAGTACTAAATCTGTATGTAGATTGATTGGCAACTCAATGAACAAGCACTCTTTGCTCAGCGTCTCATTACAGCAATACAGCGTACTTCTGTATTTCAGCAAGTCTTATCCTGTCATGTTATCTGTTTGGTGTTGTGTGGCACCCTACGTCCTGTGCAGTTTTAGACGAAGGGCAAGTCCATCTTTCATAAATGACGGGGTAAAGCTGACAGGAGAACATTTTGTATAAAACACGCTCACAAGGCACTTTCACAAAATGAAAATCCAAAAAAGCTGTCATTAAATTAAACTGTGTCTCCTTCTTCAAAAATGAATATAGTCTGTGCAGATCACAAATAGATGGTTTTCATTATGTACATTATGCATAACAGTGTTCATCTGTTCTAAAATATTCATAACAATTCCACATACTTTACAATATACAAAAGGCTAGCAGAACCTAAAGTGCTAACTATTGCTTACAAATGCATTTCCTTACCTCTCGTTAACTTTATTAACTTATAAAAAAATCTTGTGTGGCTCCCAATTAAATAGATTAAATTATGTTTCCCTTGATTTTTTTTTAACTGTTCCCCTGGTCAGTAAAGAATATTTTTTTTCCCATTGATTGCTTTTAAAAAAAAAGCTTTTCAATAAGGGTGTTTTGACTAATAGTTTAGAAGCTGCTCTTCTATTATAGTTGCCTACAATAGACATCTGTAATGTCATACCATGATAGTATCTTTACTGGTAAGCACCAGGACCATCTAGTGTACAGCAGTGTATTACCAGAAATCAAAAGAAATAACCGTGTGGCAGATCACTAGATGGCGTTACTCTTGCTTCTTTTTAGACATTTTAGAGATGTAAAAGCCATTCAACATATTGGAAGGCAACTGGAACTGAAGAGCGGTAAAATCACTTTACAATAAGAACCACAATAAGACTTACAATAAGAACCACTCAAATACATTAAATACAGGCATATTACAATGCAAATAGATTAACTACAGGCATATTACATTAAATACAGGGCTAGGATGTGAATTCTAAACATTGTGGATGTGTGTGTGTGTCATATAGAATCATACAAATAAGATGGAGTGAAAAACCTGAAATAGCAATTTAGACAACAGCTAGTAACTGATATCAGGCTTAAAGAGCAGGACTTGAGTCAGGACTTGGGCAGCTGACAATTGGATTAGACTCGTCTTCTGTAAAATGGGAGACCGGACAGTAAGGTATTAACACAATCAAATCTACATGAAAAAGGAAATAATTAGGTTCTCTGTAGCAGCAGTGTTCAGATAGGGGCAGAGTCATGCAATATTCCTCAAACGAAATAATGACATTTTGGGATTTGAATGGATATACATTAATCTTCCACAGAGAACACATAGATGTCTGACTTTAGAGGAAATGAGAACCACGTACCATTGTGAGAACGGTCAGCTTATTTTGTCAGTCTCATTGACCTTAAGCTGTTGTATGTTATTTGGTTCTGAATATTACTCATGCAGTCTGATAACAGTGCTCTGGGCAGTATTGTTAATTTTACTATCTGTGTAAGGGAGCTTAACTTATTTCAGTACTACCCAGTGATGGCATTGATACAGTATGATTTTTCTTCCTTCATGTGAATAGGTTATACCTGGATAAAGTCATCACACTTTATGTCACCAGCTTTTAATTTATTTTTACTCACTGAACTTATTTTTACATTTCTACAGAATAACACCTGTAGATGAATTACTATATATACAATTTTCAAAGTTGCCAGACAAATACAAATATGTTCCTAATACAGTAATTCTGTATACAATTCCAATTTAAAGAGTGTTCAAATATATTAAAATATTAGTAGCGGGACTGCAATTATGACCCTTCCTAGTCCTATCACACCCCTACAAGCTATCTCGACTACGTCACCCTCTAATATAGGTTTTATGTTATAGAGCTAGAGGGACACCCTATACATCAAATACATATACAACAGGCCCCCAAAATTGAATGAGCTCGCAGACAAGAATGCAGTTTAAAAAGAGGTTTATTACAAAGAATAACTTGACAGAATTCAATAAATACAAATAAGAAAGTCAACGGATGCAACACTAATATATATATATATATATATATATATATATATATATATATATATATATATATATATATATATATATACAATGCCTATAGTAAGTATTCACATCCCTTGGACGTTTTCACAGTTTGTTGTGTTACAACCTGAAATCTTGATGCATTTAAATGGAATTCTTTTTCCTTTGATTTATACAACCTACTCAACACTTTGAAGAGGCAAGAGAATTTTTATTGTGAAACAACAGTTAATGAAAAAAAAACCCTGAAATGTCTTGGGTTAGATAAGTATTCACCCCCCTGTGTCAATACTTGGTAGAACCACCTTTGGCAGCAATTACAGCTGTGAGTCTTTTGGGTTAAGTCTCTACCAGGTTTGCACATCTGGATCGTGAAATATTCGCCCATTCTTCTTGGAAAAATTGTTCAAGCTCTGTCAAGTTGGATGGGGATCGTTGCTGGACAGCAATCTTCAAGTCTTGCCACAGATTCTCAATCAGATTCAAGTCCGGGCTTTGTCTGAGCCACTCTAGTACATTCACTTTCTTGTTTTTAAGCCACTCCAGTGTTGCTTTGGCTGGGTCCTTGGGGTCATTGTCCTGCTGAAAGGTGAGTCTCCGTCCCAGTCTTAGGTCTTTTGCAGCCTGAAGCAGGTTTTCCTCAAGAATTGCCAGTATTTAGCTCCATCTGTTTTGCCCTCTACCCTGACAAGCTTCACAGTCCCTGCCCATGAAAAGCATTCCCATAACATGATGCTGCCATGACCATGCTTCACAGTAGGGATGGTGTTACCTGGATGATGTGCTGTGTTGGGTTTGCGCCAGACATAACGCTTTGCATTTAGGCCAAATAGTTCAATTCTTGTTTCATCGGACCACAGAATCTTTTGCCACATCTTTTCAGAGTCACCCACATGCCCTTTTGCAAATTCCAAGCAGGATTTTACATGGACTTTTTTTCAGAAATGGCTTCCTTCTTGCCACTCTTCCATACAGGCCAGATTTGTGGAGTATCTGAGCTATTGTTGACACATGGACAGTTTCTTCCATCTCAGCCATGGAACGCTATAGGTCTTTCAGAGCTGTCATTGGCTTCTTGCTGGCTTCTCTGACCAATGTCCTTCTTACCCGGCTGCTCTGGGAGGACAGCCTGCTATAAGTAGATTCTGGGTGGTGCCATATACCTTCCACTTCTTAATGATCGACTTGACTGTGCTCCAAGGGATATTCAATGCCTTTGAAATCTTTTTATACCCCTCCCCTGATCTGTGCCTTTCCACAACTTTATCCCAGAGTTGTTTTGAAAGCTCCTTGGTCTTCATGGTAGTATCTTTGCTTTGAATGCACTACCCAACTGTGGTATCTTACAGAGACAGGTGTATTTAATCTGAAATCATGTGAACCACTTTTATTGCACACAGATGGACTCCATTTAACGTGTTGTGTGAATTCTGAAGGCAATTGGTTGCACCTGAGCTTATTTAGGAGTGTCATAGCAAAGGGGGTGAATACTTATCTAATGAAGACTTTTAGGTTTTTATTTTTAATTGTTTTGTTTTTCACCCCATTTTTCAAACATTGAAAGTGTTGAATAGGTTGTGTAAATCAAAGGGGAAAAAATCCCATTTAAATGCATCAAGATTTCAGGTTGTAACACAACAAACTGTGAAAACGTCCGGGTGAATACTAACTATAGGCACTGTGTATATATACTGTATATATAACAGAGTGCTGTGTAAAGGGAACAGAGTGCCCTCGACTGGATGGTCAGACAATTAATTCCCAGGGTTAGATGGAAGTCGGCCATCTAGAAAGGGGACGGAGCTACGGTACACTAAATCATCGACCTGGAAGGGAAATGATGTGGCAGCTGAGGATTGGAGGAGTGCTTGCAATTGTTAACCAAGGGGTCATGATTGACGGTATATAAGGGGACGTAGCGAGTTGATCTGTTCCTTTGTTATGGTTATGTTATGGTTAACGCTAAACCGGAAGGAGACCCGTATTGTAATCGTGAGTGTTTTGTCTTGTCTAAAAACTGTTTGTTTGTTGTTATTAGATGGCTAACAGAATCTGGAGCTGTTGCTAAAGGTCAGCACCAAAGCCAGACAACACTGCACTTGTGTAACAATTAACTGTATTTGCACCACGAGCACTACAGCACTCACTGTAGACTTGTGATCGTATTTGTGTTACGTGTGGGTGTTTAAATATCGGGACTATTATTTCAGGGCCAACCTGTGGATTACAACACAGCAATACGCAAACCATTGTGTATTGTCTGTTATCATTATTGTTTACTGTTTTGTCATCAGACTTTGGATTAAAAAAATAAACCTCCATTTCACCAGTACTTTGTTGTCTGTCATTGTCTTGAGCACTGCATCACTCCTACACCCCTATTGATCATTTGCAAAAACCCAAAATACCCTGAATACTTTGAATGAATAAATACATAAATAAATCAACACATATATCATAGTTTTAAAATCTAAACAAAGCAGTATTAGCGTCTTTCTCCCTTAATGAGATGCAAACACTGCGACTGCTGTGTTGCCAAGTTATTTCTCCAATGAGAAATGTGTTTTTAGAATACCACCAACATTGTGATTTAGTAGTCTTTTACTGTTTCACAATAAGCTTGTGTGTAAGTCAACACATACTTGTGTTATTCTTCAACAATTATTATTTTTAATAGTAAATTGCATTCCAATCAGATTGTTTTTAACACCATTTATTTTCAAGGTGTAAATATGACACTATGCTGGAATACCATTTCTGTGACTTAATTGCAGCAGCTTTTCAGCATACACTAGCATATTAGTAATAGTATTTGTGACGAAAGTTCCTATCACACTCAATTTTCTTTTAAATGACAGAAGGCCTTCATAATCAGTGTGTGGGTGGCTAAATGTCATTTGCATCTCCAAGTCATTTTCAAATTCAATTCCCACATTTAAAGATATCAAACATGTCTTAGAATTACATTCATAAACATGGCAAAACCTAGAATTTCAATTAAATTCAATGCCAGATAAAACATTTGCAGCTAAATTGTTCACTGCTTTAATCCTAAAATGTACCTGTCGTCATCAGTCCTTCGATATTTGAGTAACATTCTTTTCTTCTCAGTGGAGATATATTTTCATTTAAATGGATTAAAGGTTTTCATTTTATTAACCGTATATTAGATCCTTGAATCCTCAAAAGCAATAACATAGTTATATACTTCTCTGTAATTTATCCCAATTTCCTCCTCACCACATGACACTTTGTTGTAGTTTTAGGATTTTTTAAATGTCATATTTAAATGTCTTACTTATTTGTTTTCCATTTGACTGGCCAATTTTCATCAGAGAAGCCTCAGTAAGCTGTAAACTATAATCGCGTAACATAAAACAAAGTGGGTTTTCACAGCTTGTTTAAGTTTTCTTCCCAAGCGTCTCAGGTTATAATGTAACAAATTTCGTTGTTATTGTGTACTTCGTTAGCGTGCACACGTTCTTTGTTAATTGATACCCGTCCACACGAAAAGGAAAAGGAAAATACAATTTTTATTTCCATACACAAGGGTTTCCACAACACAATTTATAATCCAGTTCCAGGAATCACAACATTTTAAATTAAGTTATGCAAATATCCTCAATTTACAGACTAACAGTTTTCCTTAGCCAGGGTATCGATAGCGAGAGGCACATCAAATAATCCCAGTAACTCCAGTCCGAGTTACTAATATAAAGCTTTGACTGGATTTCCAAAGCCAATTATAAACACAACAGCCCAATGTGTTGTAAGATCCGGCTTCCCAAGCAATCTTTTTCTTCAAAAAGTTTAGCTCTACTAGACGTGACCTGGTTGTCTCTAGCTCTCCTCAAGCTGTGCTTCAAGCGTTCATTACCGCCGGGCTTAACAATCTAAAAATGTATCATTTGTATGCAAAACAACTCTCCATTAAGTCTTCTTTCAGGTCCACACTTTCTAGCGTTAAAGCCAGTGTTTCTTTGGCTTAAATAACACACAAAATATCTAATATCTCCAGAAAGCAAGCATTTTACAGTATAAAACCAAGTGTACGTTGATGTAAATGAAAACCCTACATTTTCTATAGTTAAAGGAAAACAGAACATTTTGTTACTTGAACAATATAAGCAGTTTTATGCAACTATCATTAACTTTTCCCATACACAATTACCCCTAGGGTAATTTTCTAAATACAGCATTATCTATACTTGTTGAATACGCTCTGTTTTTTGTTGCAATACCATACACAGCAGGTAGGCTGGGATTTCTGCCAGGTGGATTCAGGAATCACTGTCCTATATACTGCTCTTTTCCCTGGACTGTGTTCAGTATATTCAGTAATTCTATTTTCTGTTCTATCATATAGTTTTGTTTGGTTTGCTATTTTGTGGTGTTGGGAGCAATGTTTATATCTAAAAGGTTAAACACTCAATCATATATATATATATATATATATATATATATATATATATATATATATATATATATATATATATATATATATATATATAGATAGATAGATCCTTACTATAAAACAATCATAAGATATATAAAAGTCATAATTGTGATGAGGCAAAATTTGATTTCCCATTTGATTTCCCAAATTACCTAGCCAGTTTTCCATCTTAACCCTGCAGGATGCAAAGACTGACAATTGTATGAATTGTGCCAAATTGTGCAGTGTTTTTGTGGTGTGAAAGCATAACAAACAGAACGTAACAATACTGAGTACACTGAAACTAGATGGGTCAGTATTTAGTTCCAACACAAATTAGATGAATTAAATAGACCCATATATTGATTGTAAATATATTTGGTAATAGAGAAAGTTGGAAGATACAATAAAGCCAATGGCAGCGTATCAAACACACCATCTGATGCAAAATCAGTGATCCTGTCTGCAAGTATTTTGTTAGAAACTATAATTGTATATCCATTAAAATATGTTCACACACACAATGTAGATATTCAAATGTTAAGGAATACATAAATACAAATAGTTCATTTTAGACTATGAGGATATTATACATTTCATTTGAAAGCCCTAGTTTCTCAATAACGCTGCCGCTAGCAGCCACTGATGAAATGAGGTAATCCCATTAGCTATTTTAGTCTTGTTGCATTAATGTTATTTTGGCAATTTTTCAAAAGGGACATGCCCAGCTTTAAGAGATTCTCAGCTCAGGGTAAGCTTAAGGTATCTGTCTTAGCAAAAGATTTCAAGTTGGATAATGAACTTTGTAATTGGAACCTTGTACTAGTTAATTATATTAAATGTCCTTATACCTCATGGCATCGTCAAGAAGAGAAGGAAAAACAAACAAAAAAATTTACAGGCTAAGTATAAAAAACTTATATTGCTTAATGTTAAAGAGTAGTTGATTCAAATAAAAAACAATGTTTACTGTTCCCTTCCATTTTTATGATGCCTGCAATCCTTCTTAATGGTTCGAATTGCAAATAGTCACATTTTGTGTTTTTCATTTTTGATATGTCTGTGTTAAGGGGACTTGAGTTCAGGAGCTGCTCTTCAGTTTTAGTTGCCTGACATAGACATAAGCACTGTAGGTTAGATCAGCCAAATGGTCTTTATATGATTTCCATTACATGAGAGTAGATGTTAAAACTTCATGCTGATTTGAACTTGGCTCTCGCCAAGATGAGCACCAACTAAGACGTAGCTTCACAGTAAACTAATGTGATCCATATGTGTCTCCATCCATTTGCGCTTCGTTCTATATGATGATGTGGATATCCTTCTGTCTGGTGTTGATGGCTGAAGTGTAATGCTGGCTCCTGGGATCAGCTTATTGCCTCCATAGCGCATCAGCACACACAACGGCTGCGATGCTGGCTCCTGGGATCAACTATAGTGCGGTCTCCCCAGCGCATCAGCATGACAACCGTCTGGATTGAGCTAAGTAGGGTACATCTCTGGGGTCTTCAAGTGGGCACCTTCCATCCTCGGTGTTTCGTCGACTAGCCCACGACACCTCAAGAGGGCTCGACGGTGATTCTGGCGTCCCAGCATCACCCACCTCCGTCCCCCACTCAACTCAGCCCAGCTTACTTACCTGTACATCAGCGTTTCTTTCTTTCTATTGTGCTTGAGATCCCCAGCCAGAATCTTTCCGTCTCAACCACAGCCAGTTGCTGCTCCTCTCTGCTGCTTCAGATAAGTTCTTCACTGTGCGATGCAACTCTTGGCCATTGAATCCGACATCTCTGAGAAACCGGGTTGTAGAGTGTGCCACAAATCCTCGACAACCCACCTCCACTGGGTAAACCTGGACTCTCCATCCTCGCTGTTCCGCTTCAGTGGCTAGTTGAGCATACCGCAGTTTCTTCCTCTCATACGCCTCATCTACAGCATCCTCCCATGGCACTGTTAACTCTACCAGGTGAACAAGGTGTGCTGATCCAGACCACAAGACAATATCTGGCCGAAGGTTAGTGGTGGCAATCTCAGGTGGAAAAATAAGCCGTTGACCAACATCTGCCAGCATTTTCCAGTCTCTAGGAGCTTCCAGTTGTCCTGGGCGAGGATTGGTTTTAACACCTTTTCTTGGTGGTTGCTCTCCTGGGCGGAGGAATGTTGTCTTTTGTGTGTAATGTTTTGATGGAACAGGTGGCAACTTATTGGTCATGTTACGCTTGTCTTCCAATGCTAAGGCCAAACATCGCAACACCTGGTCATGGCGCCAAGTAAACCGTCCTTGGCTAAGAGCCACCTTACATCCTGTCAAAATGTGCCTTAATGTTGCAGGTGATGAACACAAAGGACATGAGGGATCCTCTCCTACCCAGAGGTTTAGGTTCTGTGGTGATGGGAGAACATCATATGTTGACCTTATAAGGAAACTGATCCTGCTCTGTTCCATTGACCATAGGTCTTGCCAGCCAATCTTGCGTTGTTCCACACTCTCCCATCTCATACATTCTCCTGCTTGGCCTGGGAAATGGCTTTTATACACCTCATCCTCTCCTCCTGCTTTTGCTCCTCATTGACTACCAGCTTCCTCCGTTGAGCTGGGGCTGCCTTGTGCCATGTAGGAGGAGCTGAACTGAGACCAAGACCCCTCTTCCATGCTGAACTTGCCCCATGATATCACCAATTCGAAGGGCAGCCTTTGCATCCTCCACAGCTTTCTTTGCCGCCCACTTTCTTCCAGTTTTCAACACAGGTGCTGCCTCCCTTATGCATTTGTCGTGACTCTACTAATGTCATTTCCAGTCGACCTTGGCACACTTAAACTCCTTGGTTAGAGCGGAGACAGGTAGCTGCAGTATTCCTTTACCATAAAGTCCCACTCTGCTGAGGCAGCGTGGAACTCCCAACCATTTCCTGATATGTGAACTGATTAAAGCTTCCAGCTTCTCTACTGTTGTCAAAGAAACCTCGTACACAGTCAGTGGCCACAGCAACCTTGGCAGTAGACCAAACTGAAAGCACCAGAGTTTTAGTTTGCCTGGTAAAGCGCTGCTGTCTATGCTCTTCAACCCTTCCACAGCTGTTGTCTAACTTCTCCCACACGAACTGTGTCCTTTAGATCCCGTCGTACCATCTCCCAAGGCTCTTCACTGGCTTCTCAGACACTGTTGGTATTGCCTCACCATTAATGAAGAACGTTTTATCTACTACTTTACCTTTAATTATAGAGATGCTCCTTGATTTAGTGGGCTTGAATTGCATTCGTGCCCATTCAATGTTATTGGTTAATTTGCCCAATAATCGATTAGTGCAGGCTACTGTTGTAGTCATGGTTGTCATGTCATCCATGTATGCTCGAATTGGTGGTAGTCGCATTCCAGAAGCCAAGTGCTCTCCTCCCACTACCCATTTTGATGCCCTAATGATTACTTCCATTGCCATGGTAAAAGCCAGTGGAGAAATGGTGCATCCTGACATTATTCCAACTTCTAGGCATTGCCATGTAGTGCTGAATTCTGAAGTTGAAAAACTAAATTGCAAATCTCCAAAGTAGGCTTTCACTAGATTTGTTATTGTCATTGGTACACTGAAAAAATCAAATGCTGCCCAAAGAAGTTCATGTGGCACTGAACCATATGCATTAGCCAAATCCAGGAATGTCACATGGAGCTCCTTCCTCTCCTTTTAGCTGATTGAATTTGTTGCCAGATCACATTGATGTGTTCTAAGCATCCTGGGAAACCTGGAATGCCCGCTTTTTGTATTGAAGTGTCAATGAAGCAGTTCTTTAATAGGTAAGTTGACAATCTCTGAGCAATAATGCTGAAGAAAATCTTGCCTTCTACATTTAATAGGGAAATAGGGCGAAACTGATTGATGCTTGTAGAATCTTTTTCTTTAGGTATAAAGACTCCACCTGCTCGGTGCCATGCTTTTGGTACAACCTGTTTTTCCCATGCTACTTTCATCAATTTCCACAGGATTCGTAGAACTCCTGAAGCACTCTTGTACACTCTGTACGGAACTCCATTCGGCCCTGGAGATGATGAAGCCCTTGCTTTTTTCACAGCTCGCTCCACTTCTTTCCACTTAGGTGCACAGTCCTCCATTTGGTATTCTGGTGGATTGATAGGTGGGATGTCTGACGGAATTGACATAGGCTCCTGCCTTTTTGAATCTGTATGTGTTTCCTCCAAATATCTCTCCAGCTCAAACTTAGATGCTTTTAGTGTGCCATTCTTCTCACTGGTGGATAACTTCTTTACAAATTTGAATGGGTCTTTATAACAGTTAGTTCTCGCACGCTCCTTCTTTTTGTAGCGTTTCCGTAGGCGCTCAGCTCTGCGCAATGTTGCAAGCTTATCTTTTATGACCCTTTGTAAGAGATTGAGTCCCTCCTTCTGACTTTCTTCTACTCTTCTCCATTGCTTCCTCAGCTGTCTCCTTTCTCTAACTAAGCGTTCAATCTCCTGCTGCCATCTACACTTTCCAGGAATAGTTTGTACTTTTTCCTTCCTTTTTTCAACTCCAAACCTCTCGCTTCCATATGCGTAGATGATGTCCCCAAATTTATCCAGTTTCTTTTCAACTGTTCCACTTAACCTTTCCAATGCAAAGCAGAGATCTGTGTTTACACTGTCCCATGCAGTTTTCTCACAAGCTCTTGGCCATTTAACTCCAGGCTTGTGCCCATTGAGGTTCTTTTCTCTCTTACACTGGTTTGTCTGACCGGGTTCACAAGGATCATTAGGTTCATCACTAACTGTGTCCATGCAAGTCCTCCTCACATCTATGACAGGGGTGCTGATATCCTGCGAACTGTGGTTTGCTTCCTGTCGCTGGATTTCATTCGACTGACTTGACTGACTTCGTAAGAAGTACTGATCAATGCGAGGCCCTTGTCCCTTCTCCCTCAAGCATTTCATTCTCCCTTGATGAATCTTCAAACCCCTGACCGTTGTCGCCTTGCTCCAGCCGCAGACACAAACCTGGAGTTCCTTGCCTTTGCTAACTGCAGATCTTGAACTAGTCTTTTGTGAAGTACTCTCCATACTCATATCCGTTTCCGTTCCTAAGTCCTTAACAGTGTTGTCCAACGTTGAGTCGTCTTCCACCCCCGCTCTATATTAATAAGCACCAGCACCATCTAGTGAAGAGAAGTGTTTTGCCAGTAAATCTAAAAGAATCTTGCTTTACAGTGGCATATCACTAGATGGTGCTGGCACTTACTTAAATACATTGCCTGATCTAGCCTAGTTGAAATATATCTAGGTAACAAGAACTACAGAAAGCTCCTGAATCCAAGTTAAAGCACCATATCACAGTTTTTTTATACATATTTTAGTATTTGCAATTACAACCAGTCAGATAATACTTTTTTTATAATTTCAAACATGAAGAGGGGGCAGTAAAAAATGAGAATTCATTTTTAACTTAGAGTAAGATGTTCTTATGTTCTTAATACAAGAGGCTTTTTTTGCATGATTTATATTCTAGTGCTGCAAAAAATAATCAGGAAATGCTGTGGGCAGATGTGTGAAAACCACATGCTATTAATGAAAACATTTCATCAGGATTGCATGTGTGTCAAATTATAAATGGGGCACATAACAGATTTGTTCACTTCATTATTTTTAGCTGTATGGTAAAGTGTTAGCACTAGTTTTATTATATTAGAAAGTTGTGTGAAGTTACGTCACAAATGGGGTCTTCACTGCTGAAGTCTCATGAACATAAGGTGCGGCTTTCTGATTTTCCCTGCAAAAAAACAACATAGTGTTTGGTCAATTTGCACAGCTTTTTAGCGCAAGAAGGCAATTTACCCGCCCTTTTAAGTCTTACCATGAGTTGGCCGTGAATTCCTATAGCATAAGGACTGTGCGTGATATGTGTGTGCCAAGTCACATTCTCACGACAATGAGGGAGAATTTGGAGTTTCTAAACTGCATGGAAACCATTCCAAAGCGTAGCTTTAAAATAAACTAAATATCAATACTCTACTGACATTTAGAAGTATGAATGTTCAGATATAATGTATGTATATTAAATAGCATAATTATTATTGAAGAATGATTAATAAAGGGTTCCAATATTACAAATTACTATTGGTATTTTCAGCTTTAGGACAGTTTTCTTCCCTGTTGGTGGATTGAGATGACAAGAAACAGCACATCACAGACTGCTGGACTTTCTCTTTTCTATCCTTAAATCCCAATAATTTGTTGCAAAAGCAGGTTCAATTGTTACCTGCCAGAGGTTGTGGTTCCAAAGACCCAAAGCAAAAAGAAGCTGCTGGCAAGCCCTGTGCCACTTTCCTGCCTTGGTTTACACTTGACTGGTGGCAGGTTTTTTGTGTACGCTCCTTGATGCTGTAATGTATAAGGAACATTACTCCCTTAATGTCTCTTAGATTGGGATCATCTATCCATGCACATGGGATCCCATGGGGTTCGCTCTAGCCAGTTCATGGTGAGAATTAGACACTGTCTCCCTCCTTCCTAACACTGCATTGATATATCAGAACATTTACAAATACATCTCTAGGGTCATCTGAATCGAATTATCAGGAGATGGTTAAGCTCTCCTCACCAACTCATTCCCATTAAACTTATTCACAGAGTTTTATTCATTCCCATGCAAATGCATCCAAATAAAATGAATCCCTGATACCTCGGTTTACATGTGTTTTGGAAGTGTGTGGTATCTGCTATATGGACAAAGGTCACTGGGTTTGATATCTGCCCCGGGTCTCCGTCATGGGTGATTTCTCCAGTCCACACCTGTTTTCAGTTAAGATGCATTTAGCTGTCCTGACTGCTGCTAAAAGTCATCTTTGCTTTTGTTCTGTCTCAGACCTCATAAGATCTGGCACTGACTAAATACCTATGCACACAGGCAAGTTACCAGAATGGATTGTTATTCAATGTATTAGAATTATGTTTTTAGATAAATTATTTTGAAATACTTTACAAATCTTAGAAAAGAGGGAAACAAAGTTTGTTATAAGCAAACTACAAAGATGTTCAAAGTTCACATTTTCACTTAAACACATTGGGGTATAGGGAAGTAAAGTTTTAAGTTAAAATTAATTATATTCTACCTCATGTCAAGAAACAGTCGCAACAATATTCTTATATTATTATTATTATTTATTTCTTAGCAGACGCCCTTATCCAGGGCGACTTACAATCGTAAGCAAATACATTTCAAGTGTTACAGTACAAGTAATAATACAATAAGAGCAAGATAAATACAATGCAATTATATTTATACAATTATAGCTAATACAGAGCAATTTGGCAATAGTGCATTATGGTTTCATAGTTTGGCTTCTGAAGAGATTCTCTGCTGTAAATCACATGATTAAATTCCCAAAGACATACTGTATCTTTTCAGTTTGAGCACAACAAACTGTTGCTACTATGATATCTTCATTAAAAATGATGTTGCTGGTTTCTTTAACAACAGTCTAGAATAGTTTAGTGCATATTATACTTAATATACAATGCACATTTTTGATTAGTTGCTATTCTTTTTAGTCAGTAACAAAAGACTGTGATCATAAATATATTTGTTAGGCATTTTATATAAATCTATACTTGAACAGATAGGCCTAGTACACATGTATTAACAGATACCAACACATTTGGGTAAAAGCGGCTTTACATATTTGTTTTTAATGGGGCTGGGTTGTGTGATTTACTGCCATTACAGATCTGGGCCCCTGCTGGTGTAATGTGTTAAAAAGCTTTTCACTTGTTTGTTTGCCCGGTTTTGTGACTTGTGTCTCACAGATTGTAGTTGATCACCAAAATGAAGGAAGAAAGAGTGTAACAGGCAGTGTTGTGTAATGCACTGCAGTAATAGATTCCAGCCCCCTGTGAGATGGTTAAAAGTGGTAGTTCTTCAGCACATCGGTTAAGGTGCTTGCTTGGGTTGTGTATGGTTGCCAGCATTGCACAGCCCTTACCAAACCAATCAAATCCACCATCCCTAGCCACAGTAGATTTTCAGCATGTTGTTGTTAAAAAAATCAAATAAATTATAAATGCTTTACAAGTTTGTAAAAATTACCATATATAGCAATATTGAAAACTTCCACAATAATAAGCATTTCAGCCCGGACAATCTTGCGTTAATGAACCACCTTTATTAAAACATTGAACCCAAACAACAGTTGAAGAAAAATAAGTAAAGTAAAAATAGTTGGAGCACAGCCCCATCCTTCGGAGAATCCTGGTGCCACCTGCTAAAAAACAAACACGTTCCTACCTTGTGGATTTTGAGCATGAAGTTTACTGGAACGAGGAACGTTCGGCGACAGAGTGACTGGGTTGAAGGGATTTCACAGCGTATACTATCTAAAGGAAGATGAGTGGCACAACGTTAGTTCAGAGGCACAGGAAAGATTACAGTTTATGTCAAAATTGTCCCAATATAATAAAAAAAAATCACCGGATATTCAAGATGTAATGCTCACGTTTTTTCAAAGATATTTAATTACTCTGTGAGTTGAAATTTGAAAGGTTTTTCAAAAAAGAATTAACTTTAACTTTGTATGTTTTGCATGTTTGCAAATGTAATACATTTAAGAAATTGAAGGAGGATACAACCACTGAAATGCAACGTATTTTATTCAGGAATGTCCTGTCCCTGTTTACATTGGTTGGGGAATTCAAGACCCACTTAGCTACAGTAGCTGGCTACAACTTTGTGCTGTCTTGTAATTTCTTCACGGTTTCAGCCCTGCAGATCAAAAGGAAACATCACAGCCCTCCATACTGGGGCAATTAACTGAGTTCTACCAAAGAGGGGGAAATGCCATCAATATCATCTGGTTTTCCAACTGATTAAACTCCAAACTCCAACCAGGGCTAGAAAACTGCATCACAACCTACTGAATATTAATAATTAAGGACAAATCTTATTTTACTTATTTATTTTATTTATTGCATTTATATAGCGCTTTTTATACAAAAGTATCGCAAAGCACTGTACAGTACATAGCAGAAAAAAAGAACAAACCACAGTACATTTGTATAGCATGTCACACATACAACTGCCACAGTCAGACCATTTAAATAACAGATTTAAATAACAGTATACACACAATAATACAAAAGCAGCAATTTTAAAGTTATATTAAAACCCACTAAGATAAGAAAGCCATTTTATAAAAGTGCATTTTTAGTCTTGACTTGAAAACTGTAACGGTCCCAGCTTCCCTGAAAATGAAGACAGAGCATTCCATATTTTAGGAGCTCAACAAAGAAAAGCCCTACCTCCTGTGTTGCTTTTGTTGACCCTAGGAATAGCCAGCAGCCCTGCATCCTTGGTTTGATGAGTAACTCCTGCAAATAACTAGGTGCTAATCCATTCAGGGCCTTGTAAATTAACAGCAAAATCTTAAAATCAATTCTGTACTGCACAGGGAGCCAGTGTAGAGAGGCCAAAACAGGGGTAATATGTTCACTTTTCCTGGTTTTAGTCAGAATTCTAGTGGCAGTATTCTGATCAAGCTACAAGTGGGATACCATATGTTTTGGGATACCAGAAAAAGTGCATTGCTGTAATCAATTTTAGATGAAACAAAGGCATGCATTAGTCTCTCGGCAACAGATACGGAAATATGTGGTCTAAGTTTGGCTATATTTCTCAAATGGTAAAAAGATGCTATAAGTGGTCTAAGTCTGGCTATATTTCTCAAATGGTAACTTCCCTAATATGAGTCTCAAATGATAGATCAGGATCAATGATGACCCCCAAACTCTTAATTTTAGATGAAACAAAGGCATGCATTAGTCTCTCGGCAACAGATATGGAAATATGTGGTCTAAGTTTGGCTATATTTCTCAAATGGTAAAAAGATGCTATAAGTGGTCTAAGTCTGGCTATATTTCTCAAATGGTAACTTCCCTAATATGAGTCTCAAATGATAGATCAGGATCAATGATGACCCCCAAACTCTTAATTTCTAGTTTAAATTTTGATGAGACTGCAAGGGTCGAGCTCATGTAATCCCTCATTTTCTTTTAGTTGGTTCTGTGAGCCCACTCGCATAACCTCTGTTTTATCTGAATTCAACATTACAAAATTATGTGACACCCAATGCTTGATGTATGTAAGACAAGTTGCTAATAACACCCCTTACAATGGAATGCAATGAAAAGAAATCAAGGTTTCCTACCCCTGCTCCACATATTTACTGAAAGGTTTCTTATATAAAGATGCTGGCAGAAGAGTGCAATACATTGCTGTCCTAACCTGACCTTGCTTTAGCTACTTTGGATATGTGCTTTGGAGATATTCTCAGCAGTGATACGGTTTCCAGCAATTATTTCTCAACAGTAATGCAATATTCATGTGTCTGCCAGTATTATTATTATTATTATTATTATTATTATTATTATTATTATTATTATTATTATTATTATTATTTTTGCTGTTATTATTAACAACCTCTCCCACTGTATTTTAATACTACCCTTACCAATTTGCTACAAGAACTGCAAAATTACCAGTTTGCTGTAGGGAGATCGGGCACCTGATCCCTGAAGCCAGCTTTAAACTAGCATGGGTATTTCTTCATGTTCTTTCGACTTTCACCAAGTCAAGTGCTGCTAGCCTTGAGCTTTCTGCACCTGCGGTGGCAGTGCGCAGGCGTAAAGACATGGTGCAGATAAAGGTGATGACTTATGGCTACTTATGTAAATGCTCGAGTGCCTGTAATCAAGCAAAGTACCTACAGCTATGAACAAACATTTCTCATCGCCCTATATAATTGGGGAGGGGGGGGGGAGGGCATGCGCATCATACACATGGGAGGGGTCAAACTCTCATTATCAGACGTTTGAACGTTGGGCGTTTAAACCACGACATTTGCTAGGAAATCGGGACTATATCGAAACTGTTGGCATGTATGCGTAGCAGTTTGTTGTTTTCCGTATACTTAACGAAAACTGACATAAATTGAAATATGTGACGTTTTGATATATAACATGAAACACTGTGGCTTCTGGTAGACTATTTGCCATATAATTTTGTAGTTTATTTGATTACATGATGTTAAATCTAAACGAGGTTATATATTAAGTATGTCTCAATCCTAAAATGCTGGCCAGAGCTGTACTGGTGACTAGTTGGCTTCCAGGAATCTGTTTGTTGAATAATGTTTTCTTTGTCTATGCAAAACCCTGTACAGTTAAATAATTTTTTTACGCAAACTAAATGTATTTATTTATTTATTTATGTTGATGTTTAATGAAACTCCTGAATACATTTTAACACGCGCTTTTTTTTAAAATAATAAACAAAACAACGGAATATCCTGAAGGATCATTTGATTAACACATTTATTAGTTTTCAGGAATCACCTAGAGATAGTATGTTCAACACGAAGATAGCAACCTTCTGAACTAGTAACGAACAAAATAATAAACACAAATACATACATCCAAAAACGTATGGGACACAATTATACCTTAAACTGTTTTGTACAGAGATACTTTGCCCCTCACCGTTCACCAACCGAACTGTATTTAATCCATCAGCTCATAATTAGGTTTACATTAGGTTTTTTAACCAGACCCCAGACATTGTAAACATCAGAAAACAATCACAAGAGAAAGCGATTATAAACAATGCTGGAAAGAACGAGTACTGGAACTACGGTTCCCACAATTCAAGTGCATCGTTTTGCTCAGGCAATACCGTGGTGCTGAAGATTTCATTTCAGCACCACAGCGAGGCAGCCAAAGCCCTGCGTGGGAGGGACAAGCAAAAAGCTTTCTTTTTCAATTACCCAGAGAAGGGCAGGAGGGAATGCAGTCACGTAGAAATAGGAGAAAGGTATTCCTAATTTAATAGTTTGGTTTCTTCTATTAAAACGTAGTGTGTAATTTCTGAAATGTTAGATACGTTTAATTAGTTGTATTTGCGCTGCTTGTTGTATTGTTGTTATTGCAATGAAATAAGTATTATGTTACAGTGTGCGAATCTTTTTTTTCAATGCATGTGCTAGCTAGACCCACTGCGAGACAGTGTTCTTAATTTATTTTCAGAAATATTTCGTGAAAAGAATAAATTATTTTATTTATAGTGGAGGTAATTATTCCCTAAAAATGCATTCATACATCATATAAATGTCTTTTAAGGTTTATTTATTTATTTATTTATTTATTTTGCTTCTGTACCGGTAACGCTCTTCCCATGGGGGATCGGGTTACCATAGGAAAGAGTGCTCGAAAAATACCGTAATTTCGGAATATGCATTTAGAATACATTGACAGCTTTAATCCGGTTTATTTCTTATGCTGTTTTAATAGACAAAGCTGTATTGTTCCTTTTAAACGGCTTTAAATAAAGTCATGCTTTTTAAATTTAAAGGCTTAGGATAATCTATGCATTTTACGTGGATTGCGTGCTAATTGGATATTGATGTTGAAGACAAATCAGACACTGTAATCCCTGAAGGAAGATTTACGTTTCATCTAATGCTCTAATGCATTTAAAGAGTGTATGCATGTGTACTGTGCTATCTACAGCGTGCAAGAAGTTGTGTTTTTTATTTTATTTTTAGGAGACACTGTTGAAAACAAGCAAGCAAACAAACAATTAAACCGACTGGTTTTATAAATGTGTAAATATTGTTATTTAATTAACTACATAGAATGCCAAACAACGTTTTTCTATCTATCTATCTATCTATCTATCTATCTATCTATCTCTCTCTCTCTCTCTCTCTCTCTCTCTCTCTCTCTCTCTATCTATCTATCTATCTATCTATCTATCTATCTGTTAAAAATGCTGTCTATCAATATTATTGTCCATATTTGTATTTATGCTTTCCAAAAACAGTCTATCTAAATATATTTAATGTGTTGTTAATAGGGATCTTGGAAAATGCAGTGACTGAGGAGGTGTCTGAAAAAGGAAAAACAAATCAAATGGCTTCTATGGAGCTTCTGTTGATAGATACAGAAAGCAGGCACCCTGATCCTCCAGACAACATTGACTGTGGTTTTAAAGCTCTGCATATTCACAAGTCAAGCACTGCAGCTGGGAAGGCCGTTTCTAGCGAGCATCAGTGTAATTCAGCTCAAAGGGCAACTGCCAGTGAAGGACAATGTAATTCAGCACCAGGGACAACTCCCACTAAAGGGGGGCAGCATTTCAAGCACTGCCGTCAAGGACTTGGAAAGGAGATAACGGTGTGTTGCGACGAGGAATTAGAGACATCATTCACTTACATTGATGAAAACGTTAACCTCCAGCGTGCTAGCCCTAAATTGTCTGCAAAAAGCCTGTATGGGCAATCAGATCACAGCTCTTCCAATGAAATTCGACAAGAAGGTCTTCAGGACCTCTCTCTCATGTCTGATGATGAAACCTCCTCCGTTGACTATGGTTTTATTAGTGCAATTACGTTTCTTGTTACGGGGATGTTCTTAGTTATTATTTCTTATGCAATACCACGAGATGTGAATGTAAACCCCGATACTGTCTCAGCGAGAGAGATGGAGAGGCTAGAGAATGAAAGCGCAAGGATTGGAGCCCACTTAGACAAGTGTGTTATTGCCGGGCTTTGTTTGCTCACCTTGGGGGGAGTTGTGCTCTCCACCTTGCTCATGGTATCCATGTGGAAGGGAGAGATGTACAGAAGGAAAGCGTTTGCATATTCCAAAGAATCTGCAAAACTGTACGGCTCTATCAATTTTAGAATGGGATCAAGTCGCAACGACGCTACCTCACAGGTATCTATAGTTGAGGAAGATATAGTATCCATAGACTGAAAGTTGTATTTTTTAATATACAATATGTTTTTTAAAAAAATATATAATATCAGGTTTTAGAATAGCTGATTTTATGTCCATATTGTATTCAAATACTTTTGCATGCCGATTATTTGTTTATATGTTCTCCTGTCCATCAGGTGTTTTAATCATGTATGAAATACAGTGTAGGTATTGGTGGGAAGTCAGCTACGTCTTTTTTGCTGAAGTTGTGATGTACAGTAACTGCTTGTAATGAAAATGGCTTATAGTCTGTATTTATTTATTTAATTTATTTCATTATTTACAGCTAATGCTTTAATATAAGGTTCTTCTTTATATAGCGTCTAAGGCTACAGTGGCCACGTTTGATCAGATCCACTATTTTATTAGTAACTGGTGCCTCCTTACAACAGGCAACTCACTGAAGAAAATACGTTACATCTGACAACAGCCTTATTAAAATATTGGCTGTATTTATTTTAAATCAAATTGTGTTTGTCACAATTAACATATTCTTCATAAAATATATATAAATACATTTATAAATGTTGCTTATTAGTTATTCCAAAAGAGAGCAAGTCAATATTTGAACTACATGTTCCTCATTCTAAAAACATGCAGAACCAAAAATCTATTTAATGTAATGTAACAATTTTAATGTGCCCTTTTAAGGCTATCACTTTACAAAAAGTGCCTCTTGTTATACATTATGTTCTTATGTGCCCTTGATGAATCCTAAGGTCTATAAAGGGAGTTTTAGGTTGGGCACTTCTTGTGAAATATCATCAAAGAAGGATGTCACTTTGTTTGAGTAAATATCCTTTTCACTGTGCATAAACATGAAGTGGCGTTGATGACCTAATGTCTTCAGTTAAATGTATTGCACAGTAGTAGCCTATATTCTTAAATTGAAAGAAACAAGAATGTTCTCAGCATACTGTATTTTAAGGACAAAAGTAACCCAGGGAAAATATTTAATACAGTAATAAAGGGTATATTTTAATTTACTCTGGTTGTGAGGTCTTTAATGTAATATAGAAATCAAATGTGTTATATTTTTTACTCACACTTAGCCTCGGCAAAGAAATGCAACTGTAAATTATACTACAAATCAAGTCAAAAATAAAGAAATATATTTGTTTCTATATAGTTAGTGCAGTGGTTTGCTCAGAATGTGTGATGTTATTTCTAAGTGATATTTGGAACTGTAGTTGTTTCAAATTTAAATGAATGTAACTTTTTATTTTTTACATTTTAGAGTGTAGAAACAAACGGGAAACCCCTTTTGTTTTAAAATATTTCTCTGTGCTGCAAGACACATTTCCCCATGCCTTATTTGTAATTATTGTGTATTTAAAATTTGCATATTCTCACTGAAATATATGTATCTTTCTTTGGACAAAATAAACAGACGGTTCACAAAAGACAATGGTCTATCTATCGTTACTAAAAAACAAACAAAAAACAACAATTAGACTGCTTCATAATGAAATCCTGTGGACCTTTTACAATATGAATGTAATACAGTAAACAAGGTTCATTACGTTTACATGTAAAAGCTTTGCATATGGAAAATAGTTATCTTTCAATTGGTGTTGTTTTTTAAAGACTGTAAAATAAACATTAGATTACAAGTACTGGGATCCAAATGAGTTCTTATCACTTTGAGTACCTTACCAAAAGGTTGACAATAGATCTTTCAGTGAAACATATTCTATGAAAAGTCTGTAGCTTCCTGCAGACGGGTCTAATGAAAAAGCAGTTTCTGCATGTCTTGATTGCTCATTATTAGTCTAGTGATTGTCCTGTTTTGATAACCTACCTGTAGGCCTTGGTTAGAATGTCCCTCCATTAAAAGTCTTACTAAAGTTATGCAAAAAAATCCAAGATGAACCTGGTATTTTAAAACCTTTGGTAGCACCAAGCACATAATCACCCATTAAACCATGTTTTAATATCCTTACTGTATCTTCTACTTTTCCTCTCTCTAGCTGCATACTCCTATAGTGTAACATATAAATAGCTTAACAGATTAATTGGCATCACTTTTCATGATAGGAAAGTCAAACTGTTAATGTTACAGAACTAGCAACAAGCAACTCAGAAGGTTCAATTAAGGAGTCAAAGGTAGGACTTTGTTACCAGGTTTGTAACACTAACGGATTTACCTTTCACAATGATTCTGTGGTCAGGCCTTTCTTGAATGTGTTTGTATGTCGCTTTCTCCATTTGGTGGCTGACAATAGCTAGGGTAGTTAGATAATGCTTTACAGCAACATTTCACACAGAACTCCATCATGTAAGGCTAGCAAGTTGTAGGCTGAGAGTGGGTGTTCAGTTGGCAGTTGCTTCCAGATCCAAAAGCCATTCAGGAGAACAGACTTCTCTGAATGAATTGAAAGGCGTAGATTGGTCTAGTATCTCTTCTTAACAATGTAAGCACTTTGTTTGTATCCATGCCACTGTGGCTACCTTTGGTTGTCCTGCACCCTATTGACAGGTGTCCCAACATTATTTTCCAAAGCCTTAAAAAAGACCCGATTTGCAACTGCACCAGATAGCGCTCCTTACATAATATACACAAACAATCATCAATCGTATCAAAGTATGGCCCCTGTTGTTTAGCAAACGTACCAGGGTACTCAAGAATACAATATTTGCACAGAATGTCTTAATATAGTCAAAGTTTAAATGCTGTTGTGCCTACCTCACAGGGAGTCAGTCCATAATACAAATCTGCAGCCTTCAGCAGATATTCTGTCAGATGTTTTTCCTGCCCATCAGTGGACTCGTGTTGCACTGCATTAGCCAACATTTGGCAGTTTCGTAGGCCCTTCACCAGCTAACCTGTTCCTTGCTCTACAAAACCTGGCTCATGTCACATGGCAAATATTAAATGTTTTTACCACAGATCGGTTTTCCCTTATGCTGCACTTCATTTGATGTTTGCTCCAGGATTTCTAAAGTTACTCCCTTACTTGTCTTCCTCTGTCTAACTCGTGGCATAGGGAAAGCAAATAGTTGAGCTACTGCTGTATGGGGTGAATTGTAATACGTGTTACAACTGGCCCTAACCCAGGGAATCATTACTAAACCTCATGTTCCGGCAAGAAACAACAAAGCTAAGAGCAATCAGCTGTGTCTGTTATAAATATAGAGATCATGGATGAGAGTGATAAAAGCCTGGATCCACAAACTGGGTAACACAGGTATATATCACAACAAAAAAAACAAAGTTACAAGACTTTGACACAGGCAGACAGGGAACCGAACTGAGCATGTGCTGGTTGAGTGATGGCACTCTAGCTTGCTTCTGATAGGAGAAATTAAATGTGTTAACTGTCCTGTGATACAACTGTACAACTATAGATTGTGTGCTAACAGCATAATATGTTATCACTGGTTCTTCTAAATATATAATTTACTATTTTATAAAACTGAAAAATCTTGGAATAGCCCTTGATGAATCTGCGGTAACAGCCTGCAAAACCAAGGAATTTTGATACCTCACTAGGGGTCTTCCATTTCCTCACTTCTTGTATTTTCTTGGGATCTGTTACAGCCCTGGGCAGAGACCACATGTCCCAAGTACTTGACTTGTTCCCTCAACAACTGGCACTTTCTATGCTTCAGCTTCAATTGGTGATGTCAATGTCGATCGAAAACCAAATCAAGGCGCTCTTCAAATGTGTTGGAAAACATAATCACGTTGTCATGGTATATCAATACCATGGTGAAGTTCAGGTCTCCCAACATATGCGTCATGAGGTGCTGAAGTGTTCCAAAGGGCACAGTCCCATAGGAGTAGTAAAGGCAGACTTCTGTTTGTCTTGCTCTGCTACTTCCACTTGACAATACCCGGAGGTTAGATCTAACTTGTGGTAGTACTTAACTCCTCCCAGGGCATCAAGTCTCCTCTATCCGGGTCACGGCACCAAAGTTAAAAATGTAACCCCCTTCCTCTGTACCTGCGTTTAGGCAGAGGCAGCAGCAGCAATAGAGAGGCACGCCGATGGGTAGGCTCGTTCTGCTTTAACAAAAGCACAACTTCAGCATGCAGATCAGGTCTACTAACTAAAATAACGTAAACATACACATTATTTAACTCAAACTAAGGGAATGCAGTGCCGGTGATGATAATACTCATACAAAACTAAATATAATGATGTTGATTATATAGTGATAATTTTAATGTGTTGTGTTGCGTTATTTGGCTTATAGGAGGAGGCTGTGTGGTCCAGTGGTTAAAGAAAAGGGCTTGTAACCAGGAGATCCCCGGTTCAAATCCTGGCTCACTTACTGATTCATTGTGCAACCCTGAACAATTCACTTAACCTCCTTGTGCTCCGTCTTTCAGGTGAGACGCTGTTGTAAATAACTGCAGCTGATGCATAGTTCACACATCCCAGTCTCTGTAAGTCGCCTTGGATAAAGGTGTCTGCTAAATAAAAAACATTTTATAAACCCAGACCATCTATTCACACAGCCCAACCACTCACACATGCCAGTGTTACAGACAAAAGAGTTTTTCCTTTTCCTGCAATATACAAGTGTAGGTCTGTTATTCCCGGAGTCCTGGGTCCAAAAGCAAAGGGGTTTCCACACATTTCATATTTCTATCACCTGGTCCCCTTTCACCCTTAGAAGGGGAGGGGCTTCCAGTAGTCATGTTCGTAGTTAATTTCTTTTCCTGCTACTCCAAGATGGTAATCTTGAAACAAACAGCAGAATGGGCACCTGGGACAGAGATCGAATGATTCTGGGCACTGAGGGCACTGTGTAAAAGGAACAGAGTACCCTTAACTAAATGGCACAACAATTTATTCTGTAGGGTCGGTGGAGGTCGGTCATTTAGGAAAGGGGTGAAGCTATGGTATCTAAAATCAGTGACCCAGACGTAAACGGTGTGGCATCTGAGGACTGGAGGAGCGGATACGCTCGTTAACCTAGGGGTCATGAGCAAGGATATAAATAGGTGTCATAGCGGACGTGATCTTTTCCTTTTGTGAATGGTTAGGAAAGAACCTAAAAGGAGTCCCTGCATGTAATAACTGTGAGTGTTCTGTTAGTCGTTTGTTAAAAGATTACTACCACGATCCGGAGCTGCAGCCTCAGGCCAGCATTAAACCCGGACACCAGCACTTCACTTTCCACTGAGAACTGTCTTTTCACCACAAGCACTTAAATCACGCACCGTAGGAACTGTGTCTGTGTCTTTGTATTTTGTGTGGGTGATAAAACTGGACTTTTTGGTTTCGGGTCAAACCCGTGGGATTTTTCAAAAACGAAGTGATACATGCCGCTGTAATCACTTCCAACATTATTATTTACAGGTGTACCCTAGTGGTGGCACCTTGTAACTACCGCTGAATAGCGGTGCCTTCAATAAAATGCGCCTGTGTGGTGTGTCAAGAGCAATTTCTGTGTCTGGCTGCTTAACATAGTGAACAACACACACCTCGCTGTTATAATGCATCCTTGTTTTCCTTTTGACATTTTAAAGTGTCTTTCTGAAGAAAAGGCAGTTGAAGAAACTAAAAGTCAGCATTATTTACAGAAATAAATAAGATACCTGCATGCCATCATTTGTATTATGAATAATTTAGTTGGAGAAAGCACTGCAAGGTTATATTTGTAGAGCCAGACAGTTGTACTTACCTTGCATTTGATTTATGACACTCATATGGCCAAATTCTCCATCATAATAAAAAAATGTAATAGGCTACTGAAAAAAAGTTTCATGTTTTTTTTTTTTTATTGATTGTACCCAAAGGAGCTCTCAGAAGCAAACCTCCAGTGGCTCCAATAATAAGTTATTGTTGTCTTTTGCTGGTGCACAATTTGCAGGTTTTCTCAATTTTTGTGCAAGCTTACAACTAATTATTCCAGTTAATGTATCATGGGAGTAAAAAAAAATTAAAAATCCCTAAATAGGGTTTTCAGCGGCATTAATGCTGTTTTAGTTTATATCCTACAGACAATGCTTGGGTTTTGTTTTGTAAGGTCTATGGGCTTGCAAAATATAATCAACCAAAATAATGTACAGAAACAGCATAGATAGAAAAGGGGGACTGGTTGTATAAAGATGAGATATCTACAAAAGTGTACAAAATAAGAAAACACCAAACGAAACTGAGGTTAACTGGGTCCTATAGTCAGTGATGAAGTCCTGCCAAGTTAAGGACATTGCTTGAAACAGGGGTCAGAAGTTTAAGAGCCAGTATCATGTTATATAAGTTAAAACAATACCAAGGAGGTGTATTGGACCTTTCTTTCCTACATGCCAGGTTCACTTGAAATAATGTAGGAACAATAGATTAAATTATAATTTGAAATATTATTTAAGTTGATGAGTTTGAATATTAAAATATTATTTAAATTCAGAGAGATTGAGGATTTAGTTTATTGAATACAGAAATATTAAAGAACAGAAATCAACAATCAGAAATAAATCTCAAGTGCGTCAAATATAATTAATAGAATCAAACGTTAAACATAACTGATCTAAATATACTTGTCTTCAAACAGCAAGCTTGCTTTAAAAGCTATGCATGTGCATACATGAGGTAATCTAGCTTATCAAGGTTCAGTAAAAGTTACTTTTCATAAACTATGTAACTTTAACAAATTATTCAATTAACTTCCAATGTAACTATATTTAATATAACAAGGTTTCATGTGGAGAGTGTATAATAGACTATACTCAACGGTCCTGGGAAAGAATTACTCAATAGCCATCTGGTTGTAGAAAAATCTGTTGAATTGTCCTATGAAGTCTGGTCGGTGATGATTCTGCAATTACCAACAGTCTTTTGAATCCTGTGTGATGCAGTAGATTCAGACTTGTTACTCTGAATCTGTTGATACACCTCAGGTATATGTCTCACCCTGACGTGGTCTCTCTTTCCTTCACCACGCCATCTTGCTCGTTCAGACTGCTGTCACGATCCCGCGGTGTAGCAGGCTGTAGCCAGGGTTAGCTTGTGACTTCCTGCGGTAAATTAGCAGCACCTCTAGGTTTTCAGAGAAGAGCAAAGTGCTACTTTTTGACTGAGTTTAAATAGTCTTTTTCGAGTAGGAGTCTGTGTTACACTTTCAATAGAAGGTAATAATTCAAGTTCTATGTTTAGCTTTAGCTTTAGCTTTAGTTTAGCTTTTGTAGCTCATAACAGTCTTTTTAAATACATATTGGTTCCATTGAAGACCTTATCGGATTCTTGGAAAGAAGCAGTTAGCAGTTCTGTTTAACATTCTGATTCTTGGAAAGAAGCAGTTAGCAGTTCTGTTTAACATTCTAATTCTTGGAAAGAAGCAGTTAGCAGTTCTGTTTAACATTCTGATTCTTGGAAAGAAGCAGTTAGCAGTTTTGTTTAACATTCTGATTCTTGGAAAGAAGCAGTTAGCAGTTCTGTTTAACATTCTGATTCTTGGAAAGAAGCAGTTAGCGGTTCTGTTTAACATTCTGATTCTTGGAAAGAAGCAGTTCTGTTTTAGCAGCCACATGTGCTTGGAAACTTCGAACCTTTTCTCAAGCATCTCTAGTCCTTCCTGTGGGCTTATTTTACCCTGCAGCAAACTTTTATTGGTTTAATATTAAGACAAGATGTTTCAATATAGTCAATGTTGCCCTTAATGGAACCAGCTCCCCAGTAATGGAACCAACTCCCCAGTAATGTTGTTGAAGCTGACACCCTGGGATCCTTCAAGAAGCTGCTTGATGAGATTCTGGGATCAAGAAGCTATTAACAACCAAACAAGCAAGATGGTCTTAATGGCCTCCTCTCGTTTGTAAACTTTCTTATGTTCTTATGTTCTTAGTAATATTTTATTCAATGAACCAGGTTGCCAATAATTAACCAGTCTACAGGGAATAACTTTCATTACTTTTTTGCCAAAACATGGTGGCTTTGTTTACATTTTGTGCTGCCATCCCAGAATTAGCATCATCATTTCCTCCTGTCAGGTAGGCCTTGTAGGTAATTAAAAATCACTGCGTTGACTTGAGCTTCTCTGACCCCTTGTGGCCACAGGAGGAAATTAAATATTTACAAATTCTGAAAACGATATTAAGAGGCACTGAGGAAAAAGCAATGCATTCACTAGGTGACATCCATATCTACAATGATGCTGCTTTTTCTCACTTTTGGTTGCATATTAAATCTATAACAGATTAGGTGTTGTTTTTCATGTTATAATAATAATGACATTCTATCTTGTGGAATAGCTGTGGCAATACCCTTACATTTGCCAAAGGTTTAGTCCTGTATGCTGAAAGTCACCTTAGTTCTTCTTTACACATGCTTTTCCTATTCTAAATGTATCACACTCTGTGATTTACTATGCCCACCTACACCATTCTTTAATAATTTTTATCATGGCATAACACAGTAAATCAAGTTAATTGCAGCTGCTTTTAAAAAATAAACAAATACAAAATACTATACTATAAAGAGTATCTTAAAGTAAATAGGCAACAAAGAAATAGAAAACCACCTGGATTTGTTGTTGCATATAGTATAACAATCTATTACAGGCTTTTCAATTTGAGCCACTTTTGCAGCCAACATTTGATTGATATTCTTTGATGTAATGGGGTATGTGTCTGAAATTACAATTCTTGTATCACAAGGATTTACAAAAGCTATTTTATTTCTTTGTTAACAATTTTGTGGCTATTCGACACATTTATGTACTCAACATATACTCAATCGATACCAGTGAAATGCTATTTAAAAATAATGACAAGCACCACGCATCTTCATATATTTAGTATTTCTCAAGCATAGTTGCTTACAAACCGTGACAGCTCGATCTACTCTACATTTATATAGACAACAAGAGTAGGTGTGACTGACAGAGGTTACATTATCACATGATTTAAACAGAAAGAGAAGGCTGCACTTACTCCAGACAGGCTCAAAGCCAGGTAAAAGCAGATTTAGATACAAATAACAGGATTTCCTCCTCACGGAGGTCAATTATGTCGACCCAGGGGACTTTTTCGACCTGAAAAAGAAACAAGGACCACAAAAGGGTCACAAATGGAGATTAGATAAAGGGGCATTCGGAACAAAAAATAGGAGGCACTTTTTACACAGAGAATTGTGGGAGTCTGGAACCAACTCTCCAGTAATGTTGTTGAAACTGGCACCATGGGATCCTTCAAGAAGCTTCTTGATGACATTCTGGGATCAATAAGCTACTAACAACCAAACGAGCAAGATGGACCGAATGGCCTCGTCTCGATTGTAACCTTTCTTATGTTCTTAACTAAAGACATGTCTTTCTGGTATTGCAGTAACCACATCATTGTTGTCACCACACCTGTTCTTTCCTTCCAGACCATCTAGGCACTGTGGAGGCATGACTTTGAATGATCTCTCCTGTAGACTAATCAAATCCTGCTCAGGTGGCAAAATATTACGCTGTGATATACTGTATGTAACAAATTAATGCACTTACCCGTCACACGTGATTTCCAACTCCATCACCAGTTTTCTGATACAAAGCTCATCTCTTTAATGTTACAATTGACTTGTTTTACCGTCACAGCCTGTGGTTTTTTGCTTTAGTTTTTTTTTCTGGGATGGCAAATCAGTTTGTCATTATTGTGCACTGCAGTTACACAATGCTTCCTCCAAAAGCAAAGCGAACGAGACAAGGCACAATAATGTAAAAGTTAATCATTAAACAGTTTTAGATACTGTGATGCTTTTTTTTAAAATCTGTGATATTTTGTGCATTTTCATTTGCAAGTGAACTGTGACATTAAGGCCTTATCGAGCACTATATTCTGCAATTTTGAATACTGACTTTGGATACGGTTTTAATTCTGGAGACTGTGTTGTTGTATTTTTTAATATTTTGCTAAATTGCATTGCGGTTACGTTTTAATCAATTACGTGCATGGGTAACATTTTTATTTCATTTTGCTACTGAGTCGTTAATGGGGAATTTTACATACTGGTACAATACGTACCGGATTTAAAAGTATGTACTGTATTACAGTACATGTCTCCAGTCGTCTCTTTTGGCAAGTGATATTTTCAGAATCATATCGTTCTGAATTTAAATACTATTTCTGTTGAAATAGTAAAAGACAAAAATGTTTTTTTAAAGACAAAAATGTGTCCGTATTTTCAAGGAACACAAAAAAGATACAATGTCAAATTGACATAGCTGATAGGACTGTCAATAAAATAAGATAAATACTTTGCTATTACTGTCATGCTGTCATACTCATTTTAAAAATAAATTATTCAAAGCATGAATGCATGAAACTGTTGTTTATGTAAGTTGTGTTGTAATAATTAAAATGAATAAAAACTTGAGAGAGACCACGTCAGGGTGAGACATATACCTGAGGTGTATCAACAGATTCAGAGTAACAAGTCTGAATCTACTGCATCACACAGGATTCAAAAGACTGTTGGTAATTGCAGAATCATCACCGACCAGACGTCATAGGACAATTCAAACCCCTTGGTGTGAGTTTCTGTTGCATCTTGGGACATGGATTTCTGAAGAAAAAGCCATCTTGTTTTTCTTCAGAAATCTTTTAACTGAAGAGGACTACAAACTGAAGACAAGTTTCTAAACTGAAACACTTTTTAACAGAGAAATATATATACAGTAATTATTCATTGCAAGACTGTTTCAACACATATAAGGACTGGTAACTAAACAAAATAACTTATGAATTTCCATGGTGCATAAATCAATTGTATGATTAGTTCTGTTTAAACTCAGTATAGATTAATATTAATCTATGTTGAATTACATGATTGCCGCACCGGAGCCTGGAACAGAGCTACGGGAAGCGGAGAAATATTATTGTTTGTTTTGTTTTGACTTGGGACTGCAACCCCGCCAGCTATTGTTTTCCCCATTCCCATTGTTGGTAGTGGGGCGATTGATTTACCTTAAAAAACATTGTATAAGTCGATTTTCTAGACATTTTTGAGGGGGCTTTAAAAGGGGGGAGTGACTAATACACCAGAGTGATGTATGCGCCAGTGTATGTAATATTAAACTACTTTACCAGTCCCACAATGGGATTATTATAGCCACAGTTATGGCTCACACAAACTTTTCAGGCTCTACGGCATTCAGGTAATGTTGCTAGGTAGAAACACACAACCACTGTTCTAATTAAATGTTTTAATTTGTTACTCTCAATACCCTTAGTCATTTTGAATGTTAAACCCAAGCTTTCAGACTCTTCTGACCTTCTCTCGAAAATGTCATACATAGGTCCCTACCAAATTCACAGTACATTTTCATAAATTTCACTGACATTTTAAAAAGCTTAAATTTCACAGTTTCAGCTATTTAAATCTTAAATGTCATGGTGGTGTAACAAAGTATGAACATGTAATTAAAAACAGCAAAATATAAACATTTAAAGCCCAGAGGTTATGTGTGTTGGATCTCATAAAAATGTGCTTTCTGTCTCTCTATTAAATGTAACGGTACATATATCTTCATTGGATTTTAGTGCAGGGTAAAATTACACGGTGCAGAATGAATTTCGCTGTCCGTGTCACGTTTTTCACAGCCGTGAAATGGGTAGGGCCCGAGTCATACTGCTTTACTCTTAACACAATAGCTGTCAGTCTATGAATTTTCTTATTCCCACCCTCCCGAGCCATTGATTTGTCAACATTCAGACTGAACCCGCCGCTGTGATCTGTAGCAAACAGCTATTGGTTAGAAAGGCAATGCTATAATAATGCAGGTGAGTTAGAAACTGGATAAAGTAGGACAGTCAGACAAAAAACGAAAATGCTACTCAACAGGTTTGAAATTGAGTGTTGTTGAATTTGCCGAAATACATGTTAATCGCAATGCTGAAAAAAACAGTACGTGACTGGAGACGAAACAAAGACACACTTAAAATGGCGAAAGAAAAACAAGCTGAGACATGCAGGAAAGTGTTTATAGCCCGATGTAGAAAACATTTTGTTTGAATGGAGTACTTTGAATGACTTTAATACACACTGTAACTTGTTCTGCAGTGTTACACTTTTAAAGTATGTGTATGGTTATGGTTCTGATTAACAAAACAAAATGAATGTATTTGTACAGCTGGAAATTGAATACAATTGTACTGCACCGTATGCAACACTTGATGTTTTGTTTACTGGGTATTAGATGATGCACTGTTTAGTTTCTTTCTTTCTTTTTTGCTTTAATTGATGAAGCAGCACTGTTTTAATATTTTTCTTGACAGCCTCCCGTTCCCTTACATTCAGCTTCCTGTTCTGTTCCTCTACTTGTTGTCTGTAAAACCAGCCTTTTAAATTATCCAGGTAAGGGGAATCATCCTTTGATTGGCGTGGGGAAAGGGAAGAAAGAAAAGGGTGTGTTCTAAAAATGAAAGTAATGAAAATGGTAAACAAACACAAAGTAGCGACCCGCTTCAAAAACTCCAGAGTTTTGGGCACCTCTTCCCAATAACTGAGCTTAGATGCAGTAGTCCAGACATTGAACCAGCAAGAATACAAGTGAAGATGTAAACCTGCAAGGGCATCATCATTTTATTAACTGTTATTAAAATGAAATCCTATTCAAATAGAAACATTAACTACTTGTGCCTTGATCACAACAAACTAAATCGTATTAAGTCACTAAAGATATTGAAAACAAAGAAGTTTACCCTTGAGGAAGTCATTTATTATTTGACTAAAATAATGTTCATTGATACAGAAAGTGAGGAAAGCAATGTTGTCAATAATGAGACTATTTGTGATCAACCTCCGCCATATTACATTGGTGCCATGACTTGGATCTCATAGATTGACTGTAGCTGATTTCAGAGGTTAAAGAGCTGAGCAGTGTTGTGGGCTGCAGTACCGTGATAGAGTAGTGTTTAAGATGTTCGCTTGCGGTGTGCGAGGTGTCACAGGTAGCCTTGACATGTCCCTTTTGTGCTATAAATCATTAGAACTCTGCATGGCAGGTCTCAGTTGCTAGGGTGAGCGGTTCTTTAATTGACCCAGATTCAGTTACAATGATTCTGCCCACTGATGATGTGCAAGACCAAAAAGGTTGGAAACCAAGTCATATGAAAAATATTGAATTCTGGCCCACTCCTGTATTCTGGATGGAGGGTGTGCCTCCTAAAATGACCCTCTGAACAACATGAAATCAAGGAAACAGTTATAGATCCAGAACCATGGTTAATGGTAGAGAACTGACTCTGAGGAGAGCAGTTGAAAGCAATCCCTTTTTAATGTGTGGATGTGGTAAGTGCAGAGGTGAATCACCCCTGACCAGGTCCAAACCCTGCCCAGCCTGTAGTCACTTAGTCAGACACTGTCGAATTCTGTTTAAGTGTAATAGTCATGAAGGGATGTCATTTTCACACTTGAATGTGGACCCATACGATGTAAAGAGAATTGAATGTGTGGGTTGTGACAGTGGTCATCCAGTGACATGGGCTCATTTGGGTAAGCTAGAATGTGAAGAAGGTGTTCCTGCCGAACGTGTACAAGTGTCTTGCAGGTATCAAGTGAAGACCCTGGTTGCCCACACCTGTGATGTAAAGTGTTGGATGAAAGGGCCTGTCATGGTGTTCGCAGAACCAGTCCGAGCTGAGCCTGGTGCAGAGTTTGAAACTTGCTGGGAACGCACCGATTTGTTAGATATGAATTGGATAATTTAAACTAATATGTATTGATTAAAATAATATGATATGTCCTTTGTCAATAATAATATTAATACTGTATGTACTATTTTAAAATAGATCTGTATACCCAGTAGCAAATATTGTAGGTAGCTTTTGTGTGCAGCTTGTATGAAGGAAGCTGCTGGAAGAGGTCAAGCTGACCTGCTCCTGGCAGGCTCTTATCAGATGAAAGCAACTCTTTGAATCAAGTGCCAAACCTTGTTAGCACATTCCAGTTTGATGAGAAAAGGTAACCAACTTTCTGGTGAGAGTTGCTGAGCTGAGTGAAAAAGGAATAACTTAATTTAAAATAAATATGTGTGTTTCACTAGAGTAGGTTTTTAAAGTAATAAAAGAATATAAGTCTTATAATAAGGAAACTAAAGAGACTATGAAAACCAGTATGCAGTTTAAACTAGTTCAAGAGCAGACTCACAGTCAAGTCTCATATTTAAAAAAGAAGTTAGCTCGATTTAAAGACAGTCTTTAATTTAAAAGTAAGTATTCTAAAATAATGGAAACAGAATATTTACGTCAACAACCTAGGTCTTAAAACTGCTGCTATATTTCTTAGAGTTAAACAAATGTATAATTTAAATGGATTAGCAGTCATGTATCTTATTTGGAATAAGTATTAAGATTTGATCTAAAAGGAGCCCTTGAGTTAAATTATTTCAGTCTTTCTAGTAAATATTCTAGAAAGACTGAAATAATACTAGATATATTAGAATGTTATATTAGAAATATACGAATGTTATATTTGAAAAGCAAGACAATAAGGCAAAATTGTATAAACTGTAACTTTAAATATACAGTGAACCGATTGAAGGAAAATAACTAGTTTTGTAACATCATCCTTACCTGCTGGTAGTAAAAGCAGGGCGGAGATGACTCATTGGCTTTGGCCAATGTAGCAGGGTTTTTTGATGGTCAGTGATTTAAAAGCCAAGATCCTCTCTATAATGAGCAATCTTGTTAATATTAACTAACAAAATACATTTCGTATAACAAAAGGTAGGAGTTTATATTAAAATATTTTTTGATATATCACAGAAATTAATTAGAACCTGACAAGAAGAGATGAGGGCTTAAAGCATAGGACAGTTTACTGAGTTAAGCTAAAATTTGGTTTAAAATAATGAGTATTAGAAAATGCTTACGGTAGTGTCTCATATTAATTAACATTAAAATTGGCAAAAAGCTAGGATGTCTTAAAACCTGCTTCAACTGGATTTTGTATGAACAGAGAAAGAGGTCAGATTTAGTTCAGTTACTATAAGGCTATTACATTCTAAAATGTTATCAGTAGCTTTAATTAAGATGAAAATAACTGGACCTTCCCGCTGAAAGCTTAAATGACTTCATAACAGATCAATGGAGTAAAATACAGTTATTGAAGTATCTGAATTGGAAATATGTTATAAAGTCATTTAAAGTTAAACTGTTGAAAGAACACATTAAAAGTGTATTATAACAGATGCTTGACATTGACAATGTTGTAAACTAATTGCTGAGACACATTTGAGATTATGTTCATTTAATTTAATCAATTTAAGAATTAGTTCAGTTTCTGTCTCCAACTAAACAAAAAGTATTTTAGACATTAAAATATCAATTAAACTAAAGAATATGTTTAGTTTATATAAAGGTTGTACTGCAATAAAAAAAAACAGAGGAACTGTTAAGTTTAAATATAAGACAATAAAGTGTAACCTATATTTAATAACTTTAGTACACAGTAGACTTACTAAAGAAAAAATAATTTAAAAAGTATTTTTGGCTGTCGAAGTGAGACTCACTGGTCATTAGCCGTTTTGAATCCAAGGCCTTTGAAACTTGGCAGCCAAAGCAAGCACTTCATTTAAATTAGAAAAGTTGTCAACAGTATCAGTTCTTATTAGAAAGTTAGCGACTTTAATTGGGATGACGTTTGTGAGCCACAAATGACTTCATGTGGTGAATTTGGAAAAGCTCTTACAGTGGAGTTTCATATTAATTAAAACACTAGCCTTGGCAAGTAAACAGGATGTCTGAAATCTGCTTGTGCAGGCACATTTTTAGAAACAAGGAGAGGTCAGGCTTAGTCCAAGCATGGTACAGTTAATATGAGGCTATTATATTTAACATGTTCATTATAGCCTGAATTTAAATTAAAATAACTGAACTGACCACTGTATGCTTAGTGGTTTTATTCAAAGGCTTATGATAAACCCCTACAGTCTTTGTTCAATATTTTGTTAACACACACCTGTATATGAAAGTAAACTAATCTGAAAAGTTGACAAGATATGCTGCTCAAAGGAAATATATTGTAGACCCAGGTTAATATAATCACACAAAAAGTTGATGTTATATATAAAACAGCATCTCTTTTAATACACATATAAACTTGTATCATATTGTATTGTATTGTAGCAAAGATCCTGTGAACTTTGGTTCACCTAACTTTTTAGAAAAGGGGTTGAAAATGAGAACCATGAGGTCATGTTCCAATATTTTGGAAAGGAGTTATATTCAATTAATTTTGAATGTTTTTATATAACTCCAATTAGTCTTAAAAAGAGTTGACCGGATCCTTCTAGAATATATCACTAACTCAAAGATAAGAATTGTCAAAGTAGATTGATGATCAGATTTAATTGGGACTCCTGATGTATTCCTGAGACCACAGCACACCTGGGACTGCCACCTATTCCAGAAAGCTTGTAGGCTGTGCTGAGGCCCAGCGGTTGACTCAGCAAACCACAGATCACAAGGACCAACCATGACAAGCCTGGTGAAGGGGGCCATCATGACATAATAAATGAATTCTGCTTTACGAAGATGGTTAGACAGTTGAAGCATTGGTGCCTTGAGAGTATTGAGAAGCTGTCTTATGTGCTGTGATTCGGAAGTGAGGTTAGTACTTTAGCAAAAGCCAGCTATAGGAAAGTATAGAAGGAACCATATTAGATATTTTTAAATACATTTTGTTATATTACTATATTATATTACACATAGGAATTTAGTTTCTCTCACTAGTAATACGCAAAATGTAACCTTAATAACATTAATAACATGATTCCAATAAACAGCAAATAATATTTAAAAAACAATTCTGGCAATGTGCGCTTTGGGTCATTGTAAATGACAAAGCAGGAAAAAACCTGCAACAGAAAACAGCCTTTAGGGAATAAAATGGTCAGTTTGCATGACCACACTGCAAATTGCAGAGGGCATTTATAATTACCCATCTGTCACCTGTCGACCTTTTCATCAATATCTTATATTAAATGTACATTCCTTGGAATATTTCAGATTAAAAACTATGAATAACCCATGAAAAATCCCTTTTCTTTAAAATGATCCCAGCCTTGATTAAAATAATAATAATAATAATTTTGCAAAACAGTCTACTGCAAATGCATTATGCAAGGCAGCAAGTCATATCACTGTGGAGGTACAATGCTTGACCTCACAATAAGGCAAGCTCCATCATGAATGACTGCAGCTGATGGGCAACAAGTAGCACTGGTGATTCATTTTCATTGCCTTGGTGACCTACCATTGAATCCCACTAAAACCTTGCACAAAACTTAATTTGTGTTCTTTTTTTTTCCAGTGCAGTGTATTGTTGTTTGACCACAAATAGGCTAAGGCATTTTAATTGAATACCCTAATATATGCAGCATTGTCTTGATGATTTAAAAAAGCACAATCTTTACTGCCAACCCAGTGAGGAAAACCATGATATTATATTCAGTTATAAATGCTCAGTCCCTTCCACGACCAGTTAATTCAGGTTTTATATAATATAAACATATTAACTATACTGTTTTTCCCAGAAAATGTAAAACCTGTTTCATGGTGCCAGGGCATAACACTGGTTGTCTGTTTTACCCACATAACTTGTATACTAAAACAGCTTGGTGTCCCTGAATAGATAACTGCCCGGTTCCAAAATAGGCAAGATATTTTAATAAGCAAGATGCTCAATATGTACAGTACTTTATTACCAAAGCAAAATGAACGTGTGGCATACATGTGGTTCATTTAACCTCAATATATCGGTTGATATATCGATCATGACTGCTTGGACTGGTATTACATTTAGTCACCACTGCAGAAACACATGTTTTGGGCACACATATTTTTTTCTTGTTGAATGTGCTCTAATATTTAGATTATACTCATTCCCTTGTATACAGCTTTCCTCTAGACAGATAACATTTGACCACACTGTGATTTCAAAGGCAGTAAAGTATGTGGTCACGGTTGTGCTAGCAGCACTAGATAGTTATGCTCCCCCAAGCTGGCTGCTGTCAAACTTGAACATATCAGGTAATTCAGTACGGTACTAAGAAATGCCTGTTGTTGTGCTTTGTTTCTTATGCACTATCTTGTATTTTGTGTGTGTTTTTTTAAGAAGTAGTTTTGTATAATACCAATCGTTTTTAGTGTATTAAAGGCTGCACTCACATTCATGAGATAGTCCAGAGGGATACTGTGTTACTCACACAATATTAGCAATGGCTGGTAATGTTAATGCCTCTTGTCAACGCAAATACAATATTAAAAATACATAATGATTTGTGTGAGTTTAAATAAATAAAATCATTGATGCCAGTATCACAATGATTTCAGAAACTACTTTATGATTACATAGACCTGTTCAATACATCATATAGAAAAGACATTATTTTCACAACATTACAGTCTAACTCCAGAGAGCTATGGGAGAAAGGAAAGCACTGCTGCTATTATGTTTAATGGAAGATTGAATGTAGATATATGAATAAAATCCAGAATACAAGCGAATATACCATTTGTTCAAACCATCACTGTGGCTGCAAACACAATTTAGTAGGATATTTTAAAAATACACACACAAACACAAAAGAAAACATATAGCAGGGTTGTTTGTGTCTGTTTTGACTGTTTGTGAAAACTCCAGAAGGTGGCAGCAATAAGCTATGAAACGGTATGGTTTTTTATTTGTTATTTTACATAAAACGAATCTGGTATGAGGTAGTTGTTTGGACGCATTTTGTAGCATGTATAGAGGTAATTACCACAAAACCTGTTTGGCTCACTAGGTACACAGTATAGGCCACACACAGGAGTAATTGTGGTTAAGATGTGGAAGCTTAGTGTTATATAGAATCTCTATGACTGCATCGCTGCCCTCTTACTGATAAAACACCACAGAAATTGGATCGAAAACAATAAAATGTCATACATTCCAAAGCAAATTCCCATGTAAGAACTAATTAAAAGGAACAGATAAAAAATCTGCCATTAACATTCAAATATTTAACACTGCAGTCTTGTGACTTTCTTCAGTACTCTAAATACAGAACACAATATAAGGCCAGTCAGTAAAACTGAAAGTAATATAATAGCAATATTGGAGTAATAACATGAATCTTTTAGTACACTAAAGTCTATGGGGATGAAGTGGATTTTTAAAGATTACTTGTGGAATGTGCAGCAGAGGATTGCTATTGGATTATTGCAAAATATCTTAAAAATAGAATCAATTCTCATTAATACGAATTTCAAGGGACCAGGAAAATATTGGTATTAGTAATTCTTCAGTGTAAGCCAAATGCATACTGTCCGTTTTTATTTAAGTTACAGTAACACAAAATCAAATTTCAATTACAGAACAATGAAAAATATTGTAATTGTAAAAGTAATGTGTATTTTATTGAAAATGCAGTTTTGATTGAACTTTTAAAAAGTATACATTGCAACTTGACCTCTGCATATCCCATTCTGAACACAGGGATTTTAAACCATGAAAGCAAGGTGCTCTCAACATCAGAGTATTGAGCAAATGCTGAAACGCTGACAGCTTACATCCACAGCTTTGCTGTAAAGGCCTGTATTATTGTATCCCATTTTTTTGAGAATGTTGAAATCTGCAGCAACATCTTTTTTTCTCTTGTACGGTGGTGCATTATCCAACTCTTTCAACATCTCCATGTTCGTCTGCAAGGATAGTGCATGTTTTTGCGTGAGCACTGGCAACTCAAAATGCATCATAGGATCTGTAGTCCCCAAACAACACTAAAATACAGTACAGAGGTGCTAATCTGGATGCAAGCTACAGTAATGCATTTCCCAATATGGGATGCACCTATACTGTATAGCCAATACTTTACTTGACTTCTGTCATTTATTTTGCAGATCCTAACATGTAAAGTTGCACATCCAGGAAAGACAGCAATTCTGAAAGACGTTTATAAAGAGCTGATATTATTGTGTATATCACTGTATTGGTTATAGAGTTTTTCCCTTAGTTTCACTCACTAAGAAACAGACAACAAAGCCACGTTGAATACAACATTGTAAACATAGCTGTAACAAAGCCTCCTTTCAAAAACAAATACAATGGAATGTAATTAGTTTTTATTTCAGAGGGAGTATACATTTCCAATGCTGTAATACCATGAAAAACAGGATTTTTAAATGTTATTGATTTTGTCCTCTGTGTAGGCATGGTGTTTGCTAAAGTAATGAAGTTAGTCATTTGCTATCTTTATTTAATAATGGCATGCTGATAACCAATCGTAGTTGTTGCGGGAAACCCTGTAACAATAATGCACCTCTTTAGAGAGTTTCAAAATAGCAGTTTAAGCAATGGGGCCATACTTTCTAACGTTTAGCAGCATCTTTTAGTTATCTCAACATTGTTTCATTAGCGCAACATCGTTTTGTTATCTCAACGACTGGAAAAATAAAGTTGAATATTATATTTGTGCATTTAAGCTTGCATGCCAGAATACCAGCCATTCACAAGACATGTGTTCTTGCCTAATGCCTTGAACCTTTAAAAATGAGCCATTACTAATGTATAATACTTGCTGTATAATCCACTATAAGCAATTAATAGTTGCTGTAAACTGATTGGCAGAGATCAGTCTGCACATGTGTAGTTTTGCTGTAAATACTAGAGTAGCAGTGTACTCGCACTCTCTTCCAGTTTGGCTCTTCTTACTGTAAACAGGACTCTGGTTCAGCTGAGTCAAGCTTTTAACCTTACTGCAGCTCTCAGGTCCTTAACAGTGGTCCAAACTGCATACCAAATCCTGGCTATATGGTAGAAACCCCTTTTCTACAGTTAAAGTGTTACTAAACAGGCTGTAGGGTTGGAAATGCAACACATTACTTTCCCTAGCTTCCTGCTTTAGACGTATTCCTGAAATATCTTTTTCAACATAATCACGATTGTTTTGATATTTTTATTAACATATCCCTGGTCATGAATCAGTTATGACCAATTATATTCAGTTCACATGTGCATCAGGGTGTCAGAATGTCTTCTGAATGCACAAGATTGGCGCCTTCAGTCCAACCTGTTCGATCAGAGACATTTAATTTGTACCTGTGACAGGGTGGAAGCCCTGCCGGTATAAGGTGGGGGGGGGGATATTGGGTTGGCCGGGAAGGGGTTAAATTCCTCCCTGCCAGAACACACAGGTGTATAAAAAGGGAAATCATGGGTGTTAATATTAGAGTTAATGTCTGTGAGGGAGTTAATGCTGGTGTTAGAGTGGGTAAAGGTATTGTTGATGTGTGCTATGCTGTGCTTTGTTTGGATTGAAGGGCTTATGTACAGTCATTTTTGTTGTTTAAACCTTTTATTTTGGCCCTTGTGCCTGTTTACTTGTTTGTTTAGTGTGTCTTTGTTAGTTTTTGTAATGAACGTGCGCAATAGCGCTTAAACCTGCAGCTTCTTGTGTCTGAGTCTCTCTCCCTGATGGACACAGCCTTGCCAGTGACGCTATTCTTTCACAGTACCCAACTCCAGTTTTGATGAGGACAAACATAAATATTCATATGGTTGGAGGTGGTACTGTCACTGTACATCTTGCACCTTTGCTCTAACAGGGGCAGGGGTCTGTAAAGAGCATGCATATTCATAAACCTGTTCCCACCCTTCTGAACTTGTGCCAGAGTGAGCAGGTAGGACAGATGAACCAATCGAAATGCTGAACTTTGGGAGAGGAGTCGGGAACCAATGAAATGTTTCTGATTGCACAGGATGAATTCAACCAGGCGATGGTGTGAATTTAGAAGACATTTTGACAAGAAGACCCAATGCTTAACCCATGTGAAATGAAAATAATTGATTTATGACCAGGGATAGGTTAATAAAAATATAAAAGTAATTGCAATTATGTTGAAAAATATATTGCAAGAATATATACAGCAAAGCAGAAAGCCAGGAGAAGTAATATGTTGTGTTTTAAACCCTACCGACTGTTCAGTAACACATTAAATATCATACAATTATGTTGAAACCGCACCTAGGAAGATGCAGTCAGCCCATTAAAAAAGATTTTCCACTAAAACTAATTTTCACCATAAATTACAATTGCAAAAAATGTTGTAGTTTTTTTAAAGGTCCTTTACAGTTGGTATATTTTAAAAGAGATGCAGTGCTAGTGAAACAACACAATTTGGTGTCCACCTCATGATTATTATTATTATTATTATTATTATTATTATTATTATTATTATTATTAGTTCTAATGAAAGCTGGCAGTTCTGTAGGGGATTTTTCACAAAATGTAGTTGATGTGTTTCTATAAAAAGAGATACCACAGTAACTGATCTGTAACTTCGGTAGCACTTACGACACCTACCGGTGTTTTGGGGAACTTTTCCATGGGACCCAGTGTAGACCTAGCTGTCCTGTGCTTATATTTGCAACAAACCCTAAAAAGATTATTGCAGTGGAAAACTGTCTTTTGTGGATTCTTAATCAAGTTTATTAAGAAGAAAAATTAAAACAAGACATGTCATTCTGTGTGGTTCTATTTCTTTATTGCCACCTACTGGGTCAAACCTCTCTCAGCAGGAAGGGTGGAGAGCTGTGTCAACGTGTTTTGGGTATATCCAGAATAATATGGGTTAACTGGCAAGGCTAAATAATAGGTGTACCTGATTCTGTGACGTTTATATTATAGAACTGAACTGCTGAACGAGGCCATATAAGGTCTAAAGCATTTCACTACTAAAAATAAAGTGCTTTATGCTTGCACCAGCAATCAGTGCCTGGACTATTTATACTGCCTTCTGGATTAACATCAAACCAGCCTGCCCATTGTTACAATACCATAACATCTGCATATGTTTTCTTAAAATGTATCTTCTGCAGAAAAATCTACATATTGTTCTTGGGTCATCATTAACAAAAAGGAGGTATAGTCCTCTAATATTCTAAACGTTGTAATAATGGTAACATTTTACTGTATTGTGCACTACACTTTTAAATGTAGTTGACAAAATCTCACAGGCAACATCCATACCTGTTTTATTCTCTAGAGCTATTCATGTACAGTTTTCATTCCTGTGGTAATGAAGAACACATCTTAAATTATGTTTGCTCTGCTAGACAATTGATATTAAAGAAAATAGGTTGAAAGCAACAACAACAAAATAAAATTAGAACTGAAGTTAAAAACACTTCAATTGGTACAACGTTCGGATTGAAAACTGGAGCTCAGCAACAGGCGCACTGAGATAATAAGCTGTATCGGAGCAATGGGGCCAATAGAGCAAGTGATTGCTCTCAGTTAAAAGGCTTTTGAAAAAAGTATTTTTCTGAATGACATATGCACCATAATGGAAGTTCCCAATAGTCATGGCAATTCTCAGAACCACCTGCCAGTTCATTCAATAATTTATCCAGGATTTCCCAGCTTGGATGTTAGTCCTTAATCACTGTGTAAGTCCTCATTTTTACAGGTGGATAGGACTGATGAAAATAACACAGATAGGTAGCATGGTAATTTAGCCTGGGTTTTAAACCAGCATCTTCTTGCTCTATATTAATGGCTTTACTCACAAAAATGTAACATCTGTCTAATGTTAAAATAGGTACAGTGGATAGCTTTTTAAAGTAGAACAGTTATTCTAAGTTTGTTATACTTTGGGTAAGACATTCTATGTTATATACATTATACAGTACATGCTGACTGTAAACTCAGAATTGCTTACCTATTTTCCTGGAATAAGATTCCCTATATCCCGCTTTTAATTAGATTTTATGGTAGTGTCAAAACAACAAAATGTTTAATTCTTAGAACCACCTGCCAGTTCATACAATTAATTTATCCAGGATTTCCCATCTTGGATGTTAGTCCTTAATCACTGTATAAGTCCTTGTTTGTTTGTTTTTGCACTGGTCTAGTCTTACCTTACAGACAATGTTGCATAAAGTTCAAAGGGCGTTATATAACAAAAACAGAAAGAGGCATATGTTTAGTATTCAGTAACACTCTTACTCTCAATGCTGAATGTTTTTAAACACTGAATGACTCATCCCTAAAAGGCTGAAATCACTAGATCACCGCTAGACTCATTAGAGTAATGACTAGTCTCTCCTCATTTATTGAAATAAATAATGCTTTCAGTTTGATTATGCTGGGAAACGTTTCAGTGCTCAAGGTTAGAATGCTATCTGTAGAGTGGAGCATAACAGATTTCTGTCCTATGTCCTTTTGCCAAGGTTTGTTTTAGATGACGTGATCGCTCCATTTCAGCCAATAAAGAAAGTGGTTGCTGAAGTCTGGATATGTCCATGCTGTCAAATTCAATGAGGTATGCTCTAATGTTTTCTTTTAATCAACCAAATTGCATTATATGTTACAACAAGGTTTTGACTTGAAAGCAAATCAAAGGCACAACCGGGAAGGAGTTTTTGAGTTGTTTTTTATTTTTTATTATATTAAACAGCATGGAAAATCACTATACTAGTTCTAGTTTTTCTCTATCTGGTTCCCATAAGTATGCCACATGACTTTTATATAATTCACTTTTTATGAATTTCCCCCGACTGGTATTTAATCAAGTGACTGACACATACACTTTTATGATTGGATTAGCTTTCATAATGTCCATTCACACTACAGCAGTCTTTAACAGCATCTAGATTCTAGATGCTGTTAAAGATTCTAGATGCTGTTGTAGATTCTAGATGCTGTTGTCTAATTTCTGTGACTACCACCACTAGCACTCTATCATCTACTTGAACAGACTGTGATTGAAACATGGCTCAATGTAAAGTTCAGCACCATAAAACAAACTACTGAGTGTAGAGGAAAATAAAAACAAAAGCATTTACTTCAACTACAAAGTCACTTTGACACAGTAAATCTGGCATCAAGTAACGGGATCAGACTTCATTAGGTGATTTCAGGCATCCCTTAGCAATCATCAATCTGGCAGACAGCCACATATGCTGGCCGCACAAATGGACATTGATTTTTCAATAAGGCAAGAACTCAAAGCCAGCATCACTTTGGTGATATCTTCCCTCTTGAGAACTGATTTCTCGCTCATGCTTGGCACTTGATCACAGCTCTTATATTACAAGCTTCACAGGAGTGTAGTAAAGTCTGGAAAAATCACATCATCAGGTAATGTGAAGGTTATTGTTGTTATTAACCAAGCACACTCTGTCATTATACATGTTTGTGTGCTTGTGTTTAATAAAGAACATTATTTGAGAGTATATCATATTATATGCTGATACTGATGTGATACATCAATCTGAAATGTCTTTGTATCGGATTGCTTGTATCAGATGGAAATGACATAACATTAAGATAAAATATACTCATTTGTATAAATACAGTATAACAAATAATATAGTGAGATGTAAGACAGCAGTATTGGGAATGGGGGTAACTATAATATAATATATAGAGATTCTTATATAGTATGCTGTACAATTCAAGCTGAACATCATTTATGCAATCATTCATTTATTCAGGATGTATCTGAATTTGAATTGTGTATATTGGATATTTATATTATATAAAGTGTACAGTAACTTGATTATGTAAGCTGCTGTTTGTTATGCACTTTTAATTTGTAATCTATGACTCTAATGTTGTATATATTGTTAATCAAATATTCAATAAGAGGTTATTGTTATAGTTTAGAGTAGAAATAATATGGAGATTTATTACAGTTGTATCAATGTCCGCCTGAGGACTGTCAATGGAAATTAGCCTACTAGTTAAATTGAAAATGCAATATGTCTTGTGTCATGTAAGTGACACTTATCTTCTAATTGTATGTGTCCCTTATAAATAAATACAATAAATACAAAATGAAATAAATATTATACTGAATCCCATTCCCAATACAGCACATATAAAATGTGGCGGTCTGGCTCTGGGAGGCAATAATAACCAGAAAAAGAAACATAGCGCTTAGGTGCCATAATATTAAAAAGATGTTCAGAATTAAATTAAAGGTTCAAGCCTTGCCCTGTAGCATTATCCAGTATATTGGTGTTGAGAGACCTTTCATAAAACCAGTTAATTAAATGTCCTCCACAAGTTCTTTTCTCACATAAAAATATCATGTTACTGAAAGATTAATTTGTACATCTAGGAGGCAAGATACTGTATATTGTGCTTTGCCGTTTAAGACTTGCAATTCATATACAATATGTATTTCAGTTAGGTCTTTACAGTAATCAATTATGCTAAAAGCTTTATGAAAAATAGCCTCCTTTATTTATGTTTACTATGAGGGACTAGTGCAATAAAACTAAGCTAATGCTGGCTGGGAAGTCATTAGAAATGAAGGGGCAGTAGTCAACAACTATGAGATCATTTTAAATAAAATTAAAATTATCATAAACTAATCTGTTTAAAGGCTCTGGTTTCTGTTTCTCAAATGGCAGTGCTGCACAATACCAAAGGGACTGAAATGCATTGATATCAATTCCCTTACATGCTTCCCTTAAGTGAAATGCTTTCTATGTTACAAATTTGCCTTAGTAGAAACATCACTCCGTGCATGGTACAAGCATGGTGTCACTTTAGTTTTGTCAAGACAAACATACTAAATTGAGCCACGTCAGGGTTGACGGAATGATAATTAGTTTTAAAGATGAAATTACATCCATGCTGTTAAGTAGTTTTATCAATTTTTGAGCATGTGCTCTAGACACTCAACTCTGGCCCGCGAGGTATATTCCAGTCCTGGTCTTTATTCCAACCAGGTCCTAAATTAGTTAATTGTCTGTTAGTAGCTTCAATTAACTACATTAGAACCTGCTTGGAGTAAAAACCTGGACTGGATTAGATCTTGAAGGCCAGAGTTGAGTACCACTGCTCTAGACATGTGTATCTTATTAAAGCTATTTATATTCCTTTTTTTATTTTGGATTGGCAGCATTTATGATATGCAGTCATTTCATTAAATACATTTCTCAATTGTCAAAACAATCTAACTAAAGAAGGGCCCTGAATTTCAGTTTAGATTTGCCAAAGTTCAGCTATTGCTTTAAAACTCTACTTCATCATTACCTGTTTTGATTAGTAATACCTGTGATGACAGATACATAGTGGAGGTATATGTACATACAATTGTAATCAAAAGTTTACATATCCCAATGAAAATGTACAATTTCTAGAAATGTCTTTGAAAACAAAATATTTAGTAGAAAAAGTTTTGCTTTTGTGGATGAGGAAAAAAAGTTACAATAAATAGATGCCTACAATTATTTATTTCAGCAATTCTTTTGCAAAACTCCAAAAATGGTAATTCAGAAGTATTTTTACTCTGACAAGGAAAATGAAATTAATAGCTAGTTGAGGCACCTTTTGCAATAATAACCTCTTTTAAATGATTAAGATATTTGTCAATGAGCTTTTGGCATGATTCTGTAGTGATTTTTTCTTTATCGCAAAATTGTTCCAGTTCATTTAAATTCCGAGGACTTCTCTTTTGCACAGCCTTCTTCAACTCATACCAAAGATTCTCAATTGGATTTAGATCAGGACTTTGACTAGACCATTCCAGAACCTTGATTTTATTCTTCTTTAACCATTCTGAAGTAGATTTTGATGTGTGCTTTGGATCGTTGTTGTGTTGGAACGATCAGTTGCGCTTAAAACCAAGTTTTGTAGCGGAGGGTTTCAGATGATTGGCCAATATCTTTTTTTCCTCATCCTCAAAGGCAACATTTTGCTATAAAAGATTTTTCCTAAAATTCTTTGTTTTCGAGAATTTTTTAGAAATGATAAATGTCCATTGGGTTATATAAACTTTTGACTACCACTGTATGTCGAGAGAAACAATTGTCCAATTATGAAACTTTAAGGCCATCCCTTCACCCTGGTTATAGTAGTATAAGAGAGGTGTATAATAACTGTCTGGTGACATTCTTTAGCACACGTTATTAAGAGCAGAACATGGGGGTCCATCGAGAAATATGTCTTTTTGTATCTGCATACATCGGATGTAGGTCATTGCAAACTAGTTCTATGTTAGCTCTAATTTTGTATTTACAATTAGGGTATATTTGCCGCTAACATGTACATTTATTTACTAATTTGTTACCATGTTGATTAGTCCATATTTTTCGCAATATCTTGTGCTTTCATCACCTATACATACTTCATTTTTTTCTACTTTTTACCTTCTTGCAGGCATGGTTCCCAGCTCCATGTCCTCTGTCAAAGATACCAAATTAGACTGCTACAAATGAATCAATGAAGCATCTACCATGTCAGCCTAATATATCTTTTTGTACCTGAGTTTTTTTTTTTTATTTAATGAAAGACAATAAGCTTTGCAGCTGCTAGTAAATTGTTTTTCCCTCAGCACCAATCTTGACTTTAGGTTATGTTCATGTCCATTAACCACATAAGTCAGTTAAGGTTCCTGGTTCAGACCACATTAAAAAGAACAATTTCACTGTTTTAGTTTACTGTTGCTAGATTTGTTGTTGCTTTCAACAATCCCAAGAACACTCTGTTCAAAGTAAAGGCTGCACACCTCCAGCTGCCAGGCTTTTTTCTTCACTATACTTTTATATATTGTGCTGGCCAGAGAATTTTCTCAGAAGAGCTTAATAATAAACATGAACAGTCTACCCAAGATAAGGAACTGTTATAATACTCAGCTGGTCAGAAGTTTTCATCCTGTTCTACCATTTCAACCAACTGTTTAAATCATAATTGTACCATGTTTTTCCTTACAGTTTTCCCATGTTTTGACAGGTGGATTTTGTACTGCTGCGTCTCATCTATCCATGTAAATGCGATTACATCTGAACATTGCATTCCTTCGGTTTTTCAAACAACAGACACACCTCTGGCCTATAAGTTGGAGTCTAGCGAAGCATCAACATCTTTATTAAACGGTCATTATTTAATGATTTCCTTGTTTGTATTAATGAGGTGACATCCATGGCAACCGAAAGAGTTGCAGTTGGCTCTTACAAATCATTTTATTGAACTTCCTATATACAGTACCTGCAACTGCTCAACACCTGTCAGCTTGTATCCTCATGTGGCTGAACAGATCCGTTCAGTCTGATTTATTGGTATTTTCTAAACAAACAGTCATTCAATGTATCTAGATGGGTATGGACATGGCATGGACTCCCACACAAGTAAACATCTGAAGCACAAAGGCCATCCAGAGGATTCAGTTTCAGTTGGTCACATCTTTGATTTCAACTATCTTTAAGCTAGGGAAAAGGTGTTTTAGGAAAATGAAATAAATAAAGAAAATGTATATCCATTTTAAATTTGATTAGCTTCCAATAATGGGTTAATCAAATCAAAATAAACATTTCTACTCATTCATTTTGTTTATTTTATGTATTTATGTACAGGCAGGAAGAAAAAATATATATATATACCAAAGCTGAAGGAGCAACGTCACCATGAGTGATACATTTTTTGTAAACTCAGTGGTGGCGCCTGGTATTGCACCTGCACTGTTTTTGTACAGTGTAAAATAATAAAACCCGGATGCCTGTGCCACAATCTCTCCCTCCCTCTGTCTATGTCTCTGTCTATGTCTCTTTTAATTTCAATCTTGCAAGCATGGCATGCAAACAGAGATTTTTCACGGCATGCAAACAGAGATTTTTTTTTAACATAGTTTTGCACTATATATCATATTTTAAAACACATATACATGTTTGCAATGACATGTGTTTCAAAACTGCACATTCGAGACATAAATAGCAAATGGAGGTGCAGAAGAGGTCATTTATCAAATGTATTTGGTAGCTAGAACCTCTTTTACACTTTGTTACATATAGCACAAATACTGCAATGAATCATATTATCCAGTGTTATTCCTGACACCCATTACATTAGCTTAAAAAAGAATATTCAATAGGAACACTGGAAATAATACTCTATGAGTCTCTACGCAAACTTAATGAACCACTACTGGATACAATAAGAAATGTGATATTGATTTTTCAATAAGGCACTTTTCAAATGATGCAAGTGTTGTGAGTTGATGAAACTGCAATGCAACTCCAAAGAATTGTCTGCTTTAACATCTCTAACTGTTGTTATAATGAAGTGCTGCGTGACGTACTTGATGTTGTTTGTTTTAATTAATCCTGGGTGAAGTGGGACCTGGGTGAACTAATTACCAGTGCTTGGCATATCCTTAATCCTTACTGTATTTCTACGCTTACCTTCCTCGATTCAACTCTTTTGTAGAGAAGCTTCTTATTTGTTATATTCTGAAGAAATGTATATTTTATCGTTCCACATTCTCACTCTGAATTCAGGCACTAAATCCTGTAATTGTGTTACCATGTTTCATATGAACATGCCAATATATTAATATATATATATATATATATATATATATATATATAGATAGATTCAAACACAGGCTCCCTTGAGAAAGATATGTACAACATATCGAAACGTTGGGCAGCTGGCTCTTTGAGTTAATATATATATATATATATATATATATATATATATATATATATATATATATATATATATATATATATATATATACAGTACTGTGCAAAAGTTTTAGGCAGCTGTGAAAAAATGCTGTAAAGTAAGAATGCTTTCAAAAATAGACATGTTAATAGATTATATTTATCAATGAACTAAATGCAAAGTGAGTGAACAGAAGAAAAATCTAAATCAAATCCATATTTGGTGTGACCACCCTTTGCCTTCAAAACAGCATCAATTCTTCTAGGTACACTTGCACAGTCAGGGATTTTGTAGGCATATAGTCAGGTGTATGATTAAACAATTATACCAAACAGGTGCTAATGATCATCAATTCAATATGTAGGTTGAAACACAATCATTAACTGAAACAGAAACAGCTGTGAAGGAGGAATAAAACTGGGTGAGGAACAGCCAAACTCAGCTAACAAGGTGAGGTTGCTGAAGACAGTTTACTGTCAAAAGTCATACACCATGGCAAGACTGAGCACAGCAACAAGGCACAAGGTAGTTATACTGCATCAGCAAGGTCTCTCCCAGGCAGAAATTTCAAGGCAGACAGGGGTTTCCAGATGTGCTGTCCAAGCACTTTTGAAGAAGCACAAAGAAACGGGCAACGTTGAGGACCGTGAGACGCAGTGGTCGGCCAAGGAAACTTACTGCAGCAGATGAAAGACACATCATGCTTACTTCCCTTCGCAATCGGAAGATGTCCAGCAGTGCCATCAGCTCAGAACTCAGAAAACAGTGGGACCCTGGTACACCCATCTACTGTCCGGAGAAGTCTGGTCAGAAGTGGCCTTCATGGAAGACTTGCGGCCAAAAAGCCATACCTCCGACGTGGAAACAAGGCCAAGCGACTCAACTATGCATGAAAACACAGGAACTGGGGTGCAGAAAAATGGCAGCAGGTGCTCTGGACTGATGAGTCAAAATGTGAAATATTTGGCTGTAGCAGAAGGCAGTTTGTTCGCGAAGGGCTGGAGAGTGTACATGAATGAGTGTCTGCAGGCAACAGTGAAGCATGGTGGAGGTTCCTTGCAAGTTTGGGGCTGCATTTCTGCAAATGGAGTTGGGGATTTGGTCAGAATTAATGGTCTCCTCAATGCTGAGAAGTACAGGCAGATACTTATCCATCATGCAATACCATCAGGGAGGCATCTGATTGGCCCCAAATTTATTCTGCAGCATGACAACAACCCCAAACATACAGCAAAAGTCATTAAGAACTATCTTCAGCGTAAAGAAGAACAAGGAGTCCTGGAAGTGATGGTATGGCCCCCACAGAGCCCTGATCTCAACATCATCGAGTCTGTCTGGGATTACATGAAGAGAGAGAAGCAACTGAGGCTGCCTAAATCCACAGAAGAACTGTGGTTAGTTCTCCAAGATGTTTGGGCCAACCTACCTGCCGAGTTCCTTCAAAAACTGTGTGCAAGTGTACTTAGAAGAATTGATGCTTGATGCTGTTTGGAAGGCAAAGGGTGGTCACACCAAATATGGATTTGATTTAGATTTTTCTTCTGTTCACTCACTTTGCATTTTGTTAATTGATAAATATAATCTATTAACATGTCTATTTTTGAAAGCATTCTTACTTTACAGCATTTTTCACAGCTGCCTAAAACTTTTGCACAGTACTGTATATATATATATATATATATATATATATATATATATATATATATATATATATATATATATATATATATATATATATATAATAGGTTGATGAATAAAAATATTTTAAAAATAAAATAAAAATGTACAGAAAAAGTTTAAATGATTAATTTCAGCTGTGTAGAAAGAAAAGTAACACAGTAGTGCAGTAAACCTGTTGACTTTCAAAAATTCTGAGGATGATGTTAAGGTGATGTCAGAATAGAATGCTCATTCCAAGAGGCTCCAAGTTCCAAGTTTGAAGATAAGCTCATGTTCTCTTTGCTTCTGAGTATAATTTGTACCAAAACACTGACTGATTCCACAGATGGTGATGTCTTTAACAGTGTGATTATTGCTGTTGAAGTGTAGGGCTACTGGAAATGTCAAGGTGTTGATTCGAATGATTTAGGGCCTCTGCTCTCAGTTTGGGAGTTAATATATTTGCATGACGTACATCGTTGTCTGTTGCATGGATCATTATGGATTATTATTATTAACACTAGCACCGCTATAGCCGCTTTTGAACGGCTTTTGCCATTCAAATTTAAATATCTCCACATATGTGAATATACTGGATCAAATGGCACGGCTGTATTCTGTCAAAGGCGGTACTCGCAGGTGGCCTGTGGTTGTTTTTTATAATGTTTTGGACCTGGCAGCCATCAACGCTTTGATTTTATACAAGGAGTGCACCGGCAACACAATCACTCGGAGAGATTTCATTTTGCAGCTAGCCCTGGAGCTACGGCACAAACATTTTGATGAGAGACACGAAAGCCGGCTGGCAAATGCCCCTCAACCCTCAGCCAGCACTGTGCCCACTGGCACACACAATAAAAGACAGACAATGCCAGGTTGCTAAATGCAGTAAAAACAGAACTTTTGATGTCTGCGCCCGTTGTGAAAAGGCAATCTGTGGCAAATGTACTTAGAAAGCTGTAATAGAACTCTGAACAGACAGACTGAACTCTGTTTCACTCAAAGCGCTTTCACGTTGCATAAGTTGTTATATTTTTGTTTTATGCTATTTTTATAACTAGTTATTTATGTTTTATAATGTTATATGTGCATACAGCTTTCTACACCTGTTTACACAGAAGTTTATTGCGTAAAGTTTATTTTATTACAGTTTTTCATGTTTATGTGTATGTGCTCTTTTTGCTCTGAAAATGTTATGTATGATGTTCAAAATAAAAATATTAAGTTGTATCCGACTGTTTGTTTTTCATTTTCATATCGAAGCTGTTTTAAAATGCAGCCGCACAGGGTGCGGCGGTTGTTTGTAGTCCGAAATCTTGGCGGTTCTAGTGTTAACACATACATATATTGATATGGCCTAACTTATTCTTAAACAGGTTTACAATGTTTAGATGTGATACGCTCAGCGACGGCTAAATATAGGCTACAATGCATTTTTGTATTAAAACAAAAGTATAATAACACTCTCTCCGTCATAAACGCTGACTCAGTCTGGCATTTTTCAGATAGACTTCAGTTCTTCAGTATTTTATAAGATTAAATTGCTGTAAAGGTATTTTCTTAAACAGAGAATGTAATGATAAAATATGTGCAGGATAGAGCAGTGATTCATTTATTTTGTGTTTGTTTATAAAATGTGTATTCACTTAATTTAACGCATTACAGTAATGCGTTAATGCATTTGGACTTTGAACATCGACAGCAGAACTGATAAGTATGTTAATTATGTCTTTTGCTTTCATTTTAGTGAGCTCCAATCACTGTTTTCACTCTAATGTTTTCTTGGAAGTGTTCAGTATTTTTTTTATACTGTTTTCATTTATATCATTTCTTTTGGAGGCAGTGTGGTCCAGTGGTTAACGTCCAGGGCTTGTAACCAAAAGGTCACCGGTTCAAATCCCACCTCTGCCACTGACTGACTCACTTTGTGACCCTGAGCAAGTCACTTAACCTCCTTGTGCTCCGTCCTTCGGATGAGATGTTAAATCAATGTCCTATTGTAAGTGACTCTGCATATAATGCACAGTTCACAGCCTACCTCTGTAAAGTGCTTTGTGATGGTGGTCCACTATAAAAGGCGCTATATAAAGATGTTATTGTTTTATTGTTTCTTGATTGTATTTTTTTATATATTTATATTTAACTTTGTGGAAGTTGCTCACTGAGTGTTTGCTATTATGACAATGTTACTCTAATAAGTGCTTGATTTATAATCCGGGAATGTGGAGGATTGCTCTTTGATGTTATGCTGTATGCCACTGATTAAATGGGTGTTTGATTATTGATAGTTATTAAACTAGTGACATTTGTATACACTTATTGCACCTTGAGATTTTGCACTTTTTTTACACAAATCTAGTTGGGGTTTTAAAAGATTAATCTTGGTAAACTACCTCCAAGATCCTCTCCAGCACAGTGCACTGGCTCTCCACTGACTAGAGAGTTTGGGGCAGAGGCCTTATGGCACAAGGTGCACCCAGACTCTGTCCCTGGCATCGGAGGTCGTAGGCCCACATCTGTCGACTTCCGGCTCCCACGAGGGGCTCTGGCAAAGTGGTGGACTGTGTCGAGGTGGTCCTGCATCTGCTGGAGGTACTCGGGCCTGGGCGGTTCATGAATGTCCAGCTGCAGTGGCCTCCCAATGCGGGTGCAGCTCTCGGACGAACAGGAGTGCAGTTAGTGTGCACCCTGTGGACTCCTGCACAGCTGACCAATAAGCCATCGGGACCAGGGACAGCTGTAGGTCTCAGTCGCGCTGCCTCCGGTCTGTCCAAATGGCCAGCTGAGTGGCGAGGGTTCGGTTGAACCCAGTCCGTCGTTGTGGTATGGGTCTTCCAGATTCCCAGCCGACGACAGACCTCTCCGAAGATCTGGGACTCAAAGTTTCACCCCTGGTCACTGTGCAGCTCTTTGGGCTGAACATGCCCTTCAGCAGTTTTTGCACATTTGTGAACAGAAATCTAGTTGGTGTTTTAAAAGATTAATCATTGGATACTATTTGTGGTACTGTGATATTTTGCCATACTATTACACCACCCCAGTTGGTGTTTTATTTACTATTGAATGTTATCAATTTTGTATGATTATCAGATATTGAATGCTATCAATTGTGTATTAGGTTGTCTTAGTACTATATCAATCTAATCAGTGATCTGGATGGTTACTATTTGCTTACTTTGCTTGAATTGCATAATATACATTTTTAACTTTTTTAGTGATAATTTTGTTGTATTATAATAAATAGCTCCATCGGGGCAATTTGAACTGCATTCATGTCTGTGTTTCATGTAATTGAAGGGAACCTGCATGGGGATTAAATATTTAACAGGATAAAAGTGTAATGTCCCTTATATAATTATACCATCTAGTAAGGTTGACGTAGTCAACTATCTTATAGCCGACTCGTGGTTAGACCAGGTAGGGGGTGCTATACTGTGAATAAAACTGCAGACTTTCTATTGTTTATTTTGCCCCATTTTTAACCATTACCACACAAAAAGTCCTAAATGCCTGGTAATGCCTCTTTGCCAGGAGGTATAGCTTAAGTTACCTATAACTTGAAATACAATGTATGTATGAAGGGGGATTGGGTATAGGTGGTTATTTAAGGTCTAGATCTCTTGTTAAAGTCCTGGACACTTAGAAATTATTCCCATTACCACTGGATTATTTATAACACTTATTTCACTTTACGGTTTACCTATGGACTTTGATCTCCAGAGTAAATTTGACCATATTGTCTCTGTCTTTGTTCTAATGTTTAATTTGGACTGCTAACACTGTATACAAAGGACTAGTATGCTGTATGCTGATGAGTGCCAAAATTGCTTATTCAGATTAGGCATAGTGTAATAAAAAAATCTACAGATTGAAAATGAGTGTCCAAGGATGGTAATGGCTTTTTAAGTTCCTTGGGAGTTCTTCTGAAGTTAATGGAGCAAACATGACTGATGAAGTGAAGGTAGAATTAAGTGGGTGGCTATGGAGCACTTGTTTATTATCTTTCCAGTGAAACACATTTAAGTATGATCTGTAACTCCTGTGTTTTAAGAAAACATGCTGGGCTATAATATTAGTAGAACAAAACCTTTAATTGTCTTCTGATTTTACTGCAGTACATGCTTTGAGTAGTAAGTACAAACAAGTCTCCGTAATGAGTAGGCACATTTTCCTTAGTACAAGTAATACACAACCACAAAGCCTATTGAAAACCTGATTCTGCCTTCTGTGAGCTTGCTGTATTGACAAACAAGAAGTGTAGATAGCAACATATTTAACATATTTAAGTCTCTAGTCCATAACAAAGTCCTTAAGCCGGTCACATCTCCTTGCCATCCTAGTGCTTTGATGGGGCAGTTCTGTGGAGTTCACTGGGGAGGAGGCCCTAGGCTGGGTGCTGCTCTGGTTCCTCCGACTCCACACTGTGGGCAGTGTGGTAAAAGGCCAGGTGTTCTTTGTGTAGCACGACCATCTGACCCCTAGTCTGCAGCCACACCAGGTAAACCACCTCCGAGATCCTCTCCAGCACAGTGCACTGGCTCTGCACTGACTAGAGAGTTTGGGGCAGAAGCCTTTATGGCTCCCACAAGGGGCTCTCAAAGTGGGGGACTGCGTCGAGGTAGTCCTGCAGCTGCTGGAGGTACTCGGGCCTGAGCAGTTCGTGAATGTCCAGCTTCGGTCAAGTCCAATGGGGGTACAGCTCTCGGACAAACAGGAGTGCAGTTGGAGTGCACCCTGTGGATCTGTAGGTCCCAGTCTGTAGGTCCCAGTCCCGCTGCTTCTGGTCTGTCCAAATGGCAAGCTGAGTGGCAAGGGTTCGGTTGAACCCAGTCCGTCGTTGTGGTACGGGTCTTCCAGGTTCCCAGCCAACGACAGACCTCTCTGAAGACCTGGGACTCTAGTCGCTGTGCAGCTCTTCGGGCTGAACATGCCCTCCAGCAGTGGGTGGTGCTCTGATCAGGAATGCTGTATGCCCGCAGCCTGGCCAGAGTCTTTGCCACCCTCAAATGTCCATTGCCAGGCCCTCCATGCACTAGATATTATGAAGTAGGATATATATTTATTTGTATTATTTATATTCCATATAAATCTATATTTTTCAGAGCAGCCTTAAAATTAGCGTAGACATGTTCAACGTTACACTTCACACAGAGATGTAACATAAAATGATAATAAACAAATTAATAAAGAGATGTAACATAGGAATTTTTTGGAAAAAGTGTGTTCTCTCTCACTCGCTCTTTCTCCTTCACCACTTGCTGTTGCCTTTTTGTAATGGGACCAGCTCCGCCTGCATTTCAAATAAACCTCCCCTTACTTGGTTAGCTTGAGATGCAGTCGCATCCATCTGCACCTTCATTGAAAGCACTCAAAGCTGACATGCAACTGAGGCCGCACCCGAAAGCAATGCCGACCACAGGCACTAACACAGGTGAAAAAGTGTGGGGATAAGCATGTCACCGAAATTGCATTACAGGGCAAAGAGGCAGTTTGCTTCCATTTGTCTTCAAACTCAGGGGCATACACTTTTTGCCCTAGGGTTAGAGGTTTGCCGTGTCATCAAAATTGGGCCCCAGGAGTTAAGTCTATGAAACGCTGCAAAGGCAACACTTTAACTAACACAAAAAATGTAAAAGATTACATAATTTGATCCAAAGTATAGTATATCAATTTAAATAAATAAATATTTCACTTGTATTGGTAATACAACATAAGGCAAACATTAATATGATTATTTTTGAGTTGACAAGAGTTCTTTCAGCACCAAAAATAAATTAAAGGTTCAGATTGTTTTAGTGTCAATCAGAATAGTATTTTAAATGTTTGATGTTCACCAGAACCAATTTTAATCCATTGTTTATGGCTATTGGTTCACCAGAACCAATTTTAATTCATTGCTTATGGGTGCTGCTGGTCCCAAGGGGAGGAGTGGGGTGGTCAAGTTTTCTTACGGAACACCCCCCCCCCAGCAGCCCTGAGGTAGCCTAAAGTGTACACCCAAAGAGCAGTGACTCGAGTGAAATCCGCAAGGTGAGGCTGTGGTGGTGTGTAGATGTTATCATAGGGCGTGCTGTACTGTGATGTGATTGGCTGACTGGCGGGTTGGGGAAGAAAAATATGTTGGTAGAAAATATGAATGGTAGAAAATATGTTGTATAGAGGGTATTCAATTATTTGTAATGAAAATCCTAAATTAATTCTATCACTTCAGATTTTCTTTTTTAAATCGAAGGACAGTGTTTATATTTTGGAATTTTTGTTTTGTTTTAGAGTATGCTGTGTACCAGAGTTTGTTTTAAAGAAATGAAAGGCAGCTGATAACGAACTGATTAATAGCTGCTCTTATGAGAAGTGATAAAGGCTAGTAGGAGTTTTTTTGAGTGCTTTTGACTTCTTTGCAGGTGCAGCAATGGTGGAAGCTTCCCCCGGTGAGAGGATGTCAGAGGATTCTGTTTCATCGAGTGACAGTCGGGTTCCTTTTGTGGAGATGACGGGGTGGCTACTCTGAGCTTTTGAATTTAAATGGTTTTTGTACAATGTGATTGTCCTTGTGTGTGTGTTTCTTTCTCTTTGTCTTGAAATGGTTAATGTGAGGACACATTAAAAAAAATAACGGGGAAGGATGTAACAGGGTTAAGCTTTCTTTACACTTTATTTTGTATTTGTAATGATTTAAGATGTGTCTTTTTTATTGCACTTTGATTATTTAATATTTAATATTTAAAGCACGTGTGGATGTGTGCAAGGTAATCACAGTGTAATTAATCAATTAGTCCAAGTATTTGTAGCTGAATACTTTATAAAGCTTCATTATGAAGAACAAGAGAGAGCTGGGAGGATGTTCAGGATAACAAGCAGCTTGTGTAAATTTTAGCTGGGAAGTAGGAGCGGTGGTTGGATTTCTTGAGAAAACGGCTACTTTGTGTGAAGTTTATAACTGTAGCATACACTGGCGGTGGTGTGTATCCGCATATAGCAATTGCAGCTCATGTGTTTCCACTGCTGCTGCATTCTTAGCCCGGCACTGGCTCTGACTCTAGTGAGAGGGGTAGGGGGAAATCTAGAATGGCTCCTATCAGATTATTTAGCCTGTAGAATGAAAATCCAGTTCCTTTCTTTGATAGCTGTGAGTGGTATTATTTAGCCAATATAATACATGCCAGATGCTCAGTATCTGAACTCCATTGGAGATGAGATTTGACGACTCACTAGGTTTTGTTCTCTGTTTAGTTGGAGCTCCGATTTATTTTAATTTGAGTATATTTTGTTGACCGAGTCCTCAACCTCATCTCCAATTCACCAATGTAATTAACTCTGGATTGTTTTATTCTGCTTAGGTGCCCTTCAATGCTTTATAACCTGTGATGCTAACGTGTGAATGACAGTGTCTAATTTGTGAAGCTCATTGCTCTTTCCCAATAAAAGAACCTGTGCTGTTAAGCTAGGGCAAAGATTGGGAAACTTTACATTTTAGTTGCTCTTTCTTTATAGATCTGGCATAGTCGGACTAGTGCACGGCACGGTGGTGGCTTAGCCTGAGCGTAGTTGCCCCCGCTGTAGCTGTGCACACCCTATACTTGTTTGGCTTCATTCCCCCCCCATGTTACACAATATAACAATAATGGTAGATCTTTATTCTCTTTTGGTACATATGAGGTTTAGATATCATGTTTATGGTAGATTTGAAAAGGTAAACAGTAATAGTTTTTCTGTGCTATGGGGCTTATGTGCATTTATCACTTTTTTCACACCTGCTTTACCATACCACCATGCCAGTATGTTTTTCTCTATACTTGTTCCAAAGTCTTGCAGATGTTTTGTTGGTGTCCTACAGTAGTAGCCTTAATTTGTTTGGTTTTGATTGTAACCTTTTATATGTGTGGCTGTTACTTATGGATGTTACAAGTGGCTGTAACTGTGATTACAATACAGGTGATTGTGGCTTTGACTTTGGTGTTGGCAGCTGCAGTACAGATTTAAAGCTGAAGTTAAAAAAACAGCCTAAAAAACCTAAAATAAAGATAAACAAAGCAAAATACCTCATTAACATCGACTCTTCAGTTTATGTTTTTTGAGGATGTACTAAACTGGAGATATATTTCACAAATCGTCCCAATTCTGTCATCTTGGTTCAATATCCTTATCAAGATTTATACATTTTCATTTTCCACATCTGGATACATTTTTGTACAATTATGCTCATATGAGTTATTTTTCTCAGTTAACCTATTATCATGTGTTATGGTAAAAGAGAAAATGGATGGATCTCAACACCCAGGTGTTTCCTCACACTTTCAATCCATTTTTCGTGCAGAAGGCAATATGGCCTTCCCTTCACACTACCTGTCTCCTGCTGTTTTGTTTCTGCTTAAGCAATCATTTCATAGTAATGACATTGTTTAGCGGTTTAGCACCTTTCACTGGGTGCCAAAGTTCTTTGGACTATAAATTTTGAATGAAGAGATCTCCAAGATTTGCCACAGATGTTTCAGTATTCGGTAAAGAAGATTGTTTTGTCTGTAATCAAAAGATTATCCTTGCCTAGAATTGTTGTTTTTATAAAACATGATAGTTGATAAGTGAGCTTGTTTTTTTTTTTAAACCTAATATCTTAAACAGGTCCTACCACATACAAAACAATTAATCTTTTAAGCAATTTTTTACACATATGGGTGTGATTACTTGACCAACGGATGATTTCAACTAACCCTTGGGGAAACACTCGTAAACACAGAAAATAAGTCTGCACGCTGTAAATACTCGTTTAGATATCACAGTTACAGCTTCTGAAATACAGTATATGTGTCTAAATTTAGGGAAAACATTATAGTGGCTGTATAGACTCGTTGTCTCCATTTATATTATTTCATTCCATAAGCAAAATAGCTCATAGACACCAGGCACAGACTATAAATCTAGAAAAACTGTTTTTGTGGCAATAAAAAATGTGTAGTCTTTGATATCTGTAATAATAGTAATGAGAAGACTCCACAATCATTTGACCCATCCAAGGCCTATCTAATCACACATTTTGTATTTTATTTGATCAAATCAGTCAGTGTTCATAATATCTATGAAAATCTAAGTTGAATATATAGACTTAATTCTTATTGATTAAGCCAATTCAGCAATGTTCAACAATTGTGTTCGATGCTAAAATATGATTACATTGTCACTGTTTCCTTCATTTTCTGCATTCTGAACCTCATTGGCTTTCCGGTTTGTTTCCATTCCCTAAAGGTACTTTCCAACTATAAGCATGTCAACAAATGTCATTTGGCTATGTAGCTAAGGATTCATAATAAACCATTTTTTGTGAAATGTGCTCAAATAAATGGGGCACTATTTTTTAAAATACATGCGCTACTGAGAGCATAGCAGAGAAACCGTACTATTTTCTGCACTTGTCTACATTAGAAAAGTCACATTTGACTTGCGGGAAACATAACACTGACTTACCAGGACCCCTTTCTCTCTGTAGGCCAGTTTGAATGGAAGAAATGGCTACATTGAGAATTCAAATCAAGAAACAGAACCGAAGGATAGGATTGATTTATGATTGTGGTGTGTGGGTTTGTTAATTGGCTTTAGTGTTTTTTTCAGGTACAGCTGCCATGGAAGTTGATATGGCGATAATTCTTTATCCCTCCCCCGATTTGAGGACAGGCAGGAGTAAATCCTGTAGGAGCAGTGGGCTAGGACAGCATGGGACTGGTCCCTCTGGGAAAAGAGAGGGGAGGTTGAGGCCACAAGAGTGTTTGGCCAAAAGACTACTTCCCCAGTTGCCTGTGCCGGTCTGAAGAGCCTAGTCTATGGGTCAGCTCTGGAGTCGGGTGATGAGTATGGCTGGGGTGCTGCTGGTCTGAAGGGGAGGAGTCGAGTGGTCGAATTTTCATACGTAGCACCCCCTTCCCCCCCCGTCCCCTGCCCCTCGCCCCCAGCAGCCCTGAGGTAACCTAGAGTGTACACCCAAAGAGCAGTGACCCGAGTGAAATCCGCAAGGTGAAGATGTGGTGGTGTGTAGATATTATCATGGGGCGTGCTGTACTGTGATGTGATTGGCTGACTGGTGGGTTGGGGAAGAAAAAAAAAGAAGTGTGTGCCACTCCCTGAATGGTAGAAAATATGTTGTATAGAGAGTATTCAATTATTTGTAATGAAAATCCTAAATGAATCCTATTGCTTCAGATTTCTTTTTAAATGGAAGGAGAGTGATTATATATTGGAATTTGTGTTTTGTTTTAGAGTATGCGATGTACCAGAGTTTGTTTTAAAGAAATTAAAGGCGGCAGATAACAAACTGATTAATATCTGCTGTTATGAGGAGTGATAAAGGCTAGTAGGAGTTTTTTTGAGTGCTTTTGACTTCCTTGCAGGTGCAGCAATGGTGGAAGCTTCCCCCGGTGAGAGGATGTCAGAGGATTCTGTTTCATCGAGTGACAGTCGGGTTCCTTTTGTGGAGATGGCGGGGTGGCTACTCTGAGCTTTTGAATTTAAATGGTTTTTGTACAATGTGATTGTCCTTGTGTGTGTGTTTCTTTCTCTTTGTCTTGAAATGGTTAATGTGAGGACACATTAAAAAAAATAACGGGGAAGGATGTAACAGGGTTAAGCTTTCTTTACACTTTATTTTGTATTTGTAATGATTTAAGATGTGTCATTTTTTATTCCACTTTGATTATTTAATATTGATATGTTTTTAAAGCATGTGTGGATGTGTGCAAGGTAATCACAGTGTAATGAATCAATTTGTCCAAGTATTTGTAGCTGAATACTTTATAAAGCTTCATTAAGAAGAACAAGAGAGAGCTGGGAGGATGTTCAGGATAACAAGCAGCTTCTGTAAATTTTAGCTGGGGAAGTAGGAGCGGTGGTTGGGTTTTTTGAGAAACTGCTACTTTGTGTGTGGAGTTTATGAACTGTAGCATACACTGGCGGTGGTGTGTATCCGCATATAACAATTGTAGCTCATGTGTTGCTGCTGCTGCTACATTCTTAGCCTGGCACTGGCTCTGACTGGTGAGAGGGGTAGGGGGAGATCTAGAATGGCTCCTATTGGATTATTTAGCCTGTAAAATGAAAATCCAGTTCCTTTCTTTGATAGCTGTGAGAATGGTGCTCGGTATCTGAACTCCATTATTTTAATTTGACTACATTTTGTTGAGTGCGTCCTCAACCTCATCTCCAGTTCACCAATGTAATTAACTCTGGATTGCTTTGTTCTGCCTAGGTGCCCTTCAGTGCTTTATAACCTGTGATGCTAACTTGTGAGCTACAGTGTCTAATTTGTGAAGCTGATAACTAATATGTCTCTGTTTTTTAAAAAACCCTGGAAAAAAAATGATCTATTTGATATATTTTATTTTTGTAAATGCATATATCTTATAAATAAAAACACTGACCTCCATTTTGCTTGTCCTCTGCTTTTCTTGTGGTTCACGCATTGCTCTTTCCCAATAAAATAACCTGTGCTGTTAAGCTAGGGCAAAGATTGGGAAACATTACATTTTAGTTGCTCTTTCTTTATAGAGCTGACGTAGTCGGATTACTGCACGGCACGATACACAATACAACAATAATGGTCGGTCTTTATTCTCTATCATTACATATGAGGTTTAAATATCATATTTATGGTAGTTTTTCTATGCAATGGGGTGTATGTGCATTTACCACTTTTTTCACACCTGCTTTACCATACCACCATGCCAGTCTATGTTTTTCTCTATACTTGTTCCAAAATCTTGCAGATGTTTTGTTGGTGTCCTACAGTAGTAGCCTTAATTTGTTTGGTTTTGATTGCAACCTTTTATATGTGTGGCTGTTACTTATGGATGTTACAAGTGGCTGTAACTGTGATTACAATACAGGTGATTGTGGCTTTGACTTTTGTTTTGGCATCTGCAATATAGATTTAAAGCTGAAGTAAAAAAAAACTGCCTAAAAACATAAAATAAAGATAAACAAAGCAAAATACCTCATTAACATCGACTCTTCAGTTTATGTTTTTTGAGGATGTACTAAACCGGAGATATATTTCACAAATCGTCCTAATTCTGTCATCTTGCTTCAATATCCTTATCAAGATTTATACATTTTCATTTTCCACATCTGGATACATTTTTGTATAATTATGCTCATATGAGTTATTTTTCTCAGTTAACCTATTATCATGTGTTATGGTAAAAGACAAAATGGATGGATCTCAACACCCAGGTGTTTCCTCACACTTTCAATCAATTTTTTCGTGCAGAAGGCAATATGGCCTTCCCTTCACACTACCTGTCTCCCGCTGTTTTGTTTCTGCTTAAGCAATCATTTCATAGTAATGACATTGTTTAGCGGTTTAGCACCTTTCACTGGGTGCCAAAGTTCTTTGGACTATAAATTTAGAATGAAGAGATCTCCAAGATTTGCCACAGATGTTTCAGTATTCGGTAAATAAAGAAGATTGTTTTGTCTAATCTAAAGATTATCCTTGCCTGAGAATTGTTGTTTTTGTAAAATATGATAGTTGAAAAAGGAGCTTTTTTTTTTTTTAAAAAACCTAATATCTTAAACAGGTCCTACCATTTACAAAACAATTAATCTTTTAAGTAATTTTTTACCCCTATGGGTGTGATTACTTGACCAACGGATGACTTCAGCTAACCCTTGTTTACATAGCCCAATGTATGGATATTTGTGTGTGAGCCGTCCTATTTGGGTGAGTTTACACTACCTTTAGGACAGAGTTAAGCTGGCACTGAGCCACGTCTTTAGTTGGCCGTTTTTAGGACAGTTGAGAGTCGGCCCTGTGCGTTTACACTGCAGAAAAAAAACATGAGACTGCCCAAAGCCATCCTAAAAACGGTCAGTGTAAACGCACCATTTTAAGCCGACTCTGAGGTGGCTTAGGTATTTTTTTGTAGTGTAAATACAGCCATCCCAGGTCCAGCCATCCTAAAAGAGGCCTGTTCCAGAGGGGGGCTCTGTAACGGCAATTTTTTGGTCTACTGTAAACGCAGCTGTCCCAAAGATGGCACACATTTGCCACATGCACTCATGGGCAATGCCCTTATGCCAGCCTCAAACAGCCACAGACAACAGTAAACAGGACGTTACAGTGCTTTGTTTAAAAGTAACATGTTTTTAGATCTGCGCATAGTGCTTGTTTAATTATATGCATCATGGTTTAAACAATTTTCCCTCTGAAGCCCACTCAGTCTTGTGCAACCAATCACATACAATTAAAATTAGATTTTCAGGAAGAATTCCTATAAATATTTATATGTTGTTTTTTTTGTTTAGTTTAATTATGTTTAAATCATACCACGTGTGAACAATGGTGATCCAAGTTGGTATAGTAGCATTTAAATGTAGGGATCATTGGAGCATGCTCAATTTGATACATATTTTTAAGAATAATGACATCCTTTCCTTAGATAATGTAGTGACATACTTTTTCCACAAGATGTGCTGAATTTTCTAGTTGCATAGTATTTATTTTTTCTTTGGTACTATGTGCTATTTTGACATAATACTGTAATATTACTGAATGTGTGGAGTAGTGGTTAGGGCTCTGGACTCTTGACTGGAGGGTCAAGGGTTCGATCCCAGGTGGGGGACACTGCTGCTGTACCCTTGAGCAAGGTACTTTACCTAGATTGCTCCAGTAAAAACCCAACTGTATAAATGGGTAATTGTATGTAAAAATAATGTGTAAAAAATAATGTAATTGTATGTAAAAATAATGTGATATCTTGTAACAATTGTAAGTTGCCCTGGATAAGGGTGTCTGCTAAGAAATTAATAATAATAATACTTGGGCAGCTGAATGAAGATTTTAAAGACATTGAAAAATATTTCGATTTTGAGGAAACACTGTAAAACTCTTTCCCTTTGTGCTGTATTGTGTCTTGTCCTTCATATTGTGATTCTAAATGGAACTTGAAAAAGTGGTAGTCAGACAATGATAGCAAATAATGAGCATTTCCCTTTAAGAAAACAATAGCCCCAGCGTTTGGCTTTGCTAAGCTGTTCTTTATTGCCATAGCACAATTTGTTAATGAAGTATTTTGAAATATTTTCATTCGTTGACTGCAGTGTTTCCTTATGTTCATAAACATTATTATTTTTATAGTTCAAGCCTTTTCAACAAAGAGCTTATTTAAGATTTATATGAGAACTGGGATTTAGAACATGGTGTCATTAACCTTAATGCTGCTATGAAAAATAAATATCTGTATGAAACATTTATTTTTAAATACATAGGCTCACACCTCATACTTAATAATTCCTGGACGTAATTTAGTCCAAAGTGTTTTATATTTTGATATGCATTTATTGTCTTGCTGTTGGGCTTCCTAATAACTGCCTATATTTTTCAAACCCGACACCAAAAGAAAAGCTGTCTTTAAAAATAAAAAAAATTATCTGGAATATTTTTTTTTAGAAACCTTTAATAATCAGCACCAAAATGTATGAAGCCGGTAGCTGATGTGTATCGGGGGGGAAAAGTACTGGCTCGCTCCTAAAACTCAATAGGGGTACATTGCTAACATTTATCCTTTACTGTAATGTACCAACTGAGTCAAACAATACACATAGTAATAAATATTTACTAACACTTGAAGTATAAAAAATGTATACTAACTCAGGTTGCACAGTTAAATCAGTTACTTGAATTATAATAATAATAATAATAATACATTTACAGTAGTTTTGCACTTAACATTTTCCCCGTGAAAAATACAAATGCCCTCATTGGAGCAGAACGAGAAAATATGGACAACATACGAAGAGCGTGCTAATTAAAAGAAAAACAAAACAACAAACAAACAAACGTGGATTTTAAACTCAAAGTTAGCAACAATTCACTTAATTCAATATATCATTTTATGAAAAGAAACACATAGGTATTTCAAATTGATTTCAAATCATTTCAAATTTCAAAAGTTGATTCAAAAACATTTTAAATGATCCAAAACCTATTGTTTACTTTTCTTTTCTCATCATTATGTATTTATTAATGAAAGAGTCTTGCATCATGGAATTGACACAAATTGAAATTAGAGCCATCACCACGGCATATCTCCACTGTAGGTAGAAACATATGCTTAATCATACTTGAATAAGTGCTTCTTTAGTTATGTAAGGTCTTCTATATACCCCCAGGTTGTGATGCCCTGCGTTTCTACCATAAATACAACGTGAATTTCTACTTAAACCACTGAAATACAGGGCACTTCACAGGTTATGAATCTGAGGGCTTAACAGCACGACTCGAACCCTGTTGCATTCTGAAACATTAAAACAAAGCTACAAATTATTTACAGGTCTTACGTCGGTGTGACATCTGGATGTAGCAGATCAACAGCTGATGTTAGAAATTTAAAATAATTTGTCACCTCAAATTATTTCATTTTTGATTTGTGAATTATATTTAATTAAAATGGCAGTAGTTTGTACTGCATTGACACAAAGTCAATACATTAAAGTGATATTTATTGAAGTACATATGGCACAAAACTGTACCACATGTATTCAGTCAGTAGTAATTCTAGTTATTTTCAACAGCATCAATCAGAATAAGGAATACAGTTGCTTCAAGAATTCTTTAGGTGCTTAGTAATTCATAACCTTTTTTTTTTTTCAAAAGACAAACTATAATTTGATTAAAAAAATGACAATATGTTGGTAGGTTTCCTAGAGAACATGAAGTGAAATCTGCTTTAAATTAATTCTCTACCAGAAGCATGTGTGGGAATGGTTCATGTAAAATTGAAATCCTTTTGATTGCATTATTTATAAGAAGTAACAGATAATTCAGCCTACCGAAGGTTAAGCTGACCGATTATTTGCAGTTGTTTGTAACTTGAGGATCCTTTGAAATAGTGGGACTACACTGTCCACAATTAGGAAGCCTGTTGCTGTATTAGAATGAAGGAATAAGGACTGCCTCCATATATAAGTGTTCTAATATGAACCAAGTAAGTCACCCTTTCTTGTGTTTGATTCCATGGCATCTGCCTCCCCCCATTTCCACTTTTATAGGTTCACAATAGGTCCAATCTGTGGGTGGACTGCCACATGGAGGATCATCAAACCAACCTTTTGCATTGTGGTTAAGACCTCACTTGCGGTGTGCAGGGTCTCCGGTTCACACTCAGCCTCTGCCCTGTTGCACAGGCTATATGATCATCTTTATGTTTTCAACATGTAATTCCGGATATTGTCTGGTGGTGGCTGAAGGACAAGTTCCTGAAGGATTTATGTCACAATTAATATCCAGAACTGGTGCCTTGACTTCCAATGCAACCTGTAGGATGGACATACATACTGTTTGTGATACTGTGGCAGTGTGCCCCGCCCATGTGTGTGTGGTGTGTTAATGTTGGTGTATCGATATTGGTGCATGGGATATAAATGGGTCTGTGTAGCACAAGTGATTTAAAATATATAGTTGTATTTAGGGACGGGGATTGCATAATCACTTCACATGAAGATAAAGTATGTGAGCACGGGATTGCACAAATTAGTTGACATGCTGGGATTCAAGTGAATAATTAATTGGTAATTGAATCCCGGCACAAGAGTATATATACAGTGCCTATAGAAAGTCTACACCCCTTTTCAAATGTTCACCTTTTGTTGCCCTATAGCCTGGAATTAAAATGCATTAAAATATTTTTCATTTGTCTACTCATCCTACCCCACAACTTCCAAGTGAAAAAAATATTCTAGAAATGTGTAGAAAATTAAAAACTGAAATAGCTTGGTTGGATAAGTGTCCCCCCAAGTTAAGTGGCCTCCACCTGTGTTAAATTGTAGTGATTCACATGATTTCAGGATAAATTCAGCAGTTCCTGTAGGTAGTGCATTTCAAAGCAAAGACTCAACCATGAGGACCAAGGAGCTTTCAAAAGAACTCCGGGACAAAGTTGTTGAAAGGCACAGATCAGGGGATGGGTATAAAAAAATATCAAAGGCCTTGAATATCCCTTGGAGCACGGTCAAGACGATTATTAAGAAGTAGAAGGTGTATGGCACCCCCAAGACCCTGCCTAGATCAGGCCGTCCCTCCAAACTGGATGACCAAGCAAGAAGGAGACTGATCGGTTTTAGATGCACGTTTTACTCACTGTGTTGTGTGCTCAGGGCAAAAGAACGGAAGAGTGTGAGGAGGTAAAAACAATAACAATAATAATAATAATAATAACAGCAATAACAACTGCTATGAGTGCTGGAAGCACCAGCACCATACTTGTTCAGTTTTCGTCCACTGTCTGTTTTGTTTGTCTATTTATTTTGGCCTCAAGTGCCGTGTTCTGTTTTGTTCAAACCTTTCATTTTCTGTGTGTGTAATAAAACACTGAGCGCCGCAGCGTCTCAGTTTCACCCACCAGTACTGCCTGTCTGTGTTTCTTTCTGGCTTGACGTCACCCCTACAGCCAGCCTGTTCACATACCCACTCATGTCTGAGTTGTCTTAATAATCACCAAGGTTTAGGAAACACCAAGATGACCCAAGTTGATGCTAGTGCAAGATAGATACGGCTAAGGCACGGGATTTACAGTATGTGGGCGAGTTGAGTTCCAATTGTGAAAACCAAGAAAATATTACTTGTATGCCCTTTGGCAGTGTTTGATAAATACATTGCAAACAGTCATTTGTTGGTGAGACAGAGATAACTCGCCACCAGTCATTCTTAGAAATGCTTGCTGTACGCTTGTGGATTATTAAATGTAAACATGTTCTAAGGAATCATTACATACTACTCCCTCTGATTATCTCTGCATACCCATACTATTTCCAGCCCACCCACTGTAAAGTTGAGATGGATAACAGATATACAGTAAAAAAAAAAAAAAAAAATGAACTCCCATGAAGACTAAGGTGGTTCCCCCAGCAATCTTTATCAGCTGTGTTATGGAAATCTCAGGAGTTGTAACTAGTTTCATTTGAATTGGAATTGTTAAATACGTAGCTTTATTTCAGTAAATAATTGTTATTAAAGACAGATATTGCCAGGTCTGTCATGATCTTTGCTTTCAATAATATGGGTTTAAATAAGAAACATATTTTGAAGGTTAAGTTCAGGAAACATTTTAGTTAGTCTAGTTTAATAAAATTGAGCTTGTTTTGCTAAGTAGGAACATGTGTATTCCAGTCTGAATGTTGAAATTGTAAAAGAGAAAACTCACAGAAAAGGTGAAATTAGGATTTTCTTTAAATGTCACACTTTATTTATATTAGCCCTAAAATATTCGAAATGTTAACCACTCTAGATACCCTGCCCTGGACTTGGCCAGGCTGTCTGCTCCCTGTCAAAGGGCTGAGTAGTGGCTTCAATTTCCCGAGAGGACTCAGCAAAATAGTTTGGTTGTAATAATTTTCATGTGTACTTTAACTCACCAAATACAACATCAATAACCATTTGTTTTAGTTTTGGAACATTCATGTTTACTTAGTAAATATGTAACTATCAAAACCCCATTCACACTGCTGGGCTGGCCTCACACATGACTGAAAAGCAGGCCCAAAATGTGGTGAATTTCTTTTTTTTAATTTTTATCAAACGATAGCCTGCACTTAGAATGGAAGAGCTACCGGGATATAGAGTAATCCTTGATTTGTAGCAGATTTGTAGCAGATTTTTTTGTAATTAAAGTTGTATGATGTAGAAATAATTACCATTCAATACTGATCCACTGCCATCTTGGCTAGCAGAGCATTCACCTTTCTATTCACCTTTTTTTTTTTTTTTTTTAATTTAGTCGTTGCCAATTAGTTTTTTATTATTTTCTCCCCAATTTGAAATGCCCAATTATTTTTAGGCTCAGCTCACCGCTACCACCCCTGCGCTGACTCGGGAGGGGCGAAGATGAACACACGCTGTCCTCCAAATCGTGTGCCTTCAGCAGGCTGCTTCTTTACACTCTGCAGACTCACCATGCAGTCGCCTCAGAGCTACAGCGTCGGAGGACAACGCAGCTCTGGGCAGCTTACAGGCAAGCCCGCAGGCGCCCTGGGCCACATCGAAATGGTGGCCTAAATCTAGGCCAGCCCTGGGCTGCCTTTTCTTTTTTGGAGCATTCTCATATGAGAAAAGGCAGCCTTGAGGCAAGTCTGAATGGGGTCTAAGTTGTTACTATGCCACAACATTGGTAACCATTATATTTTGCAAGGTCTATGAGCTAAGAAAATTCATTTTTAAAGCCTTGGTTATCTCTCAATAAGGAGGGGGACACTGTGACAGCGGAGGGCACTATGCCAGACTTAGCCTCCACCACTATGCTATGCAGTAGTCTGACTACATCAGCACCATAAAGACCAACTAAAAAAGTTTTCAAATTTTGCCCTAATTTAACAGCACCGGTTATTTTGTTGGGAAAGAGCAATGTAGGGACCGGAAGAAAGGGGAGGACAAGCAAAACTCTAGTTAAGTGTTTTTATTTATAAGATAAAACATGCGTTTTGTATTTACAACCAGAGATTATATCTTCATAGACATAGGTCTTTCTGTTTAGATACTGAGAAACACTTGCTGTGTGAACTGGTTCACTTTTTAAAATGATGATACTGTGAAAACAATAATACTGTTTAATTTGAAACAAACTTTTGGTGTGATAAACTCCTTTTTGCATGTATGATGTCTATCTGCGCTTCCAAATAAAATAACCTGTGTGTGTGGAACTATATTCTGGTTCATTCATTATCCTTTATAGTATTGGGGGTATTAATTAGACATTCTAGGGGACCTCTCACTTCTATATAGAAACCAAAGAGTAATCGCGACTACAATTACTACCTTCTATTAACTGTGATTGAAATAATGAAATTTAAAGTCAACTTATACAATAATTGTATCTTTTTCTGCTTTTGTGCTCTAACACTATGAGAACTATAAGAACATTTATTTTTAAAGCCTTGGTTAGCTCTCATTTAAGGGGGTTTAAAATTGGCCCTCTAATGGCCCTCATTTATGAAATTGAATATTTTTTCTTAGTGACCTGTTAGCTCTTGTTACCAACGTATTTGCATTATATTTTGACTTTAAAAAAAAAAAAAATTATAATTTTAATAATATTGTTATCCCACATATTTCAAGATAGCCTTTTAGTTTTAAATTTAAGAGATCTAAGTCTTCCTCAGTCTTCTATGTCAGCTAATTGTAGATTAATTAGTTTGCTTCTCTGTAATTTAAATTTAAATACACGAAATGAGAGATCAAATGACCACTGCAACTCCAGAGGCAGGAAACATGCCTGTTGAATCAGCCTGGGGTACCTTAAGGGTAAAAAGAATCAGTATGTGCGATTAGTTAATGTTTACATTTCAGATTTGTCTTGTAATTATGGTGGACAAAAAGCCTTAGCTTTATTATTTTAGTCCTTTTCATTAGTGACCCCTAAAACCACATTAAAAAGGTGGCATGCTCTTTCTCTGAAGTATATGAATCTACTTGAAATAAAATATAATAGAAACTACATTATGTTATTGATTCATCATTCTACGAGGTCTGAGCACCTGCTTCTTTCCGCAGGACTGTCAACAATTAAAGAGGCTGCAGTTTATCCTGGCACTAAAAGAACAAAATGCCTTCAGAGATATATATATATATATATATATATATATATATATATATATATATATATATATATATATATATATATATATATATATTAAATTAATGCAACAATCACTAATGAGTTTAGTTCCCTCTTGATTTTAAGTTGGACAAGCACAACAATTTCCTGAAATTGCTAAATCGATGGATTGTATTATTTTTTTTTTATATATAGTCTGTAGTCTTTCCAAAGGTCAGATGCTTAAATTAGGCCTTACATTTAGTTTATATTTATTAGGATGCTAATAATAATGGAAATGAGAAGCATCTGGTTTTGCTCACAGCAGACTTGCTGCTGTTGTACCTGGTATAGGCTTTTATTTACATGTACAGAAGATACATTACAGACATAGGATGATTGCACTTACTCACTCATATATACTGTAGATCAGTATTTTATTTTGGAATCCGGTCAAGACACATTTTGCATTTGTCAGACACTATGCATGAATGAACATGAATTGTGCTATTTCTGTTTTGTTAATAGGCCCTAAAATAAGAATGATGAATTGTCTGAATGCAATCTCATGATCCATTTTAGATGTGACTATATCCTGAAATGTAGGGTCAATAATTCCATGTTTACTCTATGTAAATGGTCACAGTATAAGCATCTCGCATTCCCAAAGTAATTGTCGATTCATCCAGTTAGAAATGTTCCGTGCCTCCAGGAGCATCTACAGCTATGGCCAAAAGTTTAGCATCACCTAGAATTTTAGGATTGAGACTAATTTAAAAAAAAAAAAAAGATCTGAACATAATATAGATATTTTATTTAACATCATGTAATCAAATAAACTACAAAATGATATCACAAAAGTCTACCAGAAGCCATAATAGTAGTACGGTATTTCATGTTAGATTTCAAAATGTCAAACATTTCAATTTTTGTCAGTTTTTCATTAGGTATATGGAAAACTACAAAGCGGTATGTAATTCAATATGTTAACGTAACATTATTCAGTAAGTATCATTTGACTTCATGAAGCAAAATTAGTTAATTCTATAGGGTGATGATGCAAAACCTTTGGCCATAGCTGTAGACACAAATTGAACATGTCAGCTGTAGGAGGATTTACAATGCTTTTGCACATAAACTGATCACTTCATGTCAAGAAAAGAAAAGATATGGGTCGTATCTTTAAAGAGAAATTCTCTTCAAATGTAATTGTATTTTTTTTTTTATATATATATATATATATTCCCTTACTGTCGAATGGTGTTTGTAATCACCCTAAGTGGCTCCTGGGTTCTTTGCTAGACAAAATCAAAGCAGTTCGATGCCATGCAATGGCAGTGTTAGAGACAAAATGACTCAATATTGCAGTAAAAGAACCCAGAACCACTCAGAATGATTACACAGCATTGTGCAGCACTAAAACAAAGCCAAATGTTTAAATTAAATTTGACATAAAACTATATTTTACCTACTTTAAAATTAAACTCATTTTCTTTCTGCCATATGTGATTATAGTTGCTTTCATGAGTTACATTTAGAATTGCTAACCTAATTTGGTATTCTAGTACTAAATTAGAACTCTTGCTTTTCCTTAAACTGGCCCATATGAGAGTGTGGATATTATTATTACTTGCTGACTAGATGAAAGGAATTCATGTTCTCTGACCCCATTGTTAGAGTTCATATCACAAACCCATGGCATATACTGGCACTCCAATATAAAAGCGAATGCTTTTAAAAGCTAGAGGTAGAACCTTGCCTTTTAGAGCACTCCATTCACAATGCATTCACAATGCATTCACAATGCATTCACACTGATCTTTGACAAACTTCAAGGCACTCTAGTACCTTCATCCATCCCCCTGTGCATGTTAGTGATTTTTCTCTCAGGTTGCATGCTCTTATACACATTAATAACCAGTATTACTCAAGCACTTTATGGATTTCATTATTTGGGCTGATTTTACTGCCTTTTTTAATATTATTTACATTCCATAGCTACTGCAACTTTTGTCTGGTTTAGTGTCAGTTTGGTTTACAGTGTGGGTTTGTTGTTAGCAGTGTTATATTTACTGTGTCAACAATGTTGTTGTTTAATGTCTATGGATTTTGGGTACAAAATAGTCAATGATTTATAACAAACCATGTAAATAAGAACCCTTTTTCTATGACGTAAAACAACATAAAAACAATAGTGGACAGTAAGGGTATAGTGTTACGGTAAGGGTATTATAGTCCTATACATTGTCAGGTAAGCTAATGAAACTACTTTGTCATTAACAGCATAGGAATACATAGAGGGTAAATGATGTCCGTTCATGGAGTAAGTGTTTATTCACCCAGGCGAGGATGATGTTCCTGATAATTGTTCTAATTCTTTTTTTTTTAGCAGAGTTTCTACCCCTGAACCACAATATATATGTTTTTTAACATGTGTGTACATTTTTGTAAATTAAAGTTCATGATTTGGAAGATTGTTTGTGCATCTTTACATTTAAATAAAGAAATAGTAAGTATAATTTCAAAAATGGTTCCACTGTACTATAAAACAATAATATCTCCAGGTGGATGCTTGTGCTTAGTGTAAAATTGTATAATTGAAAGACATAGCCAAAGAAATAATATATTAACAATAAGGCAAATGTTGTAATCTTTGTTTGAAAGTTTATAAATATGAGCTAGGCAGTCATCTGAAAATGGGTTCCTTATGATGAACAGCCTACTGTGTTGAATACGGAAATGTTATACAATGAGATATCATTAATAGTTGTTGTGTAACGGGTTATATTTCGCTGCTATTTGTAGTAATAAAGCCAAGAGAGAATGCCATTCTTACACAAAGATCAGAGACAGGGAAACTACTCTGCCAGGCATAACTTGTTAAAATCTGCTTTGCTAGCTGTTCAATTGTTTCTGACAAATTAAGGGCTTGTAAAAATGTTATGCATGAGCCTAACTGTAACCCTATTCCTTAATGAGCCATAAAGGGTAACACAAAAACAAAAAAGCAAATAAAAAGACATGTCATGCTAGCAAAACTAATTGTTGCTGGTGTTACTATAGTGTATGACTAGTATGACTTTGATGTTTGTTTGTTTTTTCTGGTCTGCACTGAATGAAAACATTTTTATCGCAAGTATATTGCCACCAACCCAGAGAATACGTTGACAGTATCTGCATTAATAAACAAAAATGAGAAAAAAAAACATGAACAAATTCACCAGGTCGCCACATGCAAAGACTTGAATATCATTTATAAACTCCCAAAAGATCTGTAGGAGGCTAGTAGAGTCCCTTTTCCAAATTCCTATGGAAACCAGACCTGATATAAAATATACTTTTATGATTTCCAGTGATGCTCGCCCAGGAAGCTCAATCACTAGCCAATCCGTACTTTTTTGTAATGGGCCTTGTGTGGGGTAAGCCACATGCCTTCTGGCTGTGAAGATGATCTGCAGAGAGATTTGTGGTTTCTGACACTGGGCTACAAAAACAACTGTCTATTGAAGTTGGTAGCATGCTTTTCATCCCAGTGTGTCTCCCCTGTAATTTGCCACATGTCATATTCTGACTGAAGAGGCAGGCAAGCAGGAAGCTGATCCACTGACAGACTCGTGCCAAAGCTAACTACACTATGCACACAATCCTTTCTCAGTTTGAAACTTGGATCTGAAGCTAGGACAGCAATATCCTGGTTAATTGCCTGTACAGGGGCCCAGTTCATAGTAATTAGAACTTCCTGGTTGACCAGCTTCCTGCTGTCAAACATAACTTCCCTACTGTGTTGCCACTGTTCATAGCAGAAATTGTGTTGTCTTTGTTGGAAACTTTTTGGGATATATGACTTTGACACACACACACTATATCTATATCTATATATATATATATATATATATATATATATATATATATATATATATATATATATATACAGTGCCTTCGAAAGTATTATTTATGAACTTTGCGACCTTTTGCCACATTTCAGGCTTCAAACATAAAGATATGAAACTGTAATTTTTGTGAAGAATCAACAACAAGTGGGACACAATCATGAAGTGGAACGAAATTTATTGGATATTTCAAACTTTTTAACAAATAAAAACTGAAAAATTGGGTGCAAAATTATTCAGCCCCTTAAGTTAATACTTTGTAAGCGCCACCTTTTGCTGCGATTACAGCTGTAAGTCGCTTGGGGTATGTCTCTATCAGTTTTGCACATCGAGAGACTGAAATTTTTGCCCATTCCTCCTTGCAAAACAGCTCGAGCTCAGTGAGGTTGGATGGAGAGCATTTGTGAACAGCAGTTTTCAGTTCTTTCCACAGATTCTCGATTGGATTCAGGTCTGGACTTTGACTTGGCCATTCTAACACCTGGATATGTTTATTTGTGAACCATTCCATTGTAGATTTTGCTTTATGTTTTGGATCATTGTCTTGTTGGAAGACAAATCTACGTCCCAGTCTCAGGTCTTTTGCAGACTCCATCAGGTTTTCTTCCAGAATGGTCCTGTATTTGGCTCCATCCATCTTCCCATCAATTTTAACCATCTTCCCTGTCCCTGCTGAAGAAAAGCAGGCCCAAACCATGATGCTGCCACCACCATGTTTGACAGTGGGGATGGTGTGTTCAGGAGTGATGAGCTGTGTTGCTTTTACGCCAAACATAACGTTTTGCATTGTTGCCAAAAGTTCGATTTTGGTTTCATCTGACCAGAGCACCTTCTTCCACATGTTTGGTGTGTCTCCCAGGTGGCTTGTGGCAAACTGTAAGCGACACTTTTATGGATATCTTTAAGAAATGGCTTTCTTCTTGCCACTCTTCCATAAAGGCCAGATTTGTGCAGTATACGACTGATTGTTGTCCTATGGACAGAGTCTCCCACCTCAGCTGTAGATCTCTGCAGTTCATCCAGAGTGATCATGGGCCTCTTGGCTGCATCTCTGATCAGTCTTCTCCTTGTATGAGCTGAAAGTTTAGAGGGACGGCCAGGTCTTGGTAGATTTGCAGTGGTCTGATACTCCTTCCATTTCAATATTATCGCTTGCACAGTGCTCCTTGGGATGTTTAAAGCTTGGGAAATCTTTTGTATCCAAATCCGCTTTAAACTTCTCCACAACAGTATCTCGGACCTGCCTGGTGTGTTCCTTGTTCTTCATGATGCTCTCTGCGCTTTAAGCGGACCTCTGAGACTATCACAGTGCAGGTGCATTTATCACGGAGACTTGATTACACACAGGTGGATTCTATTTATCATCATTAGTCATTTAGGTCAACATTGGATCATTCAGAGATCCTCACTGAACTTCTGGAGAGAGTTTGCTGCACTGAAAGTAAAGGGGCTGAATAATTTTGCACGCCCAATTTTCAGTTTTTATTTGTTAAAAAGTTTGAAATATCAATAAATTTCGTTCCACTTCATGATTGTGTCCCACTTGTTGTTGATTCTTCACAAAAATTACAGTTTCATATCTTTATGTTTGAAGCCTGAAATGTGGCAAAAGGTCGCAAAGTTCAAGGGGCGAATACTTTAGCAAGGCACTGTATATATATATATATATATATATATATATATATATATATATATATATATATATATATATATATAGTGATAATATTTCAGATAATATCAACAATTTCATGGAAAGTTATTGTATTTAATTTCAAACAACATGCATAAATAGTCAGTAGGGGATCCTCAAGTGGTGAGTCATACAGTCAGGGTAGCGTCCTGGCTGTGACAAGTTAGCTGGGGATGCCACAAGGAGGCAAAACAGGCAGGGGCTGTTTAACCTCACCATGCTGAACCTGATTAGCTTAAGCAGACACATATTGGGCTAGCCTTTGTCCTCCAGGAACCGGAAGTTCACATCGGTTGGCAAACATCTGGGTGTAAAGAAATGATTTACTTCCCTGTGGGTTGCATTACTTCCACTGATTTTCAATTTTCCAGAGCTGCTACGGGGAATCGCTGTGGTGAGGGAACATAATAACATAATTGGACGGTCTAAACTAAGGAGAAAAGGGGGGTGGGGGTTGGACAAAAAATAATAAGTTCTCGGTTTGACCAAGAAAAACGTTAAAGAAGAATGTTAAAAAAATAAATAACTCAACACAATAGCCTAACTTCATACAAAGGTTTTTTCCTTTCATACTGGGATGTGATACAATAAATATCAGACCATCATGTTTGTTTGTTTTGAAGACTGAAATCCATTCATACCTTATAATCTAGTGAGGTGAGGTTCCTATTACCAGATAAAGGCAACATGTCCATAAATATTGACTTAATTGGCAAAAATCAGCTGTGTAACTAGTTAAATCAAACTGTTTTATGTCACTGACATTCAAAAAGTCTGCTTACATTAGTGTACCTTCTGCTGCACCTAGTTGGATGGTAGTTTATAACACTGTATAAACAAATCTAATATCTGGGATCCAAGTACAGTGTGTATGGTATTTATCTTTTTTGTTGCCAAGACAAAAGAAAATAATAAGATAACAAATACCTCTTGTTCTTCAAACTGGTGGGTAAAACCAAATCCTAAGAATCTGTCTTTTCATGCTGCTGCATGAATATGATCCCCTTGGGAACTTTGGCCATCAAGTGTATAACATGTTTTAGCTAACATTTTTATTTGAACCTCTCCTAATTTAAAATCTCATTGCCCATACAGATGTGAACCTTGCCTTCATGAGTGATTTCTGATTCTCCCAGGGACCTCAAGATCCATCTTGGCCTTTTTGTTACCTTAATTTCAACTGTGCATGCTACCAGGAAGTTACGTCATTTGTTTGTCGGTTTCGATTCCTATTTCCAAGCAGAAAGAGTCTGTTTGTCCTTAAAGTGTGTTTCTGACTCTGCCTATTTATCAGAACCTTGCACTGTATGTGGATGCCACAAAAAAGAAATCCAGCTGCTTCTTGGCTTTCAAAATGCATTATTACTAATGCTTCCCAATTTGGCAGGGTCCATGCATTTGTGATCCCATCTAGGTGGAGATGAGTAAACATTTGATACTCTTGATTGGGTTGTAGCCAAGTTTCCTTCTATCACCCTGTAAATATCAGTAGACCGAGGCTTTGTCTCTCTGTCTGACACCAAAAGCTAGTTGTCACAGGAATAATTACCTTTTTTTGCATTTTTTTGGTAATAAGCTTTGGATTGCAAAAAATGCTGCTGCCTGTGTCTTAACTGAACAATCACAATCCCCCAATTATGACTTAAAATCATGTTTTTTACATGAGCTATGGCTTTCATGATGCAATTGTTGCTAAATGTGTATATTTTCTTGTAAAAAGGATAATTAAAATACAGACATTAACTACACTTTTGTTACATTATTTAATACATGGAATACTAAAAAGAATCGATTGCTAAATTCTATGTTGTTAATGTCTTATGTTATATCCTCATAATCACATAATTGTGTGTTTGTAGTAAATGCATGCAAATGGTAACTACAGTGTTAATACATTTAGTTAATGACCCTGTATTTTCAAGTGTGTCCCAAAATTCAATAAAACACATTCAACTCTAATATCCATGGAATAATACTGTATACGATAGTGGTGAGAGTTGCAAGGATTCGCCACAGTGTCCCAGAATAAGGTCAATGGATCACATGGATGAGCCAAAGCATTGATTTGGATTATTTATTTTTGAACAGTAAAGGACATTTTAACTGGAACTAAATTATATGCCACAAAACATGTTAGACATGCTTCTGTGTCAGGGTCAATAAAGAAACAGAAGCAAGCTGGAGTTGTTGATTTTGGTCAGCATTCAGCTTCAAATTAGTTCACTGCTGACTTTCCTAATCCCATCTCAGTGCAGAGCACATATTTGGTTTAAGATTTAATTTTGAAATTGCTTGTTCTCACAAAAATACTGTTTTCTGTAAGTAACCAGAGAGTTTGAAAATAACCACCTGCTGTGGAAAACTCTGTGAACAGTTTAAATAAAAGCATGGATTCTGAAGCATTTCCAATTTTTTTCTTTTTTTCATTTTTAATCATCCAACACTAACATATTATGGTAAATTTATAAGGTGTTTGTGATAAAAAAATAAAATAAATCATCATAAATCGGAAAGACACATGTTTTGTTAACGTACATACTTACCTCTATTCCTGGATTGTGTTCTTAATTGGCATTTACAGTGTTATGCAAAGGTGCTGACCCAAACGGCTGGGTCATACACTAGAACGTGATGTGCACTATGTTGGCTGCAAAATAAGGCCTTATTGGAAAACACATTACTACCACTACTACAACTACTAATATTTACTTATTTCTAAGCATGTAGACATTCTAATTACTGGCACTGCTGTTGAGGGTGAATCATGTCATTAGGAGTATTCTGGTTCACATTCTGGTTACTCTTTGTGCCCAGAGCGTTTGCACTGGCCTTTTAGCTCCCATGGGGTAAGGGCCTCATCACACAATCACAAAACAATATGTTATAGGTTGCAAAGTATTGCAACATTCCAGCAGAATAAACATAAACTCTAAAAAATAAAGAAAACTGTCCAAAAAGTGTTATGAACTAGGAGATGGAAGTTTGAAGATCTAACCATTTGGGGTTGAATGGGTTGTATCAATCTGATGCTAGAAAAAAAAAATGCTGCAGCTTTTGGTCGTAAACTTAATATAATAGTATTGCTGTTTAGGATTACAAAGAAGTCATTGTAAAGGGCAGAATTAGAGATTTTGCTCTCTCCAACAACATAAACAGCCAAACCAGCAAAATTCATCACGCCTGCATGGTCATGCTACCTAACAAATCTCTCTCTCTCTTTTTCAAACATGCATAGCAACAGAGATTATGAGACAAAACAACATATCAATATACAACCGCAAAAAGATAATCCATGACTTAAAACAGCAAAAATGTATGTTCTCCAAATCAGATCTAAAGATCAATATAACTTAATTATTGCTCCTTCATACATTATTCAGTATTAACTATTGTGGAATAAATTAAATTCCTGCAAGCAATAGGATACAGGCTTGCAATATATAAAATTCCATGAATGGTTTGTCACTAAAAGTCCCCAAATGGCATAAAGTAACAACTGTAATATTTAAAGTGTGTTCTAAAATAAGAATAACATATTTTCCCATTCATATTTGGAATAAACATACTACAGTATACGGCTGCCACTACAAAGTAGAAAAGAATGGGTTCAGTCTATCAGAGCAAAGGCAACTATAAAGGAGTTTAAAGTTCAACAGTTTTTCTTTTGACTGAAACATTTAAAAAGTTTATTTTGGCTGAAGAGATAAATGCAATGTCACTTTGTGTTTAATGTATTAGTGTGAGTATTATGTTTTCCAATGTGCGCAAACACATTTGAAATAAACAATTATTTAGATTTGCGATTCTATTAAATGTTTTGATCATTGTAAGTTTAAAACATAAAACAAATTGAAATATATACAGCTAGAAGCAAAATAAATCTGAAGGTGGTCAGATCACATCAGTCTTGAAAGGAAAAATGGCACTGAGATCTGTGAGCACAGACCTTTTCATATCCAGGGTGCGGAGTCATGACTGTGTCACAGGCTTGATGAGCAGCTTTGTTATGCCATATACAGGATTCGGGTCTTTAGGCATTTGGTAATGGTTACATTTCATAGGGAACTGAAAGTTCAGTGGGCGTCCTCCGATCCCACGACTGAGCCAGCTTCCTCTTTTACACCCAGGAACTCGAGAGCGGATGTCAGCGAGCTACCAACCTCAGGAGGACAAAGGCCAGCCCCGCAGGTATCTGCTTTTGAGATCACTGGGCATCTTGCCAGCAGTGTTCACTGTCGCGAGATAAGGAGAAACAGTTCCATGGGAGAGCCAGAGCCAATGCAACGCTCCCTTCTGAATCCCCAGCGAAGACCAGCGACTGCGCTGTATGCAGCTGTGCTTTTACCAGGTGAGCTACTCGGGGGACCCCCGGTATTTCATTTATTTAAAGATAACATTTTGTAAATATGAAATGTTTATAATGTATCATTGTTTATCATCAAAAGATGCCAAGTAATGTCCATACAGTGAAATTTGGATGAGTAGTACTAACAATCTAGGACTTTATATCATACTACCTTTTATACTGTATAGATCTGTGGTGCTCTTGTGGTGTAATATGTACCTATGGGGTTCTCCACTATGTCTGTGTAGGGGGAAAAAAAATACTGTTTTGGAAAGTGTCTTAAAATAATTTCAGTGATTTATAGCCAGTATGCCAGTGAAAATCTTTGGCTTAACCCAGAGGCAAGGGCGCTAATTAATCTTAAAAACAACCTTAATTGACTAAAATTAGGAACCCAATAGCCTCCTAAAAACAATACAGTATTCCATAAGAAATCTTTGTAAAAAGATCTCACTTCTTTCACATCTAAATTGCTTGACGCAGTTTCTTTAAAAAAAGATCAGGTAGATTATTTGGATTTTTTTTGGTTTGTTTGCTGTTCTTCACTGCAGTTCCTGATTTAAATCCAGCTAGCAGATGCCGATTCTTAAAAGAGGCTCACTACAGGGTAATCTCTTTTAGTGGAATAGATTATAGACAAGACAAATAACTAATCCTGTACACTTTGTATTTAACTCCTTTTAGATCCAATAGCTCAAGGCAGTGAAGTTTACTATAATTCAGAATGTGGATCTGCATTAAGCTATGGCCCCTTCCAAAGTTGTCTGCTGTGACCTGCCGATTAACTATACCAAGGGTCCTCAAACTGAGGGTTGCAGAAAGGCTTCGGAGGATTGTGAAACAACCACACCACAAGCAGGCCAGAGCAATCTTTATTTTTCTTTAATACCTACTCATTAATTTGCAGTGGATTAGGAATCGTTTTTTTGCAGAGAGGTCACGGCAGACACAAGTCACTTCAAAGGGGCTCTAGCTAGACTACCCACTAATAACAGGGGCAGATTAATATCCTCTAGTTCAGGGCATCCCAAACTATCCCAGCTCAAGTCCTCCTCCACCCAATAGAAATGTGAGTTGTTGTTCTTACCATCACATCTTTTAATGCACAGTAAAAAGGCACATACTGTTAATCCAGCACTGGACTTTTAAAACAAATTAAACAATGAAATAGAAAATATAAATGTTTACAGTATTCTCTATTTTATTAATAAGCAGTGTTAATATTGTGCCACTCAGTTGGATTTCTGCAGTTTATTTATTTTAAAAGGTTCAGTATCATATCCAGCCTTGCACTGTAGCCATTCACCAGTACCCTATCTGGTGAATGTAATTCCAGCAATGACAGAAATTCACTTCTTAATTTCATTTACCACGGTATTCTTCCAGTACATAATCAGATACTAGATTTTTGGAAACTCAATGTAAAGATACCCTTGTTATGGCAACAGTGCCAAAAATGTTTTGCTTTTATTAAAAAAAAAAAAAAAATTTAAAAAAATTAAAAAAAAGTTCCAGCCAAAACGGTTCTTGTATAATCACATGAAACTCAGTGGTATAGGGTTCAAGAATTAAATACCTTCAACATTCTTTAATAAATACATGAAATAGTTTATGAAAAGAGATACTTTTGGTGTTCCTGTCACTGGCCAAATACTGTATCTAGTCAAGAAAATATTTGGATAAAGAATAGCAATTCATTATTTTACAGAAATGCTGACTTGGGCAGGTCAATCACTATTAGTTTGTCAAGATCTCACAGTATTTACATGTCTTTGTTGAGAGATAACATTTTATGTTACCTGTATGTTACAACATTAACAGATGCTTGTAAGGGAAGGAAAGACTGGTTTGATTTCCATAACAGTCCATTGTTGTCTTCCATGTTCCAAGTGGTATAAAAATAATTAAACTTGTGTTTTTTTAATAATAATGGCATTTTCTGGATATGAACTCATTGAATGGTTCTTTTAAACCTATTAAAGGACAGTTTTTAGCAACTCTAGCATGTTTAAAAATGGATATTTGAAGAACAGTTTCGCTACTGAAAAGATAAGTTACAGTTGGGAATTAAAAATTCCACCTAGGATTTTAGATATACATTACATATTTAAGGTATTTACTTCTGATGAAAATATTCAATTTTCTAATATTTGGGTGGAAAATGCAATGTTCTTTTTCTCATTTCTGTCTACACAAATTCAGTGTGAAGGCAACAAGACTTTAAAATTAATTCAAATGTTACATATTAGCTTACTACAGATGGCGCTATTGGCCTACATTCTTTCTTTCACTATACAAGCTCAGTCAATCAAAGAAATTACATCCAAATAATATTTACAGCATGTATTTGCTGTCATTGTGTTTACCAGTATAAAACAAACCACAATAAACCCCATTTAAATAGCATCCTAATGTATAAACCTTAACAAGTTTGAAAATAAAGTATTCTCTGCCAAATGTTATTGGTGTCACTACATAATGCTTAAAAATCAGTGTTTGCCAGCAAATAAGCAAGTTGTCGAAGCATCCCAAACTACAAGAACTATAAAAACTTGCATTCAAAGTTATGGTACTGTACTAACATTATATTTTTCACTTGTGTTGACAGGGAAATGTTTGTGCAGATACAAACAAAACTCCAGAGAGAGAGAGGAGAGAGGTTACAGTTCTGCAAGGTGGCGCTCTAAGTGTAATATTGCTTTATGATATGGAAATTTTCAGACTACTTCATAAACATTTTAGTGCCACACCCAGGCCTTTCTGTCACCCAACTTCTGACCATCAAAAATAGTCAGTTATAAGACGGTTTATGAGATGTACTGTATGAACTGGAACTGATGTAACACTAACACTCACCAACAGTTTAACCTGAAGAAAACCTAGAACATGCTGAAGGCATAAAAGCTGGTCTTGTTAACCACATTTAACAAAGCAAACAAACAATGACTTACTAAACTGTATGGCTTACATCATGTAAAACAGGAAATTCAGTTTGAAGTAAACAGAACACCCATTACTTATAAAACACACATTACTGAACCCTTCTAATGCATGTAAAATTAGTCTGACAATGACTTCTCTAACTGAAGGGTGTGACTTACAGCTGGAAACCATTGATAAATCTTTATTTATTGGCAAGAGGTTTGTGTTTAATGTAAAATATATTTTAAAAGAAATCATTTGTTACACTGAATTGTTTAATCAGCGAATTGGGACACCCACATACAGTAAGCAAGTATGACTTACCTTACTTGAAAAAGAATATGAACTCAAATGGTAGAGAAACATTTACATGGGGGGTGGGCAATGACAAAATGCTTTCATTTGACAAGTTTTATATAGTAGAACACATTACAATGTAAAAGTTCATTAATCTTCCATCACTATGTACAAAAGGTTAGATTTGGTAGTTGTACCATATACAAGGTGACCATATGGCTCTGTGTTCAGCAGGGCAGTTTGGGACAGTTCAGGCTTTTCAACTCACAACCCAATGCATTCTGGTAAATCGCATTCCTGCTTCTCTTAAAGGAAAGAATGTTACCCGAGACAGGTAAAATGTACCAGAATGCACTGGGCTGCAAGTTGAAAAGCCTGAACTGTCCCGCTGAGCCATATGGTCACCATAACCATATAATTCAGGTTGGAAATTATATTATAATGTTATAGTATTTGAGCTTAGCTATTTGCTCCCACTTTCAAGGAAAAAGTAAATATATAAGAAGTGTAAAGTGTGTTTTTATTTGTCAGATTCTCAAGGCAATCTCTGATAAATTAATCAAAACAAAACTTATATACAAGGATAACAGTGACACTGAATGTTTTTGAAAAAAAATAAAAATATTCAAGATATTCAAGCTCTTCTGTGTGCAGTGAAGTGGCAGGTTGAGCTGTCGTATATCAATGGTCTGGCTGGGTCTAAGATGGCATAATCTGCATGGATTCCAACATCTCCTCCACTGCTTTCAGAGAACACTTGGTCTCCTTTGTTCCATGACCTGCCAACTAAGAGTAAAAAGAAAAAAGAAAGAAAATCAATAGAACGTCAGCAGTTGCACAGCATTGTGCCAAGCAAGGCCCTTCAGTTTTAAAATGGGTGGGTAAAATATATGCCACACCAAAATGCCTGATCAGGTTATTTTAAGAGTATAGAATTATTCACGGCTAAGCATTTCTCCCCGAGATAATCAATTAAGATGTGATATGGCCCTTTCGGTCATAGCTTAATGAAGATAGAATTTGTTTAAACATCTAATCGTTAGCAGTATTTCAACATCTTTCCCAAAAGGATGACCAGGCATTCAAATTGCTGACTGCTTCAAGTAAGCCTGGTCCAGCTGAGTCATTGACTCTGATCTCACCACTTCAGCAAGTGGCATTGACACAGCTTGCAAACTACAGCCCTGAAGCTTACCTGTCCACCTGGGTTCAAATCCAGATCATATCAAAGTAAAATTAATATGGTAATTACTGTATTCTGAAATTAACCAATTAGTTCACAGACCTGTTATAATAAATTGTTATGCAGCCCTAGACATAATTGGGTAATCTATAACAAAAAAGGAACAAAATAAGTCTTGTGCAGATCTCTCAATTCTTAGGTTACATTTACCAGCTACTTCCTGTCCTGCTGGACAAGTTTAACAGTCACAAAAAGTAATTTCCTTTCAATGCAGACACATCATTAGTGATCCAAATCAATCTAGATTTCGTCATGTTATAGTACATATTCATCCACCAAGTAATTAATAAAGGAAATGTACCACACACTTTCACACACATGGGCTTTTGAGCACAAACATCTCTAGTTTTACTTTTTTAAAAGGTATCTATGCAGGGGTGTGCAATTTGAAAAAAAAAAAAGAAAAAAAGAAAACACACTTCTTGTCCAAGGGACAACATGCTAGAAAAATCTACTTGCCCCCTTCCTGTCACACAACACACACACAGTTTTATTTAACTGTGAACACAAATCAGTCAATTAGTGATTGACAGGGGTTGATATAGCCTTGTAGTTTGACTGGTTCACTAAATTCTTCAAGAAGCAGAAAAGGTTCCCTGTGATCCCACCTCAATTCAACACATTTATAAAATACTTTAAGGAAATGTTCCTTTCAGTGTAGTTTGGAATACATTTGCTAGTAAAATTAAGTAACATACTAAGAGTACAACTATAATAAGCAATACTTGGAGTTATTCACCTATAAAAAATAGCTTCTGCCTCCCCCCCTCCACCCCACTCTTTCTCTATAAGCTGAATTCAACTCCTGATGTACAGGTGTTTTAGTTTGTTGTATCACAGATATGAAATCGTTACCAACTATAACTGCTACTTTGTGGAATTCTGATTTTTCTTGACGTTTTCAGTTTTGTAACAGCTGAACCCCAGATTTTTAAAAGGACTTGTGAACAGCATGTCAAGTTTCTCTGCATTTGTTATTGTTTTTCTACCAAATCACACAATATTTAGTGTTGTTTGTATTAACAGTACTTTGTGCACTGAGTTTTGCAATGAATATTTGTATTTTGCTCCTTTTCCAGCGTTCTTATTTATCAATGTACACGTTATAAAAACAAATTAGTCACTTTTGCTTTGATTTTGTGATAAAACTGGTACTTGTATTAATTTTATTGTTAATCTTGAAACAGTTTGAAGCATTTCGAGTGTGTTGTGGGCTAACAATATGAACTTATTTTTCGTATTAACACAGTATTTTATGCGGTTGTTTTGCAATGAAGATTCGTTACTGGTTAATTTTTCATCAGTTGGCCATGCTTACCAATGTATACGTTTTGAGGGTGAACAATAAGCATAATGTGTTAATAAATATGATACTTATTGCTTTTATTAATTTTAATACGATGTTGTTGTATTTTTATTGGGCTGCAAGCCTACCTTAATACACGCATGTGTTGTGATATTTACAGGGCTGTCTAGTGGATTTTGCAGTTTTATATATATATATTGTACAATGGGCAAAGTATAACAGCAAATCTTGCTGTCCCGGGCATTGGGCGATATGAATTGCACACCCCTGCTATGACAAGTTAAATGTACAGTCTACGCAGATCATTCAGATTATATAAAACTAGCATAATGCTGATAGTCGAGTTGGTTAACCAACAGTAATTTCATATTCTATCCTCTTACACCGAGGGCTACCTCATTTTATTCGCCCATTTCTTTTTTTCTGCTGCTGTTGAGGCAAGTTGTGTTTACTTGTAGCTTACTGGTTTTCTGAAAACACTTGTTGACAGTCATGTAGCATAAGAGTAAGATTACGAGCGGGTTTGTTAGTCTGGCTCAAGAAAACTAAATGGACTGCTATGTCTGTAATTATTTAAACCTGCCCCGTGGAAGCAGGCACAAGTTCGCACACACATATGCAGGCTTCTCCAAATGTCAAATCTTAAATGTTTGTAGAGTTTAAATGGGAGCATTACAAAATGGAAGTCAAAAGGTAGGTAGGATACTAGGAGCTATGATAAAATTTTGGAGAAAAAATTCAAGCTAGTTATCTTGTTCTCCATGTAGAGTGTTGCAGACAAATAAACAGACATGATCAGGCCACATTTTTAATAAGATTTTAATCCACTAAATAGTTTAACTACTAAGGATATTCTAATTTACAAAATATAAAAAGCTAGTCCAATATGGCACATTTAATATGTAAGAAATACCGTCATTTTCAAATATAGCTGTGCACTGGTATAAAATGCGCTCCGATACCCCTAAAAAGTTGCAGATTTCAAGTTACTTATAAAATGTTATATTTATCTTGAAAATCTTGAAAAATATTATTATTTGTTTATTTAGTAGACGCCTTTATCCAAGGCGACTTAGAGACTAGGGTGTGTGAACTATGCATCAGCTGCAGAGTCACTTACAACGTCTCACCCGAAAGACGGAGCACTAGGAGGTTAAGTGACTTGCTCAGGGTCACACAGTGAGTCAGTGAGTGAGCCGGGGACCTCCTGGTTACAAGCCCTTTTCTTTAACCACCGGACCACACAGCCTCCTAGATAACACACGTCAATGCATTCTGCACACCCCTCTTCATCATCCTCAATAATATGCAAATAGATGCACATTATACTATGAAATCTATGGTATAAAAGGATGAAAAATGTAGGGTGTACTGTGTTTGCTATTATGAATTGGGAAAGGGTTTTACCTAACTCTTACAAAGGATGGAGAATTCTTAAATCACAACAAAACGCAGTTTAAATACAAACCCCCCAACTGAACTTAAATGCTAGTATCGATGAAAATTGCAATGAACTCTGAACTTTGTCTAAAATTGGCAGCTGTCAATGGGAAAGTTGAAATATACTTGAGTTAAAAATACTCAACAGATTTTTTGCATTTTATTTTCTGAAGCTTATGTAAGTCCTGTCATCACCATTGTAAAACTGCTTCAGTACATCAAACTTAATAGGGGATCCACAAGTCCAATATATCTTTTGATTACACAATTAAGACAAATTTGAATGCTTTGTTGAACAAGATAAAAGTGGTCAATTGTAGGTAATATAATTTCAGGCATGTCCAAACGACCACAAACCTTCACCTGACCCCCTTGTTAACTTGGATCATTGGTATTCCCCAGTGCTAAATTTGTTTATTCTCAGCTCAAGGTATGAGAACAACTAGGTACCACTTGAAACCTTTATCTTAACATCAAATCAGCGTATACATCCGAAAGAGACAAGTAGCCTCAGTTTCACAATTTAAAAAAAAAACGGGTTTCAGCCCCAAGGGCAAAGTACCATGCCCTTTAAATGTAACTTTTTACCAGTAGGTGCAATCTACCTTTTAAAACACACACTAGGTTCCCATAACTGCTCATTGCGATAAACGTTTAAGCAACAGCAGAGATTGCTTATTACTTCCTTTCCCCAGCTGATAAAAAAAAGTCATGCCTGAGACTTGAAGGGAACAGAAGGGCTTTTCTTTTATGGCCCCTATTCCCAGGCACAAAGAAATGGTCCTAATCAGATGCCTAGGGAGTTTCAATTCCTCAAGAATGAGCTTTGATGCAAAGAGAGCTTCAAATTCCATTATGGTTCTTGGGAACCTCAAGATAATAATCACTGAAGCTTGAAAATACAGAGGTCAGAAGTCCCTGCTATATAGCTAAAAGTGAGAATTCACAACACCAGAAATCTGTGCTGACATAGTCAAACATTAACGAACAGTGACATGTAACAATACAAGGATACCATTCCCATGTCCTCAGATGCAATTCTTATCAAAACAGCAGAACAGTTGTTCACAAATTTCACAACATTTTGTATTTTAATTTGTGTATTTTAAAATGATGTCAGTTGCAAATCAACTAGAAGCCAAATGTAATCTGATCAATGTACTGCCAACTTTACTGGTGAAGCAGATATATATGCCTATCTGTAAAAAGGTATTAAGGTTACTCACAAAAAGGCATGCTCTATTCAAGTCACTAATTATTTGTTTAACAGCTGCCATTTGTCCCAAATGTTTATTACACGTCAATGGCTGAACTAGATGGATATAATCCATAGTACATGCTCTTAGAATGTTTTAACTGCATCACAAAAACAATATCACTCCACCAGTTTTATTTGAAACAAAATGTCATTTAAAAGTAAAGTTCAACCTTTTCAAGAACATGTCAATTGAATTATGAGCAAGTCAAAACCTACTACTACTAGTGCTAGACATGGGAGTATTACCGGTCAGCAACTCGATTTAATTGAAAAATGAAAACACCCAATTGGGCAGTTACTGTTTTTTTAAGACTAGTTAAATGAAAATAAAAACAGAGGAAAAACAACTGCTAGAGTTTAAATGGATTTCTCCGCAAATTGTACGCACCGGTTAAAAATAAAGAGCTGGCTTATACAGACATTTAACAAGCTCTCCATACTGCAAACAAATAAATATCATACAAAACTCTGATTATACATCAGCCAATAAAACAGTTCTACAGAGAGTGCAATGATGAGCATACATCACCCTGCCATCAGACCTGACAAAAGTCTTCTAATGTTTTAAATACACACACCCCACAAAGTATGTTGTATAAAAGTGTGGTTTGACATACAAATACATTTTGGATGCTTTCTTGAATGAAACCAACGAAAATGTGTCAATAAAGCAAAAATCACAAACCCCAGACACCTTCAAATCCAAACTACCGAGGAAGAATGTACGAGATGCTCGATGACCCAAACTGCCCCAATCAATCACTGGAAAAATATATAAAGCAAGGCCTTAAGAATCCACCATCTTCAGCAAGTAGCACAACTTCCAAAGGTCACACCTCTGCTGTCCAATTACATGGCAACTTTCCCGGAAGCATTTCTAATAACTGCTCAATACCTGGAAATATTCAAATCAATTACCAAGGAAAACACCAACAACAACAACTTGCACAATATTTTTCCCAATCTTTGTTCAGTTTATTCCAAGTATCAAGTTTTAAAAATGCTGTTTTGTACACTCATTTTATAGGAAAGATCATAGGCAATGTTGTTATAATGGAGGACTATATTTTGTAGAACGTTCATTTTAGAGTGGTTATGTGGAAGGATACAGAAAAACAGAAAACAAAACAAGTATATGTAAAATAAATACAAATTATAAATTGTGCCGTAACACTGAAGTACACAAGCAATAAGACCCTCCACATCGGGCATTACCAAGCATTACAGAACATTTGGATGTACTCAAGCGGTCCATAATGACTGGTAATGCACTCAGTGACAGGTATTATTGCTTATATAAAATATATATATATTTTTTTTTATTTCTTAGCAGACGCCCTCATCCAGGGCGACTTACAATTGTTACAAGATATCACATTATTTTTACATACAATTATATTATTTTTTACACATTATTTTTACATACCCATTTATACAGATGGGATTTACTGGAGCAATCTAGGTATAGTACCTTGCTCAAGGGTACAGCAGCAGTGTCCCCCACCTGGTATTGAACCCACGACCCTCCGGTCAAGAGTCCAGAGCTCTACCCACTACTCCACGCTTAAATATATATATATATATATATATATATATATATATATATATATATATATATATATATATATATATATATATATACAGTACTGTGCAAAAGTTTTAGGCAGGTGTGAAAAAATGCTATAAAGTAAGAATGCTTTCAAAAATAGACATGTTAATTGATTATATTTATCAATTAACTAAATGCAAAGTGAGTGAACAGAAGAAAAATCTAAATCAAATCCATTTTGGTGTGACAACCCTTTGCCTTCAAAACAGCATCAATTCTTCTAGGTACACTTGCACAAAGTCAGGGATTTTGTAGGCATATAGTCAGGTGTATGATTAAACAATTATACCAAACAGGTGCTAATGATCATCAATTCAATATGTAGGTTGAAACACAATCATTAACTGAAACAGAAACAGCTGTGTAGGAGGAATAAAACTGGGTGAGGAACAGCCAAACTCAGCTAACAAGGTGAGGTTGCTGAAGACAGTTTACTGTCAAAAGTCATACACCATGGCAAGACTGAGCACAGCAACAAGACACAAGGTAGTTATACTGCATCAGCAAGGTCTCTCCCAGGCAGAAATTTCAAGGCAGACAGGGTTTCCAGATGTGCTGTCCAAGTTCTTTTGAAGACGCACAAAGAAACGGGCAACGTTGAGGACCGTGAGACGCAGTGGTCGGCCAAGGAAACTTACTGCAGCAGATGAAAGACACATCATGCTTACTTCCCGCCAATCGGAAGATGTCCAGCAGTGCCATCAGCTCAGAACTGGCAGAAAACAGTGGGACCGTGGTACACCCATCTACTGTCCGGAGAAGTCTGGTCAGAAGTGGCCTTCATGGAAGACTTGCGGCCAAAAAGCCATACCTCCGGCGTGGAAACAAGGCCAGCGACTCAACTATGCACGAAAACACAGGAACTGGGGTGCAGAAAAATGGCAGCAGGTGCTCTGGACTGATGAGTCAAAATTTGAAATATTTGGCTGTAGCAGAAGGCAGTTTGTTCGCCAAAGGGCTGGAGAGCGTACACGAATGAGTGTCTGCAGGCAACAGTGAAGCATGGTGGAGGTTCCTTGCAAGTTTGGGGCTGCATTTCTGCAAATGGAGCTGGGGATTTGGTCAGAATTAATGGTCTCCTCAATGCTGAGAAGTACAGGCAGATACTTATCCATCATGCAATACCATCAGGGAGGCATCTGATTGGCCCCAAATTTATTCTGCAGCATGACAACGACCCCAAACGTACAGCGAAAGTCATTAAGAACTATCTTCAGCGTAAAGAAGAACAAGGAGTCCTGGAAGTGATGGTATGGTCCCCACAGAGCCCTGATCTCAACATCATCGAGTCTGTCTGGGATTACATGAAGAGAGAAGCAACTGAGGCTGCCTAAATCCACAGAAGAACTGTGGTTAGTTCTCCAAGATGTTTGGGCCAACCTACCTGCCGAGTTCCTTCAAAAACTGTGTGCAAGTGTACCTAGAAGAATTGATGCTTGATGCTGTTTTGAAGGCAAAGGGTGGTCACACCAAATATTGATTTGATTTAGATTTTTCTTCTGTTCACTCACTTTGCATTTAGTTAATTGATAAATATAATCTATTAACATGTATTTTTGAAAGCATTCTTACTTTACAGCATTTTTTCACACCTGCCTAAAACTTTTGCACAGTACTGTATATACACACACACACACACACACACACACACACACTACCGGTCAAAAGTTTTAGAACACCTCCATTTTTCCAGTTTTTATTGAAATTTACGCAGTTTAATGTCTCAATGTACTCTGAAATTAAAGCATAGAACAAATAAACAATTGGAGATAAAAAAGAAATCATGGAATCGTTTTGTTTAACAAAATTTTATCTAAATTTTTGACTCAAAGTAGCCACCTTTTGCAGATATAACAGCCGAACACACTCGTGGCATTCTTTCTACAATGGAAATCAAATATTGTTTGGAAAGTTCTTCCCAACACTGTTGCAGAAGTTCCCACAAATGTGTTGCACTTGTAGGCTGCTTTGCTTTCACCCTTCTGTCCAGTTCATCCCAAACCAGCTCGATGGGGTTTAAGTCTGGAGACTGTGCTGGCGATTCCATGATTTGAAGCCTATCGTCTTGTTCTTTTCTTCTAAGGTAGTTCTGACATAGTCTGGAGGTATGTTTTGGGTCATTATTTTGCTGTAGGATGAACCCCTGACCAACTAGGCGTATACCAAAGGGTATTGCATGGTGCTGCAAAATGCTGTGGTAGCCGTTTTGGTTCAGGGTGCCACTCACTCTGTGCAAGTCGCCGACTCTGGATCCAGCAAAAAGAGCCCCAGACCATCACGCTTCCTCCTCCATGTTTGACAGTTGGTGTCACACACTGAGGAACCATCCTTTCGCCTACTCGACGTGCAAAAACCCTGCGTGATGAACCCGAAGATTTCAAATTTTGATTCATCGGTCCATAAGACCTTCTTCCAGTCTTCAGTAGTCCACTGGCGGTGCTTCATGGCCCAGGCAAGCCTCTTTTTCTTATTTTGCCATCTTAGCAATGGCTTTCTTACTGCCACTCGACCTGTCAAACCTGCAGCTCGAAGTCTTCTCTTCACAGTTGAAACTGAGACTTGCTTACTTCGATCAGTGTTAAGCTGTGCTTGAAGCTGTTGTCCTGTGAGCCGCCTATCACGTAAGCTGTTGACTCTCACAAACTTGTCTTCTGATTCTGTTGTGGCTTTGGGTCTGCCAGACCTCTTCCTGTCAGAGTTTCCTCCAGTTTCCAAGTGCCTTTTGATGGTGTAGGAAACTGTACTCACTGACACCTTGGCTTTCTTTGCAATTTCTCTAAAGGAAAGACCTACACTTTTAAGGGTTATAATGGTCTGTCTGTCTTCCTTTGTTAAATGCCTTTTTCTCGCCATTATGATAGCAATATACTACTTCCTGCAGTACAATACTGTCCAAATAATGCTTAAGAGGGTGTAGTAACACAGTCTGTTCCAACACTGCTTTTATACAGACAGAGGGTTTGTAAGCAATCAACAAAAGTTGGGACACCTGTAGGAATTGTTAGCATCAATTTTCAAGGCTTAATTTACTTCCATTGCTGCAGAACAGCTGTAAGTTGTTAACCCACTACTTGTTCCCTGAAAAAGGCCTTTTTGCATAACTCTGAAATGTACATTATTTTTCAGTTTTTGGTAACCTAAACTTTTTTTTTTAACCTCTAGCAGTTTTCCGCTTACCTTTGAACCATTTCAGGTTATTCACTGGACTTGAACTGCTTAAATTTCAATAAAAACTGGAAAAATGGGGGTGTTCTAAAACTTTTGACCGGTAGTGTTTTTATATATATTATATATATATATATATATATATATATATATATATATATATATATGACGATGTACAGCCAATAAAGCTGTTTTTGAATTTGAATTTGATCACATCTCGCGTGTCTAGGTATGGACACAGCGTGTACACAGTACAATCCCAGGTCTGCAGCAATTCCCAGTAGCAAAAAAGCAAGTCGTGCAGTTCATGTGTGTTGACGTGGCAGGAAAAAGAAAGACACGCGACTGCATTGTACAGGTATTTTTGGTGTTCTCTGTTAGTGATAATGTGTTTTAATAAAGTGAATGCACATTCATTGAATACATACTGAGTACAGCACTGTTACTGTGTGATATTCATGTAGAGGAAGGGGGATGTGGAGCTTTGCATCTCCGCTTAGTGAAAAACTGTGAGATTTGCATCGCAGCTGAAAAAAGCAATCCACAGAGGTTTAAATGCAGTGGTAGCCCTGACAGTAAAATACTGTAATGTCATTTTAATTCACAGGCCATTACATGCAACACCACACGGCAGTTAAACTAGGCACCCTCACGAGACCATCGCTTCTCAAATATACTGTAGTAAAATAGGATTCTGCAACCTTGAGTAAACATAATTGTGATCATAGAGCAAGTTGCTTATCCACAAGGACTTGTTTTGATGTACTGTCCTCAGTGATTGAGCACCATTGACATTTGTATACTGTATTTAAACTGCTGATGCCCGGAGGCTCGCTTTTGCTAATTGTAATCATATTGTTCCGCTTTTAAGAATCAACCGCTTATAAGAATCAAAATCAGGGACAGATGTGATTCTTATAAACCAAGTGCACTAATTTTATATATATATAATTTTATATATATATAATTTTATATATATGTAAGAACAAATCATGGATTTGAATGTATACAAAAACAAGTAGTTGTCATGCCGTCAAAAACCTATACCTCCAATGTTTTGATTCAAACACAGGCTCCCTTGAGAAAGATATGTACAACATATCGAAACGTTGGGCAGCTGGCTCTTTGAGCTAAAATATATATATAGATTATATATATATATTTTTTTTTTTGCAATGTCAAGTAAAAATCTTATATGACCTCATACATTTATGTTTTCTCCATAAGAAGTTGTTGCACAGATTTCACAAACCAAGAATCAGGGGCTTTAAAAATTGTAACCAAAACATATAATTTCCCCAAATGATCTGTAATAGTCTTAACTTCAGCAATTTTAAGGCTTAAAAATGGATGGATCACTGACACTCAAGGAATGAATGGTGTACCAGAGAAGCATTACGTCAAAAGTGTATCACGTTGAAGTTACTTTGGGAACACTCAAACTCGCCTGCTTTTGCTGAAACAACTCAGAAACTGGAACTGCTAAACCAAGTACCTAATCGTGAAAACAAAGTAACATTCTGTTTGGCTTTCGCGCCAATAAATGAATAAACAGCAAGCTAATTGAGCTCAAAGTGTGTGGCAGATCTCATCTGCTAAACCTTTTACTGGTGTGGTGCAATTTCAGGACTAATACTTGCTGACTAAGGAACCACTTATTACGTATTTAAATGTTAATGCTTAAATAAGCAACATATATCCAATACTAGCAGTTAGGTTTGAATTAAATACCAATTTAAAAGATATATACACTTTCAGTATGCCATAGCAACAGTGTAAACTAGTTTAGTGATACCATCTGAATATCGTTTCACTTTTTCCTCTTACAGCACATCAGTGGTAGATCTGAATAGTTTCCCTATATGATGTGATGGGACTGCTTTTTGAAGCTTATGAATCATGATGAACACACACACTATATATACATATTAAATAAATGAATCCAACAAATTTAGAATCTCAAATCTGAATGACTGTATATGATGTGTGGTATGCACTACATCAGTCCTACACCTACAATCATATTCAATTGAAAAAAGGAGGGGAAGACAGGGCTCAAGATTGTTAAAATTGCTAAAGACAAACACAGAAATATTTTTCAAATTACTTAAAATATGAATTCTCTCATACATTTAGATAAATACAATTATAAAATGGCTAAAATAAATAGGGCTGTTTTTTTTTTTTTTTTTTTTTACTATCGACGCATCGTTTTTTCATAACGCAAAAGAAACGTGTAAATAATAAAATAAGTACATATATTTTCATCAAATCTAATCACGAAAAGTAAACGTTTCTCCAGTTGAATTTAAAACTACACATTTCTAATTATTTATGTCTAGTCACACTGTCGGCGAGGTTCCCCACAAAAAGTTAATAAAACATAAAAAATATTTCTGTCTTACCTTAAGATGTCTTTGACAGCAACCTTATTAGAGGAAAACAAAACTCCAACGGGGAACACAAGAATAACTATTTATAAGTCAAACATAACAAAGTCTGTGCTCTCTCCAGAGCTTATTTTCTGTTTTTATTCAGAAATATTATGGCATCCACATTCTCCAGTTTCAAAGTAGAACAGTTTGTTCACAAGCATCCCTACTTTGCTGAACACACGCTCGCTTGGGATCAATGTTGCATGGATACTTAACATAATCTTTGATAAGGCTGTTAGGTTCGGAAAGCATGTCTGGTTATTTTTTCCACCAAATCAGGGGATCACCACTGATGTTTAATGGAGTTTCAGAAGCATAAATCGTCATCTCTTGTTGGATTAAGGTTTCCTTGGAAGTAGTGTGTGTGTTTGTTGCCGTCCACGAAGTAACAATTCCATTGCTTGTTCGGTCTTCTTTTTCTTTTTAACAGGTAAGTCCTCTGTGCTACACTCACTTATACATGCAAGATTTCCGTCATTTTCGAGGTTGTCCTCCACCAGCCTCACTAGTTTGGAAGACAGTGCTTCAGACACGCGGGCTTTGGCCTGTTCGGCGTTCAAACATATAATAAAACGTGTTCCAACTTGTTTGTATGTCCTGTATTAACTTGCGTGGTGCTTTTTCTGTTTGTTTCCTATTTAAAGCACTTGTTGCCATATCACTCTTTTTAAAATGTGCAACCAGTCTCCTTGCTGCTGCCACTAACATATGGACTTGTCGTACATCCTTCATGCTTTTCTGAATGCAGAGATTCATATTGTGCTCTGCACAGCTCACACTTACCTTGCTACCAAAAAGTAACACAGCACGCTCGCTTGCAGAAAGCAAAGACATTACTCTGCACACGTTGGCCGCGCTGTCATGAACACAAGCTATTACTTTCATAGCCATTTCAAACTCTGTGTTTATCTGATTGATCGCTTCTGCTAAATTCACAGCTGTGTGTCTCTCGTGTAATTTTCGTATCGCTAATACTTTTGATTCGAGTTCACAATTTTTTGCTTAATGTAATGGCAGGTGACTGTTAAAAACGCTTCTTGTGTCATGCTTGTCCATACATCGGTAGTGATGTACATTGAATTACACTCCTGACTTAAATCCTGTCTAAGCTTTTCCTTTGCACGTTCGTGATCCAGAGTAATGAATTTGGAGATTGTCTTTCGACAGGGCATTTCATAGCCCTGAGCAAGATTAACAATCAGATTTTTAAACGCAGCTCCCTCTACTATACTAATAGGTCTGATATCTTGTGTGACATCATCCACTATCAGGCTTGTTATTTCTTTTGCTCTGATGCTTTTTGGATCAAATTTTTCAAAATACGCTGTCACTGAAGGTGTTGCTTCCTTTTGTTTTTTACTTGTGTTCCCGCTGTCGTATTTTGTCGGGTGCTGTCTCAAATGATCCCGCAGGTTGGTGGTATTGCCACAGAATTTACCTTTCCACTTTGTACTTTTGTAAAAAAAAACTTCCAAACGTCTAACGGCATTATTTAAAATTAAATTAAATTAGCAAAATCTGATCCTGAGGGACTCCCGAGTGGCGCATCCAGTAAAGGCGCTCCACGTGGAGTGCAGGATGCGCTCTATAGTCTGGACATCGCGAGTTCGAATCCAGGCTATTCCTTTGCCGACCGAGGATGGGAGCTTCCAGGGGGCGACGCTCAATTGGCCAAGCGCCACCCGGGGGGAGGGAGGGTTAGGTTGGGGAGAAAATAATAAACAACAATTGGCAACGACTAAATTATATTTTTTTTAAAACTGATCCTGAAATGCAGCCTACTTCTAGTCTCTTCTCTAGGTTTTTTTTGTCACGATTATTACTTTGAAAACGTACGTTTTGTGTAGTTTTATTATTATTATTTAAAAGGAACAAAAGTAAAGGGAAAGAGAACAAAGAAAACTCAGAGGCAAGCAGTAGCAGTAACACTATTCAAAAGCCATCTGAGAAATCACCACGCAAGTCTCACTCAGCATGTAATTTATATATATATATATATATATATATATATATATATATATATATATATATATATATATATATATATAGTGAACAGAAGAAAAATCTAAATCAAATCCATATTTGGTGTGACCACCCTTGCCTTCAAAACAGCATCAAGCATCAATTCTTCTAGGTACACTTGCACACAGTTTTTGAAGGAACTCGGCAGGTAGGTTGGCCCAAACATCTTGGAGAACTAAACACAGTTCTTCTGTGGATTTAGGCAGCCTCAGTTGCTTCTCTCTCTTCATGTAATCCCAGACAGACTCGATGATGTTGAGATCAGGGCTCTGTGGGGCCATACCATCACTTCCAGGACTCCTTGTTCTTCTTTACGCTGAAGATAGTTCTTAAAGACTTTCAGCTGTATGTTTGGGGTCGTTGTCATGCTGCAGAATAAATTTGGGGCCAATCAGATGCCTCCCTGATGGTATTGCATGATGGATAAGTATCTGCCTGTACTTCTCAGCATTGAGGAGACCATTAATTCTGACCAAATCCCCAACTCCATTTGCAGAAATGCAGCCCCAAACTTGCAAGGAACCTCCACCATGCTTCACTGTTGCCTGCAGACAATCATTCGTATCGCTTTCCAGCCCTTCGCGAACAAACTGCCTTCTGCTACAGCCAAATATTTCAAATTTTGACTCATCAGTCCAGAGCACCTGCTGCCATTTTTCTGCACCCCAGTTCCTGTGTTTTCGTGCATAGTTGAGTCGCTTGGCCTTGTTTCCACGCCGGAGGTATGGCTTTTGGCCGCAAGTCTTCCATGAAGGCCACTTCTGACCAGTCTTCTCCGACAGTAGATGGGTGTACCAGGGTCCCACTGTTTTCTTCCAGTTCTGAGCTGATGGCACTGCTGGACATCTTCCACCGCGAAGGGAAGTAAGCATGATGCGCCTTTCATCTGCTGCAGTAAGTTTCCTTGGCCGACCACTGCGCCTACGGTCCTCAACGCGTGCCGCTTCTTTGTGCTTCTTCAAAAGAGCTTGGACAGCACATCTGGAAACCCCTGTCTGCCTTGAAATTTCTGCCTGGGAGAGACCTTGCTGATGCAGAATAACTGCCTTGTGTCTTGTTGCTGTGCTCAGTCTTGCCATGGTGTATGACTTTTGACAGTAAACTGTCTTCAGCAACCTCACCTCGTTAGCTGAGTTTGGCTGTTCCTCACCCAGTTTTATTCCTCCTACACAGCTGTTTCTGTTTCAGTTAATGATTGTGTTTCAACCTACATATTGAATTGATGATCATTAGCACCTGTTTGGTATAATTGTTTAATCATACACCTGACTATATGCCTACAAAATCCCTGACTTTGTGCAAGTGTACCTAGAAGAATTGATGCTGTTTTGAAGGCAAAGGGTTGTCACACCAAATATGGATTTGATTTAGATTTTTCTTCTGTTCACTCACTTTGCATTTAGTTAATTGATAAATATAATCTATTAACATGTCTATTTTTGAAAGCATTCTTACTTTACAGCATTTTTTCACACCTGCCTAAAACTTTTGCACAGTACTGTATATATATATATATATATATATATACACACATACACACTTATTAAACTAAATAGCGCCTTATAAAACTGACTAGCGAGTATGCAATATTTAAACAACAGATACATCTCGCCACTACCCTCCAATTTCTGAAACTCTTTTGCGCTCTACTGACACAACCGTTGGGCTTTTAAACAAGGTTGGGTTCGGCACAGAATTCTATTGTGCTCGCCGCGGACGGGAAGGACCGCAGCACCGTGCAAACTGACACCAAAGTCGTATAGTCCACATATCATCTAATGCTGGTTTACAATCTAGGGAAATTATGCCGGTTACTGGCATCGGTGTGAAAACAGCCTCAGAAATTATTGGTCAGCTTCTCTTGAAGACCACAAAGCCTGAATAGGATCATTTCTTACAAAAAAATAAAAAAAAAACCCTCAGAAGCACCTCCCTCGAGTGCCAGTGCAGTGCAGTGCAGTGTTTGGCTGTTCCATGAATCCTCCCTCAGATGTGGGAAATCAGTCTGCTTTCAATTCACAAATGTCATTTCATCTCGAAAAATGTTACTCTAAATGGCAATATTCAATGTAATGTTTATGGCAAAAAAAAAAAAAAAAAGTACAAAATATATGTTACAATCAAACAGTCTTCACGGACTATTTTTTCTCAGTGGAAGGATACATAATATAGTTCTTATTTTTTTCCTTAAAAAAGCCAGTTTGCCACAACGCACCCAGGGCGTGTGGTAAGAATTGTCTTACCGCACACCCTGTCATGGGTTATTTCTTACTTATTTCACGTTTTATCTTCAAAATCAATGTCTAAGATTTATGGGCCATGGTGTATATAATTACGGACGACTCAAATTACCTTTAAAAATAGTGCAAAAAGTATGGGAATTAATGAAAAGCAGTCCATGGTTTGAGTCTAAGAGCACATATGGAGTTAATCAGAAACAAGTCTGATTATGCCATTATCGCATGACTTCGATATTCATTTTAATAATCACCCTTCTAGCAAATCGTTCATTATTCTCAGCACCATTTCAAAACACATGGCACATGTATTGAAGAATTTCACACCATTTTGTAAACAACCCTGGGGTTTTATTCACACAGTATCTGGTGCTTTGCATGCATTAGGATTATCAGCTTGCTGTCAGTTTATTCTTAATGCTGCAATTGCATTTCCCACAACAGCTGATGCCAAATTAATGGAAAAATACCCTCGATGCCAGGAGCTTTCTTTTACATGTTCCATTAGGCAATTTGGTGAATTTACCAACTGCTAAGTGGTGCGCTACTAAATTCAGCATTAGCATCTCTTATGTACGTTCTTTAATTTCATGCAGATGACAAATGGCATGTATATTGCAAATATATTTTTTCAAAACTTATCTTGTTAACAATGTTTTTCAAAAAGAAACCAACTTAATACTCCAATGCTGAACTTCAGAGGGGACTCACCTGGTAAGCTCTATTGATCTGGCTTGCCGCCCAGGCTGCATACTTCACATTGTCTTTCTTCACTTTAGCACTCGCTTTAGGGCTAGCAGCAATATGGCTTGCAGACTAGAAAAAAGTGGGGCGAAAAATCTTTAAAATGGATATGGAAAACAAACAAACAAACAAACAAACAAACAAACAAACAAACATCTTCCTTGTTCTTGCATCAAGAAAAAAAAAAAATTAAGAAACCATTTGAAATGAGATAGATAAAGACATAGATATTCACCAGGGTCTCTTTTTACTACCCGGGTAACGATTACTAATTTGAGAATTCAAAGAAAATGGCTGGCGTAATAAACACATTAAAACAAGCTTTACATTAAGCCTTTTCTAAACTGACAGGATAACAAGGTTTTACAGAAAACAATAACACACAGCGAGCGGCAAGTACACCTCAATAACAACTGTGACGACTATTCTTCTCAGGAACTACATCGGAAAGAAAACAACATAACATCCTGTTGGGTTTATGTCAGTGATAACTCTGTGATCCATTAATAATAATAACTGTGTGGCTTCCAATACAGAATGCTTTATCTACAGTTATTGTGCAGATATAGTTTCTTACCAAAAAGATCAAATAAGTAGCCTTTATTTAAAAATACAAAAAAAAAACCATATAGACTCCAAAATGCGCAAGGTGCAACATACAAAATTAAATCAGTATGAGAAAAACATTACTCACACACTTATGAAACATTTACCTATTTTGTTTTGGGTTAAATAAAAAATATTTGTGGAGCACATTAAGTTATTGTGCTAGCGCTTCCTCCTTTGAATGAAATATTTCCTTCACAGAGTTTGCAAATTCCGTTTTCTTCTGCTTTGGTAAAGAAATTCCACACATCGCTTCTTTGCTGGATGCCATGTTTTAAAACAACAACCAGTGGAATATGGTCAATAGATGTCACAAAGAATCCTGCAGCATAAAGCGCATTTAACATTAACTGTATTCAAACAGATTTTTTATTATTACTATTACAATGTTTCCAGCACTTAAAAAGGCTACACAATTCTACAGATCAGTAGGGACTACATTTACGTGTACCATATAGTATTTAAATATGGTATTATGCACTTAAAACAATATATGTTATTATTATTTAGTTCGTTTTTTTTTTTTTAATTACCCGAGAAAGACTCAGGTATCAGGGTATTTTTCATGGTGGGTACTTGGTTCAGGATTTTCTACCTGTGCCGACCTCTAATAAAAAAAAATATATATGCTAACATCCATTACAATGCCATACTTTTCACTGCTGATGTGATTTATGTTATAAACCCTCATAGATACCGCTGGTTAACTGCCGACAAGCCTGACATTTCATAGAAAAGTGTGGTGAAAGGAGAGAAATGTGAATCATCCTCTCCACCCTAAGTTCCACTACACTCATAACCACAAACCATACGTCAAACCCACATACTATTGCCATCATTTTAGAAACACTAACCTCTAAAAGTTTAAATGGCAGCACTTTAAAGATTCTTAAGTTGTGTGCTGAAATTTCAAATACAATGGCAGCATTTATCAATGTTTTTAGTAGCAGTAGCAAAACATCTGCATGGCTCTTTAAATCTAGATTAGTTTACATATACTATTATATTCTAATACCCTTCACTGTACCCAAAAGAGTACCACAGTTTAAACATCCTGAGCTACCTAATGAGTCACTGGCATGCAACATGTCCAATTTTCAAAACAGTGCAAAGTTGTCCCAGTTTATTACAAAATGGAAAACTTTTTTTGTATTTAGATGTTGTTCCCTACCTGTTTGTATGAAAAAAAAAAGAATATTTGTATGGACTTCATTTCATGAAATAACAAACCATATTGTGTTCTAATCTTTCATAAACCAGTATTTTAGAGCTCACCATGTAGAGGCCAAACAAAGCTCTCATATTTCTGTTGTTTAGCTTGAGTGCTTGCGCAAAGTATTTTCTTGACAGTTCCAGGTTCTCGATTCCACCTTGGGTGTACTTAACCTGCAAAATAACAGGACAAAACTTTAGAAGGATTCCAGTTCAGCTATCAGAATATGCTTTACTTTTCATAAATTGATAATTACATAATGTTTGCTGGTCTAACACTGTGTACTAAATAATAAGAGCATACTATACTTCGTGCATAATTTAAAGATGAGTTATTGTATTTTGAAATGAATACCTCTGCGTACTGCTCACAGTACAAGTGATTGTGTGGATTGGTCATCATCAGTTCCTCTAGGGAAAATGCTGCTTTTGCATAACTGAATGACAGAAAAAAATATATAGGTTATACAATGTCTTACAAAGAAAACATTAGGTAATTATCATAATAACCCAACGTTTCCTTTCAAGTACGAAATGTAACAATTACCACATGGGTGAGTGCACCAAAGCCATTGCAAGTGCAAGATTGAAGAACGACTGTAATACTATAAGACTAAGCCAAGAGGCTGCCCTGTGCTTTACCATACGAACTCCAGTTATAAGTAGCTAGAGTGAAAAAATTGAGGGAAATTTTCACCTCTATGTCTGTGTTCTAAGGGTCTACTGAGAAATCGCCCTGAACAATCTAGTTCCAAACCCAGGGTTTTGAGGATCCACGACATTAACCCTTTGCGGTCCTATGTCGGACCAGGTCCGACATTACAATTTTCCCTTTCAGGTCCAACATCATCAAAAAAGACGTAAAACACAGGTCTCTAGTTTTTTCTCTGGAAAAAGCAGAGAAAACCATTCAATGCCGAGGGAGTAATACACATAGCCACGGCACCACAGAGATAACACGGCCATAAACAAACAAGATAGCTGCTTCCGCATCCAGCTCTCAAAGAATATCCCAGACATTTGCAGAGCTTTTTGAGATGTTATAGTAATAAAATAATGACTTGGATCGCATTATTGAGGAGTTTGGTGATAAAACGAGTGATCAGGAGATGATTTACAACTATGAAGAGGTATGTGAAAAATACAGCAAACAAGGGGTGGGGCAGGGCTGGAGATGCAGTACTGAGTGTCCTGTTGATATGCAGTGCCTTTTAAACCCGTTTTACTGTGAAAAAAAACACTTTTAAACAGCGTATCTAAAATAAACTGCGCGTGTGGAAATAAATTGGATCTGACGCGCCTGAGACGCACTGAATAAATGGACCGCCAAGGGTTAAGTCTTTAGAACCAATGGTATGGGGGAGTAGCCCACACCGCTGCATCGCAAATGTCTTGGACAGATGCACCCTGGAATAAAGCACACGAAGTTGCCATGCCCCTAGTGGAATCGGTAGAGAGGTTTTCTGGAGGGGACAAGTTGGCCAGGTCATAGGCAGTCCTGACTGTGTCAGCTATCCATTTGGACAGCCACTGCTTAGACAGGGCTTGACCATGGGACTTCTCCCCATAGCACACAAATTGTGCAGACTGCCTCCATCTTTTCGTCCTGTCAATGTATTATGTCATGGCCCAAACTGGGCAGAGCATATGGAGCTGTCGCTGTCAGACTGGAAAGGAGGTGGATAGAAAGCCTCCGATTCCACAGACTGGTTGACATGGAATGCCGAGATAATCTTCGGCAAAAAGGCAGGATTGGTATGGAACATGACCTTTGTCCTGGCCTCTAAAATTAAGCAGGCTTTCGCTATTGAGAATGCCTGCATCTCACCCGCTTTACGGAGGTGATAGCGAGCAAGAAATCCGCTTTGAGTGATATTCAGCTCAGCTCAGCTGAATTTCAGCTCAGCTGAAAGCAGGGGCTCAAATGGAGGATTCATGAGTGCATTATGCACCACGGTTAGCCTCCAGCGAGGAATAATGTCCTTCATAGGCGGCTGAAGCTGCCAAGCCCCTTTCAAAAATGGTCCCGCCAGGAAGTGAACTCATGGGGAGAGTGTCAATTTTGACATGGCAAGCCGAAATGGTTGCCAGACAGACCTTTAAAGGAGGAGGGGGATTTCCCCTCGTTACATAAATTGCAAGATAAACGGTCATGAGGTCAAACCCACAAGGCAGACACCACGTCTGTAAAAACACCCTACTTGTACCCATACTGGGAACACGTGGATGGTGCTCTGGCATTCTGCAGGGTGTCAATACCCTGCAGAATGCGTCACTGTCTCACCGAGCAGCTTTGGTATACAATATTCAGGTCTCGGGTCTTTAGGAAGTAAATACCCATACGGTAATGGTTACATTTTGTACTTGAAAGGGAACAAAACAATACTGCAATTGTCTCTCATGTTGTCTTTATTAAAACAAAATGCTAATTATTAACATCTTGTTTATATTAACTGTGTCATTATTTATGCAGCTTTACTTTAAAGTAATGTTGGTAACATGCACACCATGCTCAATGGGTGCACTATAACTGTGGCAGCACAGTATATACTCTGATGCCTGAGAAACAGAGTGCACCTCTTGGCCTTTAGACTTACTATAGTGAATGCACACACTTTCAGTTACTTCCATTAAATAAGCCTCAAATGGAGCACTCCACTTTCCTGATGTGGACTTTGTAGAGAACCCTGAAAGTCTAATAAGATTAAGTGGCGTGCTAAAATTAAGTCATTATGTATTTATTGTGAAAGCAGCATATTCATATTGGTTCTAAAAACTTCTAAACGAGAAAGCTGATGTTTATGCAGAATAAAACTATAACCATACAATTATATGATTAGCTATACCCACACACATTATATCAAAAACATTCAGTTCTTTTACATGTACAACCTTGACAAATTGTTCAACTAATATCACTTCCAATGGTCTGTGTATTACAGTTCCCAAAGGAGTTCAAATCCTACAGAGCACTGACCTTTTATTCCTCACAAACGCTATGCTTTTGAGGCCAGACTAAGGTCATTACCATAATGCTATGCATACAATGCTAGAAACCAACAGTCACACCACAGTTCAACTTTTGACCGCAAAAAAACACTTATTGGTACCTCACTCACAGAAAACATTTCCTTTGATTTCCATTTTAACACAAGCATTTTACGATAAATTCAGAGTTAAACTGGGTGTTTGTGGAAAGTGTAAAATGTAATTACACAAAATAAGCTGATTTGAATGTACTTGTTTGAGTTTTGTTTTGTAGGGGTTTTATTAGGTCACTGTCTGTTCTTAATCAGACCTTACTCTGCTCTACTTTATTGCTACTGTGTGGAATATAAATACAGTTAACCTTCATAAAAGACACATTCCCAGCATATTGTAGGATCGTGAGTGTGACCTCACACAGTTCTGCATTACTAAAAAAGGGAATTTACAATGCGTGATACTTTGCTATGTGTAATCTTATCAGTGTGCAACTAAAATTTCAAACAAATGTATGCACTTCACCAGGACAGGAACGAACACCTTATTAAAGTGCATGCAATGAAGTCGCCATTAGTCCACTTAATGTCTATTTAACTGACTTCAAAGTAAAGAAAGGTTCAAGAGACCAGATCTGCTCTGACTTTTCTGAAGACTGAAGGCTGCTTACAATTACGGCTTCCTTTTTCATAAATACTTTCAGATGTTCTTGTACAACAGTTTTAGCTGCTCGACATAATTTATCTGTGGAACAGCACTTCAAATACTCTGCAGATTCTGTCAGCACACTGAACAAATAAAACTTTATATACTAACCATCTTAATGAACTTCAAATTGTAACTACTTAACCCCTTCTTGGGAAAAACAAAAACAGCAATTTATGGTACAGAATAGTAGCTTAAGGAAGCTTCTAAATGAACAGATTTATAGGCTATCTACTGTAGCTGAACTTGCACTTCACTGCAAAAGCCATATTTAGAGCTAGATCTCACATTTTTGTATTATTTCCTCTTGCACTGAAACTAATAAATCTCAACCTTGGGATTCTCAGTGTTTAAACCATGGCAAGCAAAAATTTGAATCTGCATCGTTTATTTAGCTTTTATGTGAGTGGGCGGTTTGTTTCTCCTTTAGCCAGACAATATTTTTGCTGGCTTGGAAAGGGCCCCCACCTGGCAGCAGTGTGGAGTAGTGGTTAGGGCTCTGGACTCTTGACCGGAGGGTCGTGGGTTCAATCCCAGGTGGGGGACGCTGCTGCTGTACCCTTGAGCAAGGTACTTTACCTAGATTCCTCCAGTAAAAAAATCCAACTGTATAAATGGGTAATTCTATGTAAAAATAATGTGATCTTGAAACAATTGTAAATTGCCCTGGATAAGGGTGTCTGCTAAGAAATAATAATAATAAATAATAGCGTCTGTGCTGCTCTCTCTATGGAAAAGGGAGGAGATGATGTGATACAATCTGGGCAGGAAAGTAAAGTTTGTGACAAAAAATGACATGTCTTTAGGATAGGGGGTGGAATTAATGCTGCAATATTAGAAAACCTTCACTAAGCTGTGAGCTAATCCTCTCACACTGGGATTTCCTCCTGCCACTACAGCAATAAAAACTACTAACAAAAACATGAAATATCCAATAACCAGGTTCTTACTATAGTCAACATTCTTGGGGCTATAGCTTTCTTACCAGGGTGACAGACACTGCTCAAGGACTTTACTCCCAATTCTTAGCTCTAAACAATAACAAAGGATAAAAAGTGACACAAACTAAATTATTTTTCTAGCACACTTGTCTCTGAGACAATTACCCTAGCAACTGAGTTATCAGCATGAATATGGGAAGTTTTTTTTCATCCTACAAGAGTGAGAGGCTTGCATTTAAATCCTATTAAGCTCTGATTCCTTGAAACAAACAGGGACAATGCCCACTATGGCTCCAGCAGAGCTTGGCATTTCATGCCCTATTGTATTTTTCTAACAACCTGCTTGGAACAAGCTGTTCCGCATTGTTGGGGGGTTCAAAAAAAAAAACCTGTAAAAATTTAGTGATTTTTAAAAGAGGACTTTCACAAAAGTTGTATATCTTTTAAAGGTTTATTTTTTTCATTGGAATGTCCAAACCAATAAAACCAACACAGGCCAGCTACAATGGTAAAGTTGTTCTTGCAAATTCAGGATTAAAAACTTTAATACTCAAAACTATTACGAAAATCCATACAGAATACAAATGAACAGCAAAAATGCACATTACCTTTGTTTTTAATATCTGTTTATGCATAGTTGTTGCACAATCAGACAACATACAGGTCTTATGTGTCTTTGGTTCAGAGCATCAGAAGTCACGATTATGCACTGCAGTCCATCAGACTATGAACTGATCTACTCAAATCTCTCTCAGAAATCCAACCCCCAAATACCTCATGATGTTTTGAAAGACACACTTCCAATTAATGTGAAAATAACGTAAAGGAAAGAGTCACCACAATGACAGAAATATATGAAATATAAGTACTCATGCTCGTTGATGTAAAGCTCTGCTAGTTCATGCCAAGCCTCCTGGTCCCCAACGAATCTGTAAAACAGAAAGGGACAAGTCGTTCAAATGACCGGCATGGGAGAAAGGGGGTGTAAATAAAATGCTAATTCCATTTTAATTAAAATGGGTTTATCAGAAGGCGTAGTTCAATCCTCTTGTAAAACACTCACTGCTCCAGATACTCATTCAGCTCCCGGATGGCCTCTGTGCTTTTTCCTTGGGCTTTGAGAATGGCAATCTTACGCTTCCTTGCAGCCTGTGGATTGACATTAATAGAGGATTAAAGTCTCAATTCCTCAAGTGTTTGTTAAAAAAAGGGTAATGACTGCAAATTATTATCTCAATGCCATTGGAATTCCACTGCGAGCTGGGGGTTTACAAACATTCCCCCAGACATCCCACAGGGAGTTGTAAAAACTCCCTTCACAATCATGTTACCTATGCTGTGCTTTCGTTACAAAGAGTGCACACATCGTTTCATCCTGATAAATGATTGTCCAGATTCTAATAATTAAAAAACAGCAGGGGAGCCTAATCTTTATCCATCCCTAATGTTTTTCTGTCATTCATAAGATTTACATCTCAAGGACAGAGCGTCAAGTAGGATTAGAGAGTCTCTCACTGGCACCTTCCTTTTTTATTGCGCTGTTTTTACATCCAAGGGTAGACTGAAAAGTAGGTTTGTATTTAAAAAACAAAAAACTTTTCACATAATAAAGTAATAGAAAATGCCATATTATTCTTAACGAAAATAAAGACTAGCTTAGCACAGTCAGTAGTGCGTATGTTACAGAAAAGTATTCTAGGCAACAGTTAAGTACTCTATGCATGTATTATAATCATCATCACCACCACTAGCAGTTTTCTGTCACGTGCAGTCATATCAGATAAAGTGTGTATTTTAAATTTCTATCCACCAGAGGAGGGCGCTTTTGTCCCAATGTGTAGTATTTTTCAAATGTTCAGAAGCTCTCATTTGTCCTCCAATATACTGTAAACACATTATATTGCTTATTCTGATGTTACCCATCAAATGATCAACATTACGTTAGTGGAAATAAATTACATATTATATTGCCAAAGATTATTTATCCATATAATGATTATTACAAAGAGACACATTTCTAACTGAATACAACAGACTGCATGAAACACAAAATCTATGTAATATACCACCTACCCTCATAAAAGATAGAACTATATTCAAACAGACTAAATATATAAAATGTCTTCTGCTCTTAAAGATCAGCTACACGGCTAAACATACATCTTAGTTAAATCAAAAGAAACCCACTCTTAAATGAATGCAATCTGTTACCTATATACTGCAGTCATTGGATTTAGGCAGAATTTCTAATTCAACTATCTTAACTAAACTAGGCATGCCATAAACTATAGAATTCATGGCAGTGGATCCAGAAGTGGATTGATTGAGTAGAATGTCTTTTGAAGTTCCACATTACTTCCCCTAACATCAGGGATCATCACTACTGCCCCGTTCTTGCTTGCCCGGCCCACCAGTGCAAACAACAACACCCCAGTAGACACACAATTTGGCACAACTGGAAGTTTCAGCTTTAAAATGCATAGAATTTCTGTCAAAGGATTTTATTTTATGTTGGGGCTTTTATTTTGTACATCTGTTGTGTTTTTGCTTTCCCTCCACAAACCACTTGTAATACTTAACAAGTAGTAAACAAAATGTACTTTGTAAAAATATATTGTTTATCTACATTTAATTAAGTTTAAAAAAGTAAATAAAAAAAGCTCTGATAAGCAACCCATTAAAATTATCTTCAGTCTTAATGTGGTTTTAAAATTACAGATCTTAAAAGCTATGAAAGTGGGAAAAGAAGAGGAAAATGCAAGTTTGTGCTCTGAAATAACCAGTGTTGTAAAGAAATAGTTCTTAAGGGGTTAACCACACATGCTTTTCAGGTTTTTCAGCTTTTACCTAATTCCACAAATCACTTCTATGGAAAAGAGAAAATTATATATATTATATATATAATTTTTTTTAAAATTGTAAATCTTCATTTGAAGTGGTCATAATACCCGTGCAACCAATGTGTTGCAATTCAGTTACATAAACATTTTGAACAGTAACAGATACAAATGTGTCTAATGACAATGAACACTATGGAATGTATAATACGTTACTTATATCGTTATTAAAATTACCTAAAATTTCCAATTTACTGTGAGTATTACTTTGTAAATCTTGTTTGTCATGCCAGACAGTATAAAGCCTGATCTTATATCGCTCATATTTCTTTAGTTAAAATATGACACAAACAGGTCAACTGTAATACAGTAGGTTTGGTTATCCCAGTATTACCCCTAAAATAAGCAGTTGATGTAATTCAGGTGGATTCCCTGGTACTGTAAAATGCTGGATATAGGCTGCTCAAATCACCCGGTAAGACAAAGAAACTGCACATCTATCGGGACATCTTTGATAACTGCAAAAAAGTGTCCATCATTCTAAACTTCTAGATCAATAAAAAACTAGACGCACCACAGCTTACCTCACACATCTGTTTTATCTATGCCACAACTAGATTGCTGTTGAATATTTATAATGGAGATTTAAACTAACCTCAGACTAATGGTCTGTGTGCATGACATGTACTGAAGCCAAATCATGCACGGATATGCACAAAATTCTGCAAACTCTGGACAACTGGTTTACTGAAACCCCTCATGATTTAACACCCGATGACAGGACTGCATTTGGTTTAGCTACACTTTTAATTGGCTAAGGAAGCAGATGATTCATGTTTTATACAAAGCACAGACAAGGATAAAAGGTTCAAATCACCAGCTGTGAAAATTCAGTTTTACATTTAGCTGAAATTTAGGTGTACAGACTAGGGCTGTGTTCGAAGGTTCGTTTGCTAGCCAGGAATTCGAAGGTAGTTTTAAAGCTTCGAAGGCTCATCAGGTGACATTCACCCACTTTTTTTTTCTTCTCTGTTAACAGAAACTGTTTGACAATGTGTGAATACTATAAATTAAACTTAAATGTCACTAACATGCAAAATTCAATCTTTTGATTTGTATAATGCATATTACTTAAGTTGTTGCATTAAAATCCACTACCAAATCATTATATGTAGCAACTCTATATGGCACTGCTGCCGTGTGTAGAGCAGGGTATAGTATGCCAAAGCACTGGGGGGGGGGGTCCCTATAGTGGTTGTAGTGCTTCAGTAAAATATGTACTGAATACCTAGTGTACAAGACAGTGTAAGAGAAGTGCTATGGTAAAATGTTTAAAAATATACAAAATATACATTAACACTAAATTTTAATTTCGAAAACTGGAGCACTGTCAGGCCCTCCCCCCTCCAGCTCATGTTACCCAGAGGCAGAACTTAAATTTCTTTATTTGCCATCTCGACAGCAAAGTGTTGTATAGCGTAAGCTGTATTGAAGGAAATGTCTCAAAACCCCTCTGATGTTTGGGATTTTTTTGTTAAATGCCCAGACGACCAAAAAAAAAAAAAAAAGAAAAAAAAAAGGTTTGATGCAAACTGTGCAAGCGATGGTTGATGTATCATGGAGGCACAACCAATCTCCGACAAGCGGAAGTTCCTATTATTATTTTTAGTAGTAGTAAAATGTGACCGTGACTGATAACCTGCTTGGAACGGTGACTTAAATAAAGCTTTGTTTAGCCCAAGTCCACTGCAGTTGGTGCTGCTGCAATGCAAACTTACTGTATACAGTATATCGCAAGCAGCATCAATTACATGTACATAAACAAACTGTATTTTTATTTAAATTATTATAAAAATATGATTACTGTTCTACATAATGTATTTTTAAACTACATGCAAATGGTTTATTCCATTTATACGGCTTACCTGTAAAATAGGATTTCCAATCAAATATAAAACTAGTAGCTATGGTGATGTCACCAGTAAATTATGCAATGTAGTACCATCGAAGGTCCAAACCTGCAAAGGTCAAACTGTACCCTTCGTTGCAACCCAAATACAAACTAAGTAAACTACTAAAAAACATGTCATATTTCTAGTCCTAGATTTAATATCCTTACTTTTAGAGGTTCTATTTTTTTTTTTTCATGGAGTGTTATGTAACAAGATGCTTCCTTTCAGCTAGAGATGATCCTATTAATGTTTAGGACAGCCCCAATTAAGAGGCTTTACATTTGCTATAACTCATATTACCAAATTTAATGTACAGTATTTACTCAAATTTAAAGGTTCAAATTTGGTGGGAGCAACTTGGATTTGAGGGCGACTTGGAATCGGAGCGAGATGCGAGTCAGAAGATGGAGACGCAATCAAAAAGACTAATTTTTGCTTGTGAACGTGACAAAGTCACATTGGCCAAATTAAACAAAGGAGTATAATAAAACTGACAAATTAAAGGTAATTTACCCTTTCCCTACCATAAACTGCAAGGACTGCTGCTCAATACTGTAAGTACTGTACATATTTTCTTTTCCCATTTGTAATTTATTTGGGGGCTTTGAAGCTTTAATGTACAATAACAGTGTTCCATGCTGGCACCTAGAAATTAAGCGATAATTTAACTTAATTATTGTGTATTTTTCATCAAAAGTTATATGACTTGCATTCAGGGCCTTTTTTTAATTTATTTTATTTTAGTAAATATGGCTAATTTTACCGCTCACTAAAAGTAACTGTTTTAATAAATGCCAGTACAGTTATAAAATTGGCAATATTTTTAATTTTTGCTGATTTGTATGAACATGAATAATGTTTGCTCATTGATCCAACTATGTTCCTAGGCCAGGCACGGAGATGATTCACCTCCCCTCATGCAAAAAGGCTTCTCATAACAGAAGAGCATCATTGGTTGGGTGCTATCAAATCTGCAGAAAAAATGAACAGACAGATCACATCATTTGAACATTTCTGTATGGGAGCAGAGAAGGACCAATACAGGATGGGAACGGAATTTCAATAAAAAAATGAATAGCCGAAACTAACATAATGAATAATATATGATTTTTTAGGTAACGTTAGCTACATTCTAAAATCGGAATGGCAGTAGGTGATTTAGACAAATTAGTATTTTAACAGTAACATTTGTCTCTTGCAACTAATCATTAACTACCCCAACTTGCATCCAGCTGGATACAGGTTCAGGGTTGAAAACTCACGCTCGCCGCCGACTAGTTGATGTCTGTGTCTCGGTGGTCCTCTGGACGAGTACTTAAAACAAATGTACAGATATACTCTCATGTTCACATTCTTGCGTAAAACAAATGCAGGAAAAGTCCATTTTCTAACAGGGTTTAGCAGTGGTGAATAAGCATTCATAATGCTTACAAAACAGTCACTTGGAACTGAAACCTCCCTTCATCTCCCCTGTAATGCCAACCCCACTTAATGATGTTTTATGTTTGTGTTCTCCCTCTTTGCAGGATGCAAAGTTTATTGGGCGTTTGATTTTACTGAAACATGTTGCATCTTTGAAGTAAATGTAAAGTCATTTAAAAAAAAAAACATGTAGAGATTTATACCGGGTTGCGACAACCCACCACACTAAACATTTTGTAACTAATAAATAAACAATTACCACAACAAACAGTATCATAATATGTTGCTTAAATTGTTAGGAACGGTAAAAAACTCTATACAACATGGATAGTTTACGTGTTTTCAGGGTATTGGCACAGCAAAAGTAAATCAGCCAAAAGCACTTCATTTCACTTTTAAATTTGTGATTCCAAAACCTCTTGGGTGAAATGTAGAAAAAAAAAGTCAATACCTGTCATACAGTAAGAGAAATAAGTTGCCAAAGTAAGGTAAAAATTTCCTTCTCCTCCTTTTTCTCCCAACATATTTTTTTTGCAGACCCCAGCGAGTTTTATCCATGCATATGTATATTACAGGACATCTGAATTTTAAATGTTAATATACTAGGGAATGCACTTATTGTGACATCTATATCATTTATATTAAAATTATTTATTTCTGTTTTAAAATGGAACATTTGCATGCAAAAAATATATTTTTTATATAAATAGAATTTAATATTGTTTATATAATAGACATGGGATTTGAAACTATAACCTTCAGTTTGCAAGTGTGTTGTGTTGTACTGTCAGTCCTACATGATTAGTTGAGACAAGCAGTATTTTGAAAGATGAAGTCAGCCAGCTGAGAATTCTCAGAACTTATATTTTGGCAATTTTTCAAGTCACCATTCATCTGCATCATTCTGAGATTCTGATCTTGAGCTCTGAAATTTTGGTTTCCTGTCAGTGTAACGCTCATTGTGGTCCCTATTGGTGCAAGGAAGTACAGTTCCTCTCAATACTGGTTGATGAGAGTAACGCTATTTGTGGTCCCCAAGGGACAAAAAGGAATGTACATATTTTTGAGAATTAGCTATGCTGAAGGATAGCCTATATATTGGGTAAAAGTAAAACCTTAATATTGAAATAAATTAATACATAAAACAATATAGACATCTTTCTTTTGATATCTCCACTTAAATGGCTGGGCACTTTTGATAATTGTGTTTTTTCACATTTCCAAATGTGTTTTTGTTTCAGATCATAATAACACAATATATTCATAATAATGTTGAATTCTTACCTACAAGCAGTAACATATTTAAAGTTTGGGACTCGCTGTCTGTAGTAGCTTGGTGTTTACATTATCGTCAGCATATTTTAAGTGATTGGAAGCTGAAATTACTTTTTTTAAAAACACCCTTTTCTTATACCAATACAGTACCATAGTACCATTTTAATACCAAAACTGTGTTTATCTTACGTACCGGTATTTAAATTGTGGGGAAACCGTGGCAGTCCAATCATAAGTGAGTGGAGGCAGGACAAACAGCTGAAGGTCTTGAGTAGGTTTAACCAATGGGAGAGTTAAAGATCTACTCCTTGTTATGCAGGTGTCCAATCATGAGTAAGCAGCGGGACACACACCGTTGAAGGTATTCTCCGTTTCTGTTAAAGGTCTTGTGAGTTTAACCAATGGGAAAGTCAAATATCTGCCCTGGTTTTGTAACTGTCCAATCATTAGGGAGCAGAGTTGGGACATAAATATGCTAGGGCAGTGGTTCTCAATCTGTGGTCCACCGGCTCCCTTCAGGTGGTCTGTGGAAAGGTTACATAATTACCTTAAAAACACAGCGACAGAAGCAGGAAGAACATGCATACATGGAGAATATCTCTATGTTAAAAAAAGGTCTAAACTCTCCATCATATATAAATTTTGGAGAGTCTAAAATGTATTCTTTACTAGGGAGTTTGTGTATTGCGCTCAAGTGCCCTCAACACAGCAGTTTGTCAAGTAAGGATAACACACGAGAAGCCCTGGAGTGTTATCCCGCTTATAAAATGGATACGATACAAGTGTTTTGATTTTCTGAAAAATACTTCCGCTTTGGACAAAAATAGTCGCTCAAACAAGGTTCTGTCTGTTGTAAACATTAAAACTGGAGGTTAACGTTTCCATTTATTGTAATTAAAATGAATGAAGCCTCTGTGCTGGTCTCAGATCGCTCTGTAAACAGATCTGACATAACCCGCAATGTTAACCTTGTTAGTGGCCAAGCATTTAAAAATGCCAATCATGTATTTTTGTTGATAATGAAAAGATACAGAAAAGGAGGCAAAGACAATGTTCACTATCCACGCATTACTACCGCTGACCTGGAAAAGCCAACAATACAAAATGCTTGGTCACCAACAGGCTATCAGTGTGGTTTATGTCAGCACTGTTTACGGAGTGACTAAGACCAGCATAGAGCCTAACAACAAAATTGAGTACTCTTGATCAGCCGAATTATGCACTGAGGCACAGAATTATCGTAACAAACCGTTTCCATGTTCAAGACACTGTTTTTAAGTCGATTACCATTTCTTTATGTTTCATCCAATCAATAAAAAACACCAGCTCCCCAAGATTTTGTTTTCTTCAATTTCACTAAGTTGCTGACTTAAATCTTTGTCTCTTGGTTTTGCATCTTGTCATTCTAGCCATTTTACTGTTATGACTCAGAAAAGATCACGTGACAAAAGGAATGTCACTCATTTTTAAATACTTGAAAAGACATCTCACAACAGTGAGTATTTATTGCGAGTTTATATGTTGTGTATTGATCATTTATTAATTGAACTGTGGTTTGGCAAAAATAAGTTCCATTGTGCATTGTACTATTTAACTGCAGGGTAAAAAAACCAACAGCCAATCAGCGTGGAGCATCCAAACATTCCGTTTTATAAATTAAGATTATAGCTGCAGATTCGGAGCTCCGACTGCGCTGGTACCTCATGGATGTATTGTAACTAATTCACATAAATACATTTCTGCTGTAATTATCAATTTAAAAATAACAGTCCTTTTATTTCCCCCTTGGTAAATTCATGTTAACTAGAACTAGAACAGTTCTTTAAAAAAAGTCACATTTTAAAATAACTTTGCTCACAGAAACAGGCCCACCCATCGCATTACAACAAAGAAAGGTAGTGTAGTCAGAAGTTTACATACCCCAATGGAAATGTATAATTTCTAGAAATTTCTCAAAACAATTTTAGGAAAAGTTTTGCTTTTGTGGATGAGGAAAAGAAAAGTTACAAATCTATAATTTGTGTCAGCAATATCTTTTTGCAAAACTCCAAAAAGTATTCATACCCTTTGGTTATTACTGCTAAAGGTGCCTCAACCCTGGTCCTGGAGAGCCGCAGGGTCTTCAGGTTTTCGTTCCACCTTTCATTCTCAATTGCTTAATCAAACCAATTATTTTCTGAAATGGTCAACGCCAACATTTCTTACCAGGTCTTTAGCCATTGGTGATTTAAGATAACCAGAAAACCTGCAGGATCGTGGCTCTCCAGGACCAGGGTTGGCCACCCCTGATCTAGGTGTATTGCCAGAAAAACAAAACAGAACTTGCAACATGCCAGATCACTAGATTGCACTAGCACAGCGATAAAAGACACTTCTATAAAAGACACTGGCTGATATAGCCTTAGGATACATAGATCTGCCTTAGGGAACTAGAAATGAAGAGCAGTTCTTGAACTCAGCATGTTAACAGAAACTAAATCACCAATTGCAATTAGAACTGCTATTAGAAATCATAAAAATGTAAACGGGACAGTAAAGAAAAAAAAAAAAGAATGAAATGTGAAGATGCTTACTGTTAACATAGTAAATGTCAAGAATGGCGAACCAAGGACACGCACATTTATATATATAAAAAAAAAGAAAAAAGCCTTTAGCAGTTTCAAATCTGCATTTTCTATAGGGATTTTAAAGTTTAATATGCATTTCTCCAAATTCATATCTTCATACCAAATTGCAAAAATGTGGATACCTCTTCCTTCTACTCTGAACAGTATACAAAAAGTTTTGTACTTGGGTTTTAAGCACTTGGGGCCTTAACAAGGCAGTTCAGAATGTCACAGAATTTTATTGAATGCTGAAACTTTCCAAACCACTTTTTTTTTTTTAACTTGGCAAAGAGCCCAATATTCCAGTTGTCATTATTCCTTTTAATTAGCATAAAGGATCTCAACGTGAAGATCTGAATGTTTATATCACTTCTGGTTCTCATTAAAAGACATACCAGCACTGTTCTTTGGGATTGCCCAGATTTTTCATGGTCTAAGAAGAGCTGGTGCTATCAGTTAACAGCGCAATTAGGTGCAGACTCTGCAACCTGATACAAAATGGGTCAGATTTCCTCAAGGTTATTAAGCAGGTATTCCTATAAATCTCAGGTCTGTACGAGTTAGACAGCCCTACTAGCTGGACAAAAAAAAGTCAGAGGGTGTCTGCTTTAAAGTGCCATTTTCATTGTAGAGGCTGATTGGAGTACATAAAATGTCTATAGTAGGATGCCATTTGAGTTATCTAAATAAAATTACTACTTGAATACTTTGATCAAGTTTTGAATACTCGTTCATTTCTAAAATAAATTGAAAAATTCAGTAACTACACCCAAAAAACTTGGCAACATATTTGAGAGAGAGGAGGAAGTTAAAAATGATTAGCCACTACAACTGTCACCTTACTGATAGGGAGGAAGACGTCCTTCATTACCTAGCTCTGCTATTGGCTAAGGGAATACATGAGCAGTGAAAATGGCATAAAAAATAAAAACAAAAAATGCCACACGCGGAAGTATTTTGAAAAAGGTTAAATGAGACCACCATGCAATGTAATCTCTGCAGCACAAGTATTTCATATTGTAAATCAACAAGTTAAATGCTCAATCTAAAATGTAAGATAACACATAATGTGGCGAAAAAACAAACAAGTATTGCATCTTTTACTGTGCGCAGTGGGCTGAAAAAGGCCTTTTGTTTTGTAAAAGTTAACTTTAATTTGGCTTTTGACTGCAAACTACCCAGACAATGTTAAGCCTTTGTTGTTGGAGTTCTGCTGTTGGTCTCCTACTGATATTGGCTTGATTCCGAAATCAGACTCTTTTAAAAATTATTATTATATCATGGAATCAGGTACGGGTACATTACATCTCATTTTTATGTTATTATAGCATAGATGTTATTGTTATTAAAACCATAAATTCTGATTAATAAACACTCACTATCAGCTGGAAATATACATTTTCAGTGTGCATTAAAGATTTAACATGCAGTGTAATTGTATGATTATAAAATGTGTTTTCTTCCTGTTGTTACATTCTGTGGTCTACATTACTGTGCAAACAACAAATTCAACATTCAGTCTCCACCAAACCACCATTCAGTCCATCTTTGGTCAGAACGCTCAAACTTTGACTACTCCGTGAAGAGCTCCATGATCCAGTTACTAATTTCAAACTACTGTTCTTTATTTCAGTAGATCATTCCAATGTCTGGTTGATTTCTGATGGGTTGTAATAATTTGACATAATATCCCTTATTGGTAGAGAAAGGCAGTCTGAGGATAGCTTGTAACATGCCCCTGGTAATATTTAGAAGCTAAAATACTTGAGAGCTTCAGTTTCGATTCTGAACTTTCTATTTTCAACACCATTTAGTCTTGAATACATCCGCAGCTCGGTGCAGTTCACAACAAGTACCCTTGTTTAGCTAGAAAGTTTATACAGTATAAATAGTATGCTAGTACAAAGATGGTATTTTCAGGTTTGGATAGCGTTCAAGTTTCAGACAAGTACTGCAATATTCTTTCATTTGCAAAATTATCAATGCCATTATGTAACTACAAAAGGATACAGTAGTTGCGGTTAAAATAAAATAAAAAATGTTGGTATTTCGGGTAAAAAGAAAGTTGACAACACATTTTCATGTATGGTCTATTTTTAATAATCCCTGCCATTGTCCTGTCTTTGCAATAAACAAATAGGCTTGTGACAGGGTAGCACCACAGCCCAAGCTCTTACCGGCAGGAAGAGAGACTCAGAGTCAAGACGCTGCACTTCAAGCAGACATTTATTAAATACAAACACAGTAAAACAAATAAAACGTCAGTGGAGAGGGCAGTGGCTGTTGGGCGTCCAGGTGAAATCAATCGGTTGCATCCCCAACCTCTCCCTTTCCCTAGTCCTCCATAAATCCAGGACCTTCATACGGGCAATCCACAGTATGGTGCCCAAACGCCATACAGGCCCTGCAAAGCGGAGCGCCTTCAGCTGTGCACTGCCTTTGTAGTTCGTACCAGCATTCCACTTTATTTTTTCAAAATAGCAGTCTGCTCCGAGTCTCAGGGGCGCTATCCCACTCTGACACTGCATGTGACAGGGTAGCGTCACGGCCCAAGATGTTACTGGCAGGAAATACCAGAGAGAAAGCTGCAGTTTGCTGGTGCACACATTTATTTACAAAAACACACAAAACAAACAGGGCCAGAGGGCCAAAATAAAAGGTTTAAGCAAAACATGATTGACTCGCTTTCCAATTCTGAAGAAGCACTGGTAACTAGTATGGCAGCTAGTGTTGCGTAAGCTTAACTCTGTTTTTAAATCCCACGTAGTATTTTCCCTCTTGCTACTTTGGAAACTGTCATGCAAATGCTGGCAAGGTGGTAAATCGGTGCAAGGCAAATGCGGTGTGGTACGTATTTCTCATTTCTGTCTGTGAACATTAAAATATAAAAAACACCAGAACAATTGCAGTTTTAATTCAAAAACTGAAAGCAGTAAGTAAACCACAAGAGGCTGTATCTGTTATTAAGTCACAGGTTTATGGTAAAAAAAAAATTTAAAAAAAACACAACACACACATGGAACCCATTTATGTATTTCTTTAATTTTAACCTTCCTGTATTACTCACAGTAAGCACAACTCTTTACAGTCTGTAATGGTATTTTTAAACAAAGAACAGATGCAATGCCACTTTGTCTAATTTTAAAAGGGCATGGTATTTTACACTAAGTCTACAATTATTTCTACCTTCCCACTGGAAACCAGGAACCGGCGAGGTAGTTATTATAATTGTGTACACTTGTCAGTATTAACCAGCTATCTGCTATCTTGTTGCATAGAAGAAATGCTTGGGTGGTAATTTGTGAGACTTGAGAGCTCTACCGGGAAACTCATAGCTTTTGTGAACAAGCATTTTTTACACCCTTAAACAGAATTTAAGAATTGAGTTCAGTTTTTTTGGGCTTTTAAATTTGATTAATCTTAGGTTATTTTTCATTTTACATATCTATGACTTTAAAATAGCAACTTTATGTTATCAAATGTTATCTTGCCTAATGTAATCTTAAGATCCACTTTGTATCATTTGTCTGTCATAGATATATTTATTTTTTGTTCACAGTTTAAAGTACACACTGGCCTCAGAGCTCTGAATCAGAAAATTATGCCAAATAAATTTAAACAAGCAGTTACATTAGTTAATCTAACTCTTATTTCATATCCATAACAAGTCAGTCACAAGCAGGGGGGAACACAACAACAACAAACTTAAAACCTTATATACAGTGCCTTGAAAGTATTCGCCCCTTGAACTTTTGCGACCTTTTGCCACATTTCAGGCTTCAAACATAAAGATATGAAACTGTAATTTTTGTGAAGAATCAACAACAAGTGGGACACAATCATGAAGTGGAGCGAAATTTATTGGATATTTCAAACTTTTAACAAATAAAAACTGAAAAATTGGGTGCAAATTATTCAGCCCTTTACTTTCAGTGCAGCAAACTCTCTCCAGAAGTTCAGTGAGGATCTCTGAATGATCCAATGTTGACCTAAATGACTAATGATGATAAATAAATAGAATCCACCTGTGTGTAATCAAGTCTCCGTATAAATGCACCTGCACTGTGATAGTCTCAGAGGTCCGTTTAAAGCGCAGAGAGCATCATGAAGAACAAGGAACACACCAGGCAGGTCCGAGATACTGTTGTGTGAGAAGTTTAAAGCGGATTTGGATACAAAAGATTTCCCAAGCTTTAAACATCCCAAGGAGCACTGTGCAAGCGATAATATTGAAATGGAAGGAGTATCAGACCACTGCAAATCTACCAAGACCTGGCGTCCCCCTCTAAACTTTCAGCTCATACAAGGAGAAGACTGATCAGAGATGCAGCCAAGAGGCCCATGATCACTCTGGATGAACTGCAGAGATCTACAGCTGAGGTGGGAGACTCTGTCCATAGGACAACAATCAGTCGATACTGCACAAATCTGGCCTTTATGGAAGAGTGGCAAGAAGAAAGCCATTTCTTAAAGATATCCATAAAAGTGTCGTTTACAGTTTGCCACAAGCCACCTGGGAGACACACCAAACATGTGGAAGAAGGTGCTCTGGTCAGATGAAACCAAAATCGAACTTTTTGGCAACAATGCAAAACGTTATGTTTGGCGTAAAAGCAACACAGCTCATCACCTGAACACACCATCCCCACTGTCAAACATGGTGGTGGCAGCATCATGGTTTGGGCCTGCTTTTCTTCAGCAGGGACAGGGAAGATGGTTAAAATTGATGGGGGAAGATGGATGGAGCCAAATACAGGACCATTCTGGAAGAAAACCTGATGGAGTCTGCAAAAGACCTGAGACTGGGACGGAGATTTGTCTTCCAACAAGACAATGATCCAAAACATAAAGCAAAATCTACAATGGAATGGTTCACAAATAAACATAACCAGGTGTTAGAATGGCCAAGTCAAAGTCCAGACCTGAATCCAATCGAGAATCTGTGGAAAGAACTGAAAACTGCTGTTCACAAATGCTCTCCATCCAACCTCACTGAGCTCGAGCTGTTTTGCAAGGAGGAATGGGCAAAATTTCAGTCTCTCGATGTGCAAAACTGATAGAGACATACCCAAGCGACTTACAGCTGTAATCGCAGCAAAAGGTGGCGCTAAAGTATTAACTTAAGGGGCTGAATAATTTTGCACTCAATTTTCAGTTTTTATTTGTTAAAAAGTTTGAAATATCCAATAAATTTCGTTCCACTTCATGATTGTGTCCCACTTGTTGTTGATTCTTCACAAAAATTACAGTTTCATATCTTTATGTTTGAAGCCTGAAATGTGGCAAAAGGTCGCAAAGTTCAAGGGGCGAATACTCGCAAGGCACTGTAAAGGATAAGGGCTAGCAACAGATCAAAACAGCACAGCACCACAGCGGACATTCACACAGCAACTGGAGGCTATGTGGTCCAGTGGTTAAAGAAAAAGGCTTGTAACCAGTTCCCCGGTTCAAATCCCACCTCAGCCACTGAGTCATTGTGTGACCCTGAGCAAGTCACTTAACCTCCTTGTGCTCCGTGTTTTGGGTGAGACGTAGCTGTAAGTGACTCTGCAGCTGATGCATAGTTCACACACCCTAGTCTCTGTAAGTCGCCTTGGATAAAGGCATCTGCTAATTAAACAAATAATAACTCATTTATCACATTGGAAGAGAAAGAAGGTAACTGTATTCTTGAACAGAGTTTATTGACTTTGTCAGCAAGCATCTGTTTGTTTGAATCGGATGGCCAGTGCAGTATATGATTCACATGGGTTATGAGAACAAATGTCGATGCTTCACTTACAGCACTTGCCAACCTAGCGAAAATGTTTAATGTATCTAAGCAAGTCCATGTGTCAGCACACCAGGAGAAACTGCTGAATGCCTAGAGGAGTGCCAAAACAAACATGGCCACGGTTTCAGTTTGAAACCCTAAAACATGTATTTTCTTGCACGGCCACATGTCTACGGAAACAATCAGCAGTTACATTATGTCTGGATAAAACCAACAATAACTAATGATTTTTTTTTGATTTTTTTTTTTAAATCTGGAATGCAAAAAAAAAAAGATTCCTGTAGTGTTTACATTAGCAATAAACATCTCTTGTTCAAACAATTACTTACTGAAAATCAGAGGAGGGGGTCAACTTAATCTGTTCTGATTGATTATTGTTTTGAAATGAATAGAGAAACTACCATTCATAAACGGAACATGTCACTAAAATGTGTAAGCAACAGATTACTGGACAGTTATGGAGAAAGTACAGTAATCACAATACAGGGTTGTTCCTTCAGCCACAAAGCCAAAATCTGCAGAATCTCAAATTTGTGGATGACTTTTTTGACAAATTAAAAGTTTAAGAAACAGCAAAATATGTAGCCAATAGTGCTAACTGTGGATAAAATATGCTGTGGACTTCCTCTCCACCAAGGACTAGGAAAAAGGCTGTCTGAGCACATTTCCTGAAATGTGTCCCCAGCCCACTCCTCAGTGATTCAATCCTTGGCCAGCAAGCAGGCCCTCATCAGTGCACAGCTCAGCTGTTTAATATCTCATCCCTTACAGTACCACAAACCAGTGATCAGCTCAGCACATGCAATGTGTTTGTGTGCCGATAATGATTCACTTGCCTACTAAAACGTTTTGGTATCTTGACATTTTCCTTTGGGAACTTTGGGTGGCTTTTAGAAAACTAAGGATTTACCCCTTAGTGTATCATAAACCAAACCTGATGGTAAGATGACAATATAAATACATGCTTGAAGCAAAAATGTTTAAAAAAAGTATATTTCCAGAATGTTGGTAGTTGAACTAGTTTTAATTAACTGCAATTTAAGAACACACAATAGGTCCAATTATTAAAACAAAAAAAAAAAAAAAAAAAAAAGGTTTCCTTACTGTATTGGTCGAATCATCTTGTAAGATGTCATTGTACATTTTGAAGGCTTCATCATACCTGTAATGGAAAAAAATACATAAAACTGTTTCAATTCAGTAATTGTTGGGCATCTTTAAAATAAATAAAAAGGTCTGCAAAACTTTTTTATGGTTGTTTAGAAACTTTAATGTGAAGGTTTGTCCACTCCAAACTTTACGGATAAAATCATATGAGGTCATGCACACCCTCAGGCACCCCAATTACTACTAAATGCTGGGCTAAACACATAATTATTCACAGTTACATTGCCAAGTTGCTCACTGTACCAATGACTGACATTATATATATTAAAAAACAAACAAAAAAAAAAACAAAAACACAAGATCAGGCAGGTTTTACCAGCCAGGGTACAGCTAATGCGGTTAATTAAGCTTTGGCACTACAAATGACCAATTTACCCCAATGAACCACTTCTTGCTACAGCTTGTAAAACAAAAGATACATTAGCTTTAAAATAAGTAACTTTGGAAATAATTATATACAGTATACCCGGATATTGATGCAACAACCATTTGAAATTTCTTTGTATAAGTTTGGCTTTTATCAAATAGCTTATATCAGATGGAAATGATGTCACATTAAGATAAAAACGGCCATATAGTACATTTCTTATTTAACTATATCTTAAATTAAAAAAAGTATATAGCAGAAGGTGCTTTTTCACCAATAGTTCAACACTTTACAATAAATGAACACATACGATTGACCTACAATTTGTAGTTTTAGAAGAAATACAAATTAGACAATGTACAAACAGAAGAATAAAATAAATAAATACATGGATAAATAGATTCAATACCATGATGCCTGAAGGAATAGTAGATTGTTGCATCATCAGCTCTCTGCTTTCCTGTCAACACATTCTCTGCTCAACTCCCTCCAATCTGGTTTTCGCCTGGCATACTCCACTGAAACTGCTCTTCTCTCCGTCACTAACTCAATACTCTCTGCCCATGCCACCTCCCACTCCTCTGTTCTAATTCTCCTCGACGTCTCTGCAGCCTTTGACACAGTCGACCACCCTATCCTCCTGTCCTCCCTCACTGACCTGGGACGCTCCAGCACTGCTCTTGCCTGGTTCTCCTTCTGCCTCGCTGATTGCACGTACTGGGTGTCCTAGCGTGGCTCACTCTGTGCCTCTTGCTCTCTTTCAGCAGGTATCCCCCAAGGCTCAGTCCTGGGACACCTCCTGTTTTCTCAACACTCGCTCCCTGGGTCCCCTCATCTCCTCCCTTAGCTTCTCATATCTTTTTCTTTTTTTTTAATTTAGTCGTTGCCAATTATTTTTATTATTTTCTCCCGATTTGGAATGGCCAATTAATTTTTAGGCGCAGCTCACCGCTACCACCCCTGCGCTGACTCGGGAGGGCGAAGACGAACACATGCTGTCCTCTGAAGCGTGTGCCGTCAGCCGACTGCTTTTTTTCACACTGTGGACTCACCATGCAGCCACCCAAGAGCTACAGCGTCGGAGGACAATGCAGCACTCGGGCAGCTTACAGGCAAGCCCGCAGGCGCCCGGCCAGACTACAAGGCTCGCTGGTGTGCGGTGAGCCGAGGACACCATGGCCAACCTAACCCTCCCTCGTATCATTTCTATGCCCAGATCTTCCTCTCCTTTCCTCACTCTGACATTTCGTCCTGTATCTCTACCTGCCTCTTGGCCATCTCCTCCTGGATGCTCTTGCAACATCTCAAACTCAACCTCGCCAAATCAGACCTCTTCCTCCCCAAATCGCTAATCTCTCTACCTCAATTCCTCTTGAATCCACCACCCTCTCTTCCTCCTCATCCACCAAAGACCTTGGCGTCACCCTCGACCCTTCCCTCTCAGCACATCTCTACTCTGGCACGCTCCGGTTGCTTCTTCCTCAGCAACACAAAGAATTTGCCCCTTCCTCACCGACTACTTCACCTAGCTGCTAGTTCAGGCCCTGGTACTGTCCTGACTTGACTACTGCAACTCCCTCCTGGCCAGCCTCTCCTATCCATCTGCTCCAGCTCATCCAAAACTCTGCTGCTCGCCTTGGCTTTTCCCTTCCTCTTTTCTCCCATGCTACACAGCTGCTCCACTCTCTCCACTGGCTCCCTATCGCTGTTCGCATACAATTCAAAACTCCCTCAATCGCACCATCATAAATGTATCAATCTATTTGTACCACTGAATCACAGATAAATGAGAAATTATGATGCAGGGCTCCAGACAAACTAAAATGGTTGCAAATTTGCCAACTGTTTTTTCGGGGTTAGGCATAAAAATGTAAATATTTATAAATGCGATAGGATGTCTGTCTGTATAAATTCAAAAAACAGCCTATCACATGTTTCAATAAACTGAAGTGTGAGAAGGACAGTAACAATTTGATCAAATACAAATGCTTGCAAGTGCAGAGGTACAAAACGCCAGCAGAATACGGGAACCCCAGTTTCTTGCAACAGTTGTGATGGTGACCAAATGTGTGCGAGTACTGTTGTGTCCAAAATTTAGCTTAACATGAACAGTTGCATTTAAGAAATGTAGAACAAAGAACAGCAAAAAACTACAAGAAATACACTTAAGGTTTGTGTGTTGCACACATGCCTTTAACAAAATGCCCTGGAAACTTAAAATAAAGAAAATAATTAATGAAGGGCTGTAATGTAGCAAAAAAGGTTACCGTACCAAGCTGAAAATTGATCTTTGTGCACTCCAATAAAAACCAGTAAAATCGTTGAGCGCCTAAATAAAGTTGAGTCAACGCAAACTAATTTATTTTGTCTGTTGCATCTTGCATCCCAGATATAACAGGAGTTTAAAGACAATTTAATTGCGTAGCAGATTCGGCAGTTAGATGAGCTGATAATATGTCTTCAGCCAAAGAAGCAGGCACTGTGATTTAAGAGTACTGTTACCATAATGAAAAACCCTGAAATAGAAATGTAACCAGTACCTCATGGGTATTAATCCTTTGATACCATCTAACCTGAATAGATATTCCAAAGCTGCACGTAGTGCCAGTGACACAGTCGAGCTCCGCCCCAAGGGCATAAAAGAGACTGTTTACACTCAAAACGTCATCATTTTTCCATCAAGACTGCTGCAATAAGACGCAGCGGCCTTGAAGGTTAATGGTTACATTTCTATTTCATGGAACCAAGGGTTATGATAATAACCTAACGTTCCCTTTCAAGTACGAAATGTAACCATTACCTCATGGGTAGACAAAGGTGTCACAAGGAATTTGCAGACCAATTGAAAGCTACAAGGCACGGCAAAGGCCACCTTGCGCATTACCATGGAGGAATCCAGTACAAGTAACAAGGCTAAAAACATTGACGGGGAACTCGCCTCCAATTTTATGTTCTAAGGGTCACTCCTGTCCCAGAGTTTTGTGGATGTACAACATTCAGCCGATATAACCGTGTAAAAAAGTGTAGCCCCATAACAGATAAACAATTGCTCAGACTTACTCAGTAGTGTTGTCCGTCCGGACAAGCATATGTCTCCCCTGAACCTCCTGTAAAAAGATTCTGCAAGACTAGAAACTGCCTGCAGTTCCACAATATTTATATGGAGACCCTGCCATGGGGGTCTACATACTCCTTGCGCTCCCCTGCCTTCCATACGGCGCCCCAGCGAAGGCTGGACGCATCTGTGGTTATAACCTCCCTCCTGGTAACGCTGCCAGGTGCTACGCCTAAGCGTAGTTGAACGTGTCCACCAGGATACAGCCTGCAGACAGTGCCGAGATATTGTCAGCAGAGGGCCCACGAGCCTCTGAAAGATCACTACTGTGAGCTTTCTGTTGGGCTGAAAAAGCTTCAGACAAGCAGCTATTCTCTGCACTCTGTCCTCTGACAGAGTGGACAACATGGTCTTGGAATCCAGACACACTCCTAAATAGAAGGCTGTTTCTGAAGGTGCAAGCTGGCTCTTTGCATAATTCACCGACAGACCTAACCCTTGCCTGCGCTGGAGATTGAGCACAAATGAGCCAATCGTCTAGGTAATTGAGCACTCTGATGCCCCAGAGTCAAATGGTGCCAGAATCGCTTCTATGCACATTGAAAAGGCATTGGGGGGCTAAAGAGAGGTTGAACGCAAAGCGAACCCGAGATACCTCCTGTGCCTTGCTCTTATGGGGATGTGGAAATATCCGTCTTTTAAATCCACCGTAGTGAACCAATCGCCTGGCCTTATTGACTGCAACAGCTGCTGCATGGTTAACATTTTGAACCTCCGACTCAGATATAGATGGATCGGTCTGTCTGAGATCGAGGATTGGTCTGAAACCACCATCCCATTTGGGCACCAGGAAATACCTGGAGTAAAAACCTTCTAAGTGAAGAGGATGAACTGTGCAAATAGCCTGTTTCTGCAGCAGGGCCATCACCTCCTGAGACAACACCAATGCATCTCTTGGATCCGTGACTAACGTTGTAATCACGCACCGATATGGAGGGGGACCGTGTCTGAATTGCAGAGAATAGCCGGTCTGTACAGAATTGAGCACCCAGGTGTCCAAGATGCATTGACGCCAGTACTCCAGGTGACTCCCTGAAAAGGGGCCCTGGGCCTGTGGCAGCAAATTGCTAGTGCTGCTGCTTTGTCTGAGGCTTAGCCTGAGGCTTTTGCCTTTGTGCTTGACGGCGGAACTCAGCCATGGGTCGGTCGTGAAACCCTTTTTGCGCAGCCAGGTTCCTACCCACTGCCTGCCGGTTGAATTTAGATATAAGGAAAAGGTTTTTATTCGCCAGTCGCAGTTCTTCGAGCTGCTGTGGTGTGGGTCTGTGACTCTGTGAAAGAGACCTTAATAAACAGCTCTGGTAAGCCACCAAGATGATGTTATAATTTCCTAGCTGCGCAGCAAAGGCACCAGCTGAATAAGCCTTTTTAAGCATGATCTCCGAAACCCGGCACTGTTTATTCGGACAGGTAGCATCCTTGTTTAAAAACGCCAAGTTTATCTGCCTCATGCAGGCTGTACAGCGCTCCCAAGGAACGTGAAGCAGCAGGTGCTGTAGCCGGGTGACCCCAGGCTGAATGCACCTCAAAAGAGGAAATCCGGGTGTACCGGAGGAGACATTTGAGAGAGAGAGAGAGGGGGAGGGACCATCCTCAAAAATTGAGTGTTTCCACTTGTCATCTACAGGCTGTGGAACATTCAAAATGTCAAAAGCTCTGCTGATAGTGACACCTGCGCTACTGGTGTTGCGCTATCCAAGTCGCCTTCCTCATTAAGGAACTCCCGATCGACTGCCTCATCAGACGCAATGACAGACGCAGATCCTCCTGCTGCCATTCTGCGTGTACTATTCCTTGTGATTGTAATGGCACAGACGGAGCAGGTGTAACAGTGCGTTCGCGCAACAGCTCAGGAGACTGTTTCCCAGAACTTATCCAGCTGCTCAGAGCTGTCTGATCTATGAGACCTATGGCTCTTTTTTCTTCTCTTAGGCGAGGGAGCCGGAGGAGAGGAGGGGGAAGGAGAAGACAAGGAGGACCATGAAGCCGGTCTCCTACATGTTGTCCTACTTTCCCTAGGCATATAGCTCTCATGAGAGGATACAGCTCCCTTTAGAGCTGAAGACGGAGAGAAGCCTTTAACAGGTGGAATGGACAGTGAGCGCTCTACAGAGCTGCGCAACACTCGTTTCTCTAATGTACAAGTAGAAAAGGACGCACAAAACTTGCAATAGCTACGGTTGGCAAGTGCCTTCTTATCATGCTCCGGACCCAGACAGACAGCGCATCTGCCATGCCTGTCCTCCGTGGGGAGACCTATCTTACATACACTACCGGTCAAAAGTTTTAGAACACCTCAATTTTTCCAGTTTTTATTGAAATTTACGCAGTTTAAATGTCTCAATGTACTCTGAAATTAAAGCATAGAACAAATAAACAATTGGAGATAAAAAAGAAATCATGGAATCGTTTTGTTTAAAAAAATTGAATCTAAATTTTTGACTCCTCAAAGTAGCCACCTTTTGCAGATATAACAGCCGAACACACTCGTGGCATTCTTTCTACAATGGCAATCAAATATTGTTCGGAAAGTTCTTCCCAACACTGTTGCAGAAGTTCCCACAAATGTGTTGCACTTGTAGGTTGCTTTGCTTTCACCCTTCTGTCCAGTTCATCCCAAACCAGCTCAATGGGGTTTAAGTCTGGAGACTGTGCTGGCCATTCCATGATTTGAAGCCTACCGTCTTGTTCTTTTCTTCTAAGGTAGTTCTGACATAGCCTGGAGGTATGTTTTGGGTCATTATCTTGCTGTAGGATGAACCCCTGACCAACTAGGGCGATACCAGAGGGTATTGCATGGCACTGCAAAATGCTGTGGTAGCCGTTTTGGTTCAGGGTGGCACTCACTCTGTGCAAGTCGCCGACTCTGGATCCAGCAAAAGAGCCCCAGACCATCACGCTTCCTCCTCCATGTTTGACAGTTGGTGTCACACACCGAGGAACCATCCTTTCGCCTACTCGACGGCGCATAAAACCCTGCGTGATGAACCAAGATTTCAAATTTTGATTCATCGGTCCATAAGACCTTCTTCCAGTCTTCAGTAGTCCACTGGCGGTGCTTCATGGCCCAGGCAAGCCTCTTTTTCTTATTTTGCCATCTTAGCAATGGCTTTCTTACTGCCACTCGACCTGTTAAACCTGCAGCTCGAAGTCTTCTCTTCACAGTTGAAACTGAGACTTGCTTACTTCGACCAGTGTTAAGCTGTGCTTGAAGCTGTTGTCCTGTGAGCTGCCTATCACGCAAGCTGTTGACTCTCAGAAACTTGTCTTCTGATTCGGTTGTGGCTTTGGGTCTGCCAGACCTCTTCCTGTCAGAGTTTCCTCCAGTTTCCAAGTGCCTTTTGATGGTGTAGGAAACTGTACTCACTGACACCTTGGCTTTCTTTGCAATTTCTCTAAAGGAAAGACCTACACTTTTAAGGGTTATAATGGTCTGTCTGTCTTCCTTTGTTAATTGCCTTTTTCTCGCCATTATGATATCAATATACTACTTCCTGCAGTACAATACTGTCCAAATAATGCTTAAGAGAGTGTAGTAACACAACTTTTGTTTATTGATTTATTTTTTACAGTGCACAAATACAGTGCACGTACAGTGGGCAATGCACAGTATACACAGTACAAACGGTACAGTATAGTGCTAATGTTATAATGCCCAAAGTACGGTATATACAGATAGTGTATAGCGCACAGTACCCTTGGTACTGTGCAACGGTATGGTACGCGTTCACTTGGAACAGTGGTAGATCATTGACCTACAGTTACCGAAGAAGCAATATGTAGAGGTGCCCACCTGTATAGCTTCTGGCGTAACACAACCCGAAGACTGGAGGAAGCCTGCTGTCACCGTGACAGCCCTCGCACAAAACAGTAATCAATTACCCATATTTTAATATATTTTTATAATAAACAAAAATAATATTTTATGCTTCAACCAAAGCTAGCAGCTTACAAGAGAGCACCAGTAGCCGGCTTAAGTCATTTGGTCCCGGAGAAGGGGCAGCCTGCTTCGCGCAGAGCACAGGGCCGCTGAAGGACTAACGAACAACTACAGCGGAGTGCACCACACGTGAAGTAATTTTTACTAAAACACGTAAAAACAACAATTCACAATAAATGAAAAACACAAGCGAACAATAATAATACGATCAGCTATAACACTGTGTGTCACTTATCTGTTCGTAGATCTCTCTCTCTGAGGTCGGCGAAAGGAAAAATGATAACGTTTTGAGTGTCTCTTTTATGCCCTTGGGGGAGGGGCACGACTGTCACTGGCACAACGTGCAGCTTTGGAATATCTATTCAGGTTAGACGGTATCAAAGGATTAATACCCATGAGGTAATGGTTACATTTCATACTTGAAAAGGAACAGTAATATAGCATGAGTTTTGGACTGAAGCCTGGTCAGCTGTTGCAGGGAAAACAAAGTTTATTTATTGTGAAAGCAGAAGCCACTGAAATACTTGGGACTGTTTAGGAAGTATTCTGCTAAAAAAAAAAAAAAAGGAATTAAATGTATTGCAGCTTATTTAATTGAAGTAAAATTAAACGCCATGCACTAAATATAGCTCTCATGCTGACAAATATATAACAATGTGCTTGCTGTCGTCTATTTCGAAAATAAAGCAGAACTAACTCGCTGCAACTTAAACTTGTTTTTAATGAAATAAACGGTAACATGGAATCATAAGAGCTGTCCGTGTTACATGCTGTCAGATCACGCCTTCACTAACACGGAGCTTGGGAGCTGCAGCTTGCTATTTCCCATATTTCAACTGTACACAAGGTGCTGCCACCAATTCCATACACAACACTTGCAAAACATTAAATATAAACATGCTGAGTTCATTGCAGTCATCAGCTGCATAGATTAACCATTCAGCAGAATTAGGCAACAAATCAGAGAGTACAGACACAGCAAACCTGGTTGTAATGGGGTTAGTCTCAGTTTTACATCAGTCATTAAAGATTGCACAGTTACTGGTACATCTGGTGGTCCCTGCTGGAAACACTGGTACTTGAGATGAAAAGGTTGAAAACCACTGTAGTAAATGACATCAAACACATTCATGGATTTGAAAAGAAATAGCTGAGTAGTTGTTTTCAAACACATTCCCTTGACAAAGGTATGTTAAATACCGAAATGTTGGGAAGTTGGCTCTTTTGATACACAATACGTTTTTATTTTGAGAATACTGTACCTCTCCAAAGCTTCAAGACGCATGCCAGCTAATCGCTTCACTCTGTGGCTACCTTGAAATTGTTTCTGCAGTTCATGAAGACATGACTGTAGGAGAGAAGCAGGACAGACAGAGTTAAAGATAACACTGTAGAATTATTAGACAAGTGATCACTGACTGACAGCTGCATTAGCCATTGTTCAAAAATGATACTTCAGGATCCCATTTCAGATGTTAATCCTTTCCCTTTCTACCTACAAATCAGAGATTATGACTTCTGAAGTAGCAGTCTGCATCTGCCTTTCTGCTATTCAGGTGATACAGATTTGGAATATGTATTTGTATTACCTCCTGTTTGGGTATTGTGCAACAAAAAAGAAACCCTTTTATTTAACAAATTTACATTATTTTCAAGAAACAAAAAAAATTGTCTAGTGTTGGTTGGTGATGATGCTGCTGCTTCTTGGACTCTGAAGGTCTACTGACATTACACTGTTTTTACATCCGATGCCCATTTGTGGGAGGGCATCAGACGTAAATTTACCTGTCAGATGTTTTACCCCATATAGCCCATAAAGTGATTTACGGATTACAAAACAAAAGTAAAACACATTTGTGATATACAACAAATATGACATTGATCAGAGGTGTAGACTGGTGACATTTGTGCATTATTGCAAATTGAAATACAGGTCCCATCCCAATCTTGGAAGACTTTTAATTCATTATTACAATTGCTTCTTTCTTTGTGAAGTTTTTTGTTTTAATTCAACATTGGACAATTATTCAATTTAAAAACCATCTATTTAAAAAGCTCATATACTGGGTTTGGATACAAAATAGGCACCTGTCATACGCAGCACATACTACTGTGTAAAAGGGCTGTGTCTTACATGGTTGATTACTCTAGAAAGCATATATCTTCCCTGACATGTATAGCGGTGCCTGTACCTCCTGCATTCAAGTCAGTTTCAGTCATGATGGGCAAACCAGCAAGTCATGATGTGCAAAACACAGGGGGTTGGTGGTCGCTTGGCAGGTGCTTCCAAATCCACACAAATTAATGTTTCACAAGAAACAGTTGCAAAAGTAATAATCATTGTCAACAGACTTCCCTGCTGATGGTATATTCATTGAGGAAGTGTGACTTTTCCCCCAGGTACGGTCACTCTTTAAACACTAGGTTACAGAAAGGTTAGAATTACTAATCAAATGGTTTAATTACCCTTAGACTGAAAAAATGTTAGTAGTGGATCTTTCTGGGAGTAGTAGAGGTGGAGTTCTTTCCTAGCCCTGTAAACCTTTTAGACTTTTCCGTCCCGTCTTAAGATTAAACCGCTCCACTTGATGTTTGAATAAAACTTTTGAATATATTCCTACTGTTAATGCTGTTCTGTAAAGCTGCCTGGCTTAGCATGTGCCTTAAACCCCTCAATCTTACTTTACTAACTTTAACTCCCTAGGAGAACGGACAATACTATATTTCATGTAAAACTTGTCACTCCCTAATCCTGAGCTGATTTCACCTAGATCTATTCAAAATCAAAAGAAATTCCAGTTTTAACATTATATTATACCACATGTGTGAGGGGATAACCAGTGGTTTTTAAATGATAAATTCCAGTTAGAATAAATCATTTAATGACTTCATAAAACAGCAGAACTTAACATTGTCTCATCCCATTTGATTTCAGCATTTATTTATTTACGTATTTATATTTTAAAACAGATGTTCTGTCTAGTCTCCTTTTCACTACAGCAGTTGCTGCTTTGGTTTTAAAGGGATTGTAGTTAACAAGTACATTTTACCCATTTTGCACTTCCATTAGCTAAAAATGTGCACTTTTGGAAAAACAAAAAACCTCATGTAATATCAAACATTTATTTTCATTTTAGAACAGGATATCTGGTACTATACTAGGCTGAAGAAAGTTCTCAGTTCCATGCCTTGCTTTCAGCATGTTACTGAATGAAAGCTTGTCAGACAACAGCCAGGAAAGAGGCAGTTGAAGGGATGGGGACAATTTCATCCTCCAGGTGAAACGACCAAGGAAATACAACACTATATACAACTACAACACACACAAGTAAGGATTTATTCCAGTCGACGCCGCTTTATCGGGATGCCTCGGGAGAAGTAAAAATATCCAGAATAAGCAGCTGTCTTAATTAAAGGAGAGGCATTTGAGACAATCTTAGTCGCACTTTGTTTCTAAATTAAAAAAAAAAAAAAAAGAAATCACCTTATGATTAGATGTTAAATACATAATTTAAAAAAGAAGTCAACTGTTTTTTTGTTTTTATTCTTAAACAATAAGGTCATTTCTTCATGAAATGAAAAAGAATGAAATCACATCTTATCACAAGGCGAGGCATCTGCGATGTTGACCCGCCAACTTTCTTTGCAACAGCAGCCTGAGAAACCACAGGAGACTCCAGCTCCTTCAGGAGTTCAACGTGGTTTAAGCAAGTCACGTAATCACTCACTGCACTGTGCTACACAAACCCATACTGATCAGAAAAGTGATCTCCGTTCATCCATTTGAAAATACTGTATCCCAATTAAACGAAGTGACATCCCAATTAAATGACATAAATAGCACTGGTAAAATGTCCCACAGTTGTATCCCTTTTAAGCAGAAATTCCAATTATCAGTATCCCGATTAGGCGGCGCTAACTGTACTAAATTACTAGGAGGAATACAAATGTATACTTTCCAACGGTAGCTAGTAGGGCTGCTGCAATTAAATTAAAAATCTATTCCATTCCTCATATACATCGATTACATATTTATATTGTTGTAACGCACAGTTAACATTATTTAAGTTTATCAATGAAACTGCACCGAATGCCCTGCCTTGCTATTTACAGTATTTCTGCCAAAGACAAGCAGTGGGAGTGTTCTTTTCCTGCTGGTGTTAACTAGCATCTGATTTGCTGGTCCTATCCAACCAGCAAATTAGTTCTGAAAATGCTTTGTAAATGCGCACCCTGTGAATTCAATGCAAACAAAAAACGTGCCGCCTTGGATCCAGAGCAGGACGACAGGCTTGTATTCCTACATGTAAATAAAATGTGCACATCGAAGAAAACTGACTGTATATAGTTTGCGCTTCTTTGGAGTTTCAAAATTAACTGTTAAACCTGGAAGCAATACTGTTTGTTTGTTTTTTTTTGGGGGGGGGGGGGGCACATTGTATACATATAAACAAGCACAAGTGCTACAGTTCTACATCTGCATAAAAACAAAACATTTGAAAAGACCACAACAATCACAGAGCAAAAAGTCAAACTAAACTCAGACAGTAGTCCAAAACAAGGACAACAAAACTCAAATATAGTCTAGCTAAGTGCATGTTTTTTCAGGGAGGTTTCTAAGTATGAACGTGTGCATTAGTTATCAAATGTATTTGACAGAAATTAAGTCTTTGATTATTAAAAAACATAAAATAATTAATTCAGTGGGGGTAAAAATGAGTTGTGCATAACATATGAATACATCACCAGGCAGTATAGTTTTAGCTGCTGTATTTTCATCCTTTAAATACTGTCAAATATAAAACCCAAGAAACAGTAAAAATACTATTTACATCTGGCAACATCTAGAAAACATACAACGTTGATAAATACAGATGGAGAACAAACCAAATCACCAAAAATTTATCAGATAAAGGTTTTCCACATCCTAGAAACAGTGATATTTTGGAGAACGAATCACTCGGATGTCTGTTTTGGCAAAAAATATAACTAAGTGTCACCGGCTTTAAAAAAAAAAAAAAAAAAGTATCAGTTATAAAACTTACCGTAGCCAAGTCATCCCGACTGCAGTCCAGGGCAGCGATCATCACTTGCTCATAAATAATCCAAACTGGGCAAGAAGAATATGGGTTTGTTTTAGTGCAAGCTTAATACCAAACATGATCAATTATTTATACCATTCTTTTTTCCTCACTATAAGTAAACCATTAAACAAAGTGCGATTTGTTTGAAGATCATCTGGAAGAAATAAATGGTACACTGAATAGGATTAATTATTTAAACTATAATAAATGACAACTTTCTTTGCAGGTAGACAGATATGGAGGAACTGCTTAGTTGTAACAAAATAGAACAGAAGCTCTTTGATAAATAAATAATCTGCAGCGACTGGTTACTGGTTAAAATGTTGCAGATCTCATCTATCTTTTTTCAGGCAAAGAATAAGACAGCAAAGATGAGGACTTAATGCCGTAAATGCAGATTTGTGTTTGCAAAACTAGCACCGCATACTGCCACTGGAAGGATCTAAAAAAGGATTTTATATTTCTAAATGGCTTGGATCAGCACCTTTAAAAAGCAAATATGCTACTACTCTTTTCTTGTTGCTTTAACTGAATACCAGTTATCACAGAAGCATGTAGAAACCACTTGATGTGCATATGCTGAAACTGAACTACAGAAACTTTCAACTAATTGCATAACTGTACAGCTGACGTGTGCCTAGTTTTAAAACAAGCAGAAAAAAAATACCAACTGCACTGAAGCACAGCCTTTGCTGCATTATTCTGGGTTTACATTTTAAAGTGTTTATTGTTAGGTTTTCAGTGTTCCCACAGGGTGTCCTGTTTGTTTACAGACAAGCCAGGTTTTAATAAAGCACAGCTAATTTTCAGAGGAGCCCTGGTTCATCTTGGGAGGGGGGGGGGAAGTGCCTTACAAACTAAAACAAGCAATTTAATTCTATTGACAAGCAGGCAGTCGGGTCTTGCAGTAAGGAAGGTGCCAGGAGATCCTGGTTCTGAATGCCTCACAGCAGTGAAGCATGCTGTGGGAATATTACCTAGTATTAGTGCCTCATTTCAAACCCTGTTGAGAAACTAATTACTTGCATAGTGCAAGCCTATTCAAAATGTGATATTTTATTAGAGACTCTTCTATTTAAGTAATCCAGTTCTTCACATTGAAATCAACATTAAATCTGTGTTGCAAGATGGTGGAGTGCATAGGCGGCACGTATAAGAGGCTTGGGGAGGCTAAGCCTCCCCAAAATAAATTGCCCAAACCCTCACAAGAAATTGTTCTGACCAACACAAAAAACATTTGTGAGAAGACAGATTTTTTTTTACCTCAAGCGCACAAAGCAGGTCTAACAAACATATTTCTCGTTTTCCTACTGCGCAACCGCTAGATCGCTAGGGCAGCTGGGATATCAAAATCAACACTTTAGACTAAGATACAGGATTTACTTGCATTTCAACGTCATTGGAGGAGACAATGCTTGGCTGGCTTAACATCAGTTCTTCCCGCCGATATGAGCCCCCCATACCGCTGCAGGAGGCAGCTGACGAAAACTCTGAATCCTTTTCGCTCATTCCCTTGCCTGAAACATCCTCTTCACAATTTCTACATTTATTCAAATTGCTGATATTATATTATTTGCTGTTATATTTTCGTAGCATATAGTCTGTTTTTCTGCACCACCGTTTTGTGAGAATTTGATAACTGTGACGCTACAGTCAGAACATACTTCCTTCGACTGTTTCAACAAATGCCACATTTCAGAACACTGTGGTGCAAGATTATGAATGTTTCTGAAGTTTTTTCTTTAGATTTTTCTAGTCCTTCAATCCATTTTCAGTGAAAGCGGGGTCTTTAAACTTCTGAAAAAGAGTCTGCAAGGAAAGCAGAAAACCGCATCTGCCTGCTTTACTGTACTCTAAATATGAAAACGTATTTTAATATTCTGATGAAAATGTATGGTTTTGCTTACCAAAGACAGTTTTCGGATACACAGGTAACAGTGCAGCTTGTTATCCTTACTGTTTTTCTAATTTGCTTAAATAGGCATAACGTGTTTTAAACTACAAGCTAGTGCTATGTAAACTTCATTTATTTGGCCGCCTTATGTCAAATATATATGGAGCATCCCTGGGTCTGTTTTGTGCTATAAATTATTACAGTACAAGTTCTCAAAAAGACGCAGGAGAATTACTCTGGTTTACAGCTTTTATTTGTGTCTGTCAGTCTGACTATTTTTCAAACTCAACACAATGCATGAAATGCATGTATTCAGACTCACTTGTAACAGAGTAATAAAATAAAAAAAATGCAAGTCATATATATATATATATATATGTGTGTGTGTATCTTACTGTACATCGTTGGGTTGTTTAATAAATGCAGGGGTAAAAGTGGAATAGCCTCCCCAAACGAAAGACTCACGCGCCGCCTATGGTGGAGTGCTAAATGAGCCTAAATTACAGTATGCCAATTTCATTTCTGAATGCTGGCTGGCCTGCTTTGATAACTTGTTTCACAGCCAATTTACCTTGAGCATATAGAAACCTTATTTTTATCCTAACTCATTGAATAGTCTAAGAGAGACCCTACTGGATGGGACATCCTAATCAAACACAAACTGTAAACAGGTAGCATCCTTTTGTAAGGTTCAGCGACTCTTCCTTGGAAAAGCACTGCTTTACTAAAAGATATAAATAAATGACAGTTCAAAAGAGGGATATTTGTCAACTGATGTACTATGCTTATTTTTTTTACTCTGCCCTCAGTGGATATTTGTGACAATGTATTATTACTGATGTATTTCTTTCATCCACTTGGGGCATTGCAGGTGAACAGGTGATTGGTTACATTCTGCTGTACCAGCTGTAGAAGACATTTTTGAGAGCCCTTTGGAGGGGTGCTTTAAAGTTTGGGATTTGACGACTGAAACAGAAAAGGCTATTTAAATTGAATCTAAACAATACATTGGTAATACATAAGCAATAAGGCACGACAGTGTACGTGATAAACTAATATCACCATACCGTGTGCGTTGTAAGTCACGAGGCAAAGCCGAGTGACTTTAACCGCCCAAGAATGCAGAGGAAACTCAAAGCGACCAAATATATATGTAAAAAACAATGCATCTGCAATTGACAGACAAGCCTACAACTTTTAATACACTGCAGTTGGTATCAGACAGCTGAACGAAAATATTAATAATGCGTCCCCACTTAAAAATGTGTATTTCAATTTCCCACATATATTATTAATAGAGGACAATGCGAGCACAGGGAAATGTACAGTACACTACAGTTCTCCAGCGCCATTCATTAAGATAAGAAACTGATTTTTTGACTATTTATTTATTTTTAAGTAGCTTACCCACGTTATTCTGCGTATTTATTTATTTGTTTTGTTTCTGTTGCCATAAAAACGATCTGTTGACTAACAGGTTTGAAAGTTGTACAGATATGAAATCATTGCCAACTATTAGTACTGCTTTGTGGAATTCTGATTTTCCTTGACGTTCTTTCAGTTTTGTAACTGCTGAACCCCACATCCCAACAAGTACTGTGCAAGCTTGACCACAACTTTGATAAATTACACAACACAATTTCTTCTAATCTCCTTATACCTTAGCTAATATAGTGGGTTTTTTTTGTTTGTTTGTTTTTTGTAACTTTACTAGATTGCTGCATTTAAATGTCAGGTTCATGCATTAAGAAAGCAGCATCACATATTTGCTAATTTACACAAAACATAAATACCTGAAATTTAAAAGATTTGTCTGTGCATTGCCAGAGGCTCTCTTGGCAGACATTTCTGAGTTTCTTTGTAGCCAACAGAAGATCAGCTTTTCCCAGTGATCAATCGGAAGTGATAGGGGTGGGACGTAAACACTTTAAATGTTTGTGCAGGTGCTAGACTTCCGCAATTCAGTTTTCACAAACTTGCATCGCTCTACAAACATACCCCGAGTGTCTTTATAGCAAAAGAACGAACATAGGAAAAATAAATAAATAAAAACTACTTGTCCGAAGGGCAAAGTATAATGGCAAAACTTGTCCCTCACACAAATCTTTTGTGGGATGTCGGGGATACGAATTGCACACCTGTTACTAATGTATTTTTTCAAGCATAGTACAGGTCAGACAGGATTTCCGGGGATGGGGTAAATTAAATCTGAGTTTCTTTGATTCATTATAATTCTTGGTTTGTTTATTAAATTATGAAGTGAAATATTCCTGCCAGTTTTCATCATGGCAAAGCACAAACGAGTCTGCTATAAATCATGCAGACCTTCTTTGCCACGTCAGGCCATATTTAGTTGCACATCAAACCAAACCTCTCACAAGACCTGCGGCAGTGTCAGGTGGCAGTTTTTAATATATTTTTTAATTTTTTTAAAATCGTCCTTTGTGATCCGGGGGTACTGGTGTCAGGAGATATCAATACCAGATTTATGGTACCGCTTCACAGTGGCAACAAAGATGTTGTTTGCATTTTGAAGTACTGAAATCAATATTTAACGTTTCTTGTTTTAGCCAGTCAAATAGGCCACCCGATGCTCAGGCAGTGGTCCTTTGTGTATTTTTTTCTGCCTTTTCTTTTCCAGAAGCTGTACTTAAGTAGGTTCAAGATGCCAAGTAGTAATACATTTAGTTCTGGGCTTTTGAAACTGAGCAAAGACATGCAGCGGCCATTGCATTTTGCACACATATCCTACGCAGTTATAAGCCCTTTAATCGTCTTCTACTACACTACTTTTGTTCAGAGGATTCCATTCTTTTCAGAAGCTGCAATATCGTGATATACAAATAAGCATCCTTACAAAAGCAGGACCCATTTAGACCTATTTTTTGGTCAACAACCAAGACCATTAATCTTATAATTAATGTTGATCAACACCCCAAAGTCAATTTAATCTGGAATGACCCAAATTAAATTATGTAAAATCACTCAGTACTGTACTTACTGTCATCTCCAAGCTTTGATGCATGTTCCTGAATTAATTCTTCACCCACTTCCACAATTTGTTCACTGTTGCGATAATTTTCATCTCTCCATTTTCTAAGTTTATCACGCATTTCTACCAAGAAAAAAACAAAAAAAAGTCAGCTTACATATATTAATATGAAATTAACCAAAATATCATTTTGCACTTGCTTTTCTTCAATTCTATTCTACGTCATGAGGGTCGGCAATGCGATTTCACACTGCTTTTGAAGAATACACAATGCCCCAGAAGCAGCGTGTTCAGTATGCTTCCATCCAAGCTTCTCTGGATTGAACCGTCGGCCCAAATGTTGATTAGAGCAAATGTTTCTTCATCTCTGCTGCAATCTAGCTCATGGTGTGTCTAAATCAACAAAAATATGGCTAAACAAAACAAACAGAAATGCTCCTTGTGGAAATGAAACCTGTTTGTTACTTCATCGGCTTACAAACGGCTGTCATGCATTTTGTCTCATTTGACCCAGGTTATAGCGTGTCAGCCTACATCCTGAGGTGGGTCACTGCTTCCCGGGTCAACCCGAGTATGACCCAGGTACGTGGTTTCACACTATGCAGGATTGTGTAAGAGTGCCAGTGTGAAAGGGGCTTAAGTTTGGTGAAAAAAAAGTCAAATCTCACTTATACTTTTGATATTTTGTTTTGCTGAATGTACATATAAAAAGAAAGTGACTAATTATTGCACCATGATTAAGATAGAAGTCAAAATATGTCTAGTAGTTTATTTTATGTTTTACCCTAGAATCAATGATTGAGTTAATTTTAAGTTATGTACTAGAGCTGCACAAACAGATTATTCTGATAAGCTCCCTACAGGTTATTGGTGTTAATTGGGCTAGTCTACAAATGCAACAACCATTTAAATGTACAGTGTACACCAATCAGATAATTTTTTCAGATATAATAATCTGTTCCTGTTTTTCTTGTGTTAACTAATAGTAAAGAAAAAATATTAAACAAAGTTAAAATAACAACCAAAATAACAGCACTGTAATGTGGTTTCCAAATTGTTTTAAAAGGTATGTTGGCAAATGTAATAAATCACTGTGTACTATATTTATTATAGAGCTTGGTATTAAAACACAAACTTTGTTTCTGATTTTTTTCTTTGATTTTTAATATTGGAGCCCCCCACCCCCCCACCCCCCCAAACGGTTGTAGGGGTTATTTTATTAATTTGGTTTTTAAAATGTGTTTAATGCCATTTTTGGGTTCCTCATGCAATTTCCAATAATAAATACATTAATTAATTGCACCCAACTTTGCAAAGTTGAAGATGGAATTGTCTATTCCAAATGTAAACAGCTTGGTAAGTAATGTTTTCAAAATCTATTAATGTATTAAAAATGGAGAGAGACCTAAATCTTAGGTGCTGTTCTGTTAAAACTGGACCTCGTCTTCACCAGGAACTGCTGGCCCTCTCGGCCATTCCTCTCGATATCTCTGATCACTACTTTATCTCCTCTCTGTCACTCCCATCCCTTCCTGCTCTGCCGACCCCTCTGTCACCTTCCATCAAACCTCCGTTCCCTCTCTCCCCCTCTGTCTTCTCTGCTACTCTCTCGCACCTCACATCTATCGACTCCTTCTCCCAACTCTGTTGACTTGGCTACCTCCATCCACCCTTTTCTCATCCCTCACCTCCTGCCTCAACTCCCTCTGTCCTCTCACCCTTCGATCTGCCCACCTCTCCACGCCCTAGCCCCAGCCCTTGCTCTCCTCAGTGCTCTGCTCGGCTCGTACCAAATTGCGCTCCACTGAAAAGAAATGGAAGATAACCAAACTCCCTGCTGGCTTGGATCTCTATCGTTCGTTCATCACTTCCTTCTCTTCTACACTCACCTCTGCCACTTCCACTCCATCATTCAGTCTTCCACTAACAATCCCCGCAAACTCTTCACTACCTCACCTCCTTTCCCACCCTCCCACCCCGCCCCTCTGCTCACTCACTCACAAGCACCCTCTGCAACCCCTACTATTCTACCCTCCTGCTCGCCCATCTCGGACTCTGATCTTTGCTCCCTGCTCCAGAGCCATTAGCCTACCACGTGTGCTCTGGCTCCCCTCCCCACTCACCTTCCAGGCTGCTGCCCCTGCTCTACTTCCTTTAATCTCATCTTTTCTCAATACCTCTCTGCTCTCTGGCCGTTTTCCCTCACCCAGCACAAGCCACTGAAACTGCTCTTCTCTCTGTCTCGAATTATCTTCTCTCTGCCCATGCCACCTCCCTCCCCTCTGTCCTAATTCTCCTCTGCAGCCTCTGACACTGTCGACCACTCTATTCTCCCGTCCTCCCTCGCTGACCTGGGGCTCTCCTGCACTGCTCTTGCCTGGTTCTCCTACCTCGCTGATCACACGTAACAGGTGTCCTGGCGTGGCTCACCCTCTGCCTCTTGCAACAGGTGTCCCCCAAGGCTCAGTCCTGGGACCCCTCCTGTTTTCTGTCTACATCCGCTCCCTGGGTCACCTCATCTCCTCCCATGGCTTCTTGTATCATCTCTATGCTGATGATGCCCAGATCTTCCTCTCCTTTACCCCCTCAGACCCAGAAGTTTCCTCTCTATTCCTCTTGAATCCACAGCCCTCTCTCCCTCCTCATCCACCAAGAACCTCAGTGTCGCCCTTGAACACTCCGTCTCTTACTCTCAGCACTTCTCTACTCTGGTACACTCCTGTCCCTTCTTCCTCAGGAACACACAGAATTAGCCCCTTCCTCACCGACTACTCCACACAGGTCCTAGTTCAGGCCCTGGTACTGTCCTGCCTCGACTACTGCAACTCCCTCCTGGCCAGCCTCCCTGCCTCTGCCATCCGTCCATTCCAGCTCATCCAAAATTCTGCTGCTCGCCTTGTCTTTTCCTTTCCTCGTTTCTCCCATGCTACATCGCTGTTTTTAGACATTACAATATCCATTAAAGCATACAAATGTTTAGTTTATATAAAGGTTTTACTGCAATAAAAAACAGGAACAGTTGGAATATTAGACAAATAAAGCGTAAACTGTATTCAATAATTTTAGTACACAAAAGTACAAACCTACTGAAAAATAGCCTTGCCCTTATCTGCCTGCAAGCAGAGCTGTGCTACATATGGAAGGTTATTTTTGGCAGTGAAAGTGAGATTTACTTGTAGTCCGTAGTTTTGAATCCAAGGTCTTTCCATGATAAGAAAATCTCACAGTAGAATGGAGCATTCCACAAATTAGGGGAGTTGTGTCCAGTCACAGTTCTTATTCAAATAAGTAGCGACTTTCGTAGGGAGAAAACTGATTTCATTGTGCTTACAATGGTGTTTCATATTAATCAAAACAGTAGAACTTTTAGAAACAGCGAGAGGTCAGGCATAGTCCGAGAATGGCATAGTTAAATAAAGCTATTACATTTAACATGATTATTATAGCTTAAATTTAAATTAAACTAATTGAACTGACCACTGTATGCTTATTCAAAGGCAGTCTTTGTCAAATACTTTGTTAACACACATTTGTATATCAAGTTAAACTGACCCATTGACAACACACTGAAAAGGTAACATAATATGCGGCTAGAAGGGACATATATTTTTTGACTCAGCTTAATATAATCAAATAGAGCTGTTGCATATTAAAAACATCTCTCATATATACATACTTGTATTACATTATAGCAAGGATTCTGTGAACTTTGGTCCACCTGACTTTAGAAAAAGGAGGAGTTGGAAAAAGAGAGCGATGAAATGTTACAATATTTTTTGGCAAGAAGTTATATTCAATCAGTTTTGAAAAAGGAGCTGAACAGATCCTTCTAGAATGTATCATTAACTTAAAGATAAGAAATGTCAAGGCCGAGTGATGATTAGATTTACTTGGGACCTGATGTATTCAAGAGGGAAAAGCCTATAAAAACCTAAGTAAAACCCCAGTCAAGTATCGCTCAACTTGCTAACAACAAGCTGATGTGATCCATGCTCTGAAGATCTGTGAAAAACTGATTGCTGTTTGGTGGTATTCACAAGTCTCTGCCTTTTGAAGACAGTTCTTATTTTTCAATATATCCTACACTACACTTCCATATACTGGAAGGTAAGCATATATTTGAATTGAATATCTCTTTTTATATTGATGCATTGCTATAAGATATAGAAATTATGTTTTAGTCTTAAGAGAGTGATATATATATATATATATATATATATATATATATATATATATATATATATATATATATATATATAATGCTCTAGAATTTAGCCTAAGGGCTAAGCATATAATTAACCATATTTCTATTACTGTATTGAAGTTCTAATGCTGTTAAACCTGTAAAGCACTGGATCGCCTAGACTGCTTTTTATTTGGGATTTATTTATGGTGGTCTGCGCAACCAACCAATCCAATTTTTAACATAAGCATTTAATAAACCGAAGGGGCACTACTACTGCCCTGATTCGTTAAAACTTCAAATGAATAAGTCTGTGTGATTTTCTTGATTATTAAAAAGTCATCTGGATACGTTGCAAGCCCAGTGCACGAACAATCCACTACAGGAGTTTGAAACATCTTGTCCTCTTGAGTTTAAGAGTGTGCTCAGAGCATATACGTAAATAAAGAATACGTTGCGAGATTTCCTGACAACAGTCACAGTGAAATACCGTGCACTTAATAGAAGCTGAGTGTCAGCAACCGTGTTATCAATTTCTACCTAGGCTATATCGAGAGAACAGGTTACTAGTCGGCTACCAAACAGCTGAACATGAAGGAAAAAAATAAATAAATAAAGACACTGCCATCAGCTGCACTGTTCTAATCTATGTTCTTGGGCGTTTACAGCATCGGCATTATCCCTCGACCCCGACAGTACATGTGGTTCTTTTTTCAATCACAAACATTTTCTTACAGTATAATTATAATAAAAATCAACACTTACCTTCCCAGGTCACATCGTACATATCTGAGACGGACGCCATTTTTTCACGCTGCAACGTGCTCTACGCTTAGACGTCAAGGGTCAAAGGGGTGTATCCTGAAAATGTTGAGGATGCGTTCAACGTTAATCCATTAAACGGCAAGTAAAGAGGATTCACCGGAGTCGGTGAACTGCAGTAAAACCTAAATGGCCGCTCATACTGTGGAAGTTTGTCTCGTACGGAGATGCTATTATCAATGTAATTGTAGATTCAGAGACGCCAAATCTTTTGAAAATTGGTATGGAGTTGTGTATTTTTTAATAAATATGTAATAACGCTAATAAACATATTTGATAAACAATATCACATCAATAACTTATCCAGAGTTGCCTACTGAGCGGGTGACATACAATAATTTGATATGAGCAGGGTTTTTTTTGTTTTGTTTTGTTTTTTTAATCTTGTATGTTATTTGTCCTTTTATACTTCAAACAAATATGTTACAAAGTTGCGAAAAGCGGGCGAACTGTATTTGAAAGTGTATCCATTAATATATTCATATTTAGAAATATACATTTTAATGTAACAACAAGCTAGCTCCTAATTGGTAGGTTAAAGATAACTAAACCTTCGTCCCAATAAGATTTCAGCTCGCACAGGACAACGCAGCCTTGCATGCCGCAGCAGCAGCAACCTTTCTATTATTATCAGCTACGTTGATTCACCAAACTGTTGTTAAATTCTCCGCACCGATGATCACCAAGTGATGCCACTTCCAACTCACCGATGAATTTAATAACGCACCCTTACAAGAATACTGTTGACCAATTACTAGTACTAGCAGCTGCTAGGGCTATATGTGAGAATACAGTCACTCTCAAATTAAGCATATTTTAATTTATATTTGAAATGAACTCCACAGAACTAAAAGTCGCTGTTGGTACCTTGTCATTTGATTTACTGCCTGTAGTATATATATATCTCCAAAGATCCAGCTGCTAACAGACCATGTACAACACAGATCATGGGTAGGTACCTGGAAGCAACAGTACATACTTCTGAGGATTTGAGAACACATTTGGCACCCTACACACACAGGAGAGAAAATGTACACTTAAAGTAATACCGTTTATGGAAATAAAAAATTGTGGGAAAATGTACATTTTGTATTTAATTGTATTTTTCCCCCAAAAAAGAATGCACTTTAAAGTTAAAAAAACAGACACAAGCATTCTTAGCACAATGAAAAAAGTTGCTTATGCAATAAGTAAGAACAAGGATTTTAAAGTCTGGGTGCCGAATGGTCAAAAACTGTAGCTTTAAAATAGAACGTATCCAAAATAAGAAACACTACCTAATCTAATTCTCAGAAATAAAGCACTGGAAAAGAATGTCTCATTTACATTTTTGATTTGCAGGATTTTCTCCCTAACATACACTTGCAGGGCTTGAAATTAACACAGGCCATGTGGTAATTGCCGTGGGTGCCCTTCTCAATTGCCACAATGCCCATCAAAATGTATGTCTGTTCACTGCAATTATGGCCGTAGTGCCCTTTTTGCTACAGCAACTAGAGACGCCTGTACATACAAAACAACAAAACAAACCCTTTGAAGCACATGGAATTCTACCACGTGTAATAATGCCATCACAGAAAAGAGTCTTGAAAAAAAAGTAGGACTTGCACACTGCAAAAAAAAAAATGGCAGTTTAGAAATGTTTAAGATAACCACCTGTAAGTAAGTTTTTCAGGTTTTAAAAAAAAAATAATGAAACTCATTTAAATATGGTTCAATTGACGTTATCCCCTTATTTTAATTTCCTTAACCAAAACAGTAGGAAACACCTTTCTACATTGTATACAGTGTTTATCATTATTTGTCCATCTTATGATGGTGTACACACATTGATCGTCAGTTGTTGATTTCTTTTACTCACCCTGGTTAAACACAGTCATGCAGATTCCAAGCCAGTTCACCTGCTGAGAACCAAAAACTGGCTCCCCAGCTCCACTTTTATGGGCTGAGGACAGGGTTAATTCGTAATCAATAAATCAATTAACTCCTGGCCATATTCCACACTTGACCTACTATCAGGGAGAGAATTCTAACACCTCAGCCCTGCCACAAACCTCCTTCCAGGTCAAAATCAATGATACCTAAGTCATTGTGAACTCCTAATTTGATATTGTAACCCTTACAGCATGGTTTCATGGTGCAGATGGTAACACACACTTTTTATATCAAGGTAATTTGTCTCTCATTTTTAGATACATGCTTCTCCAGCCAGAGTCACTGTGGTCTGTTCCATTTTACCAGTCAATCACTCAGATTTTACCTTCATCTGGTGAGGTGACCCAGTGTTTTTCTTTGTGTCATGAATGGCTATGTTTTTTCACCATGCATCTGTGATGGAAAAATATACACCTTGGCCAATGCTGCTATAGTTACAGACTTCCATGCGATTTGCATAAGCATAAGAGACCTTTATGGATTGTGAACTAACCCTTTAAGCAAATGATAAAACTCTTTTTGCAAGAACTCAAAACTTCACTAGTCTTAACATTATGTTCAAAACACATTGCTACTTTATTACGCACTGTAGAAGTGCAGTCTGCATATTTACAGCAGCAAAATTCTTGAAAGCTGAAGTCATACTAAAGGATGCATTCAGACGTTTAACTTTGTGCGCTATGACTTTCAGTACCTTTTTTGCACTGTAATGTAAAACACTGTTACACATTGTTTAAAGCCAACAGGATTCAGAAAGAAAGACTATAAAGGCAGACATTGTACTTATTAATGGATGAATAAAGGTGTACATAAGGATTGTAAAACTACGTCATCTCTATTAAGGAAACAAAAAATCACATAATGGACAGTGCAAGTTTTCTGATCCATAGACCTGTAGTTCTAAAGCCAACAGATGGTAGTCAGCCGATATGTGGTCAGTTTTGTTGGAAAACCAAATAGTGCAGTAACCACATAAAAATAAGCAAACACTGCCCCTTCAAGCAAGGACTTTCATTCGCTGGCAATGGCAGAGCAGGCCCAGGGAAATAGGGTCTTGATGGAAAGTGACAGTTCTTCTCAGCTTTGTTCTAGCTGTATTTGAACAAGTGACACATGTTTATCTTGGACACATTTCTTGTGAAAATTACAGTGACGAAATGAAGCACAAGCAACCAACTGAAATCAATATAGCGCTCTTTGACTGCTGCTGACGTAAATTTCCACATACAGGAATTCCAGTCTACTTTGTTTAATTTATGGTCAAAATAGAGAATTATAAGATGCACAGTATATTCTTGTTAAGCATACTGCACTCACATTTAATTACGGGAAATCAAACATCACTCATAATGCAACTAGTTTCAGTAAGATAACATACTTTACTGTGGTCTAAACTGTATTTTAATGGTTTCTACTGATCATCACATTAATCTTCTGTGGAAAATATGTGAATTGATTATTGTTTAGTTCTTGTAATAAAAAAGAGAGTGATCATTGATCATAATCAAGATCATTAAAATATGTACCAAATATAGATGTATAATAATCCAGACAGTTGTAGGTATGGTATGATTCCATGGTGATAATACTACAACATCTGTACATTTTACAGGTATACCTACAAAAATGCTATAATTATCATAAAAAACAAGGTGTGAAAAGAACATACATGGATTATTTTAAGACAGTTTGAGAGGACACTGAAAAAATAAGATAAATGACATGATTTATGGCTAATTTCACAGACCCCGATCAGCAATAATCTACCTAACTCTATCTCAAGTAAGATCGTCCAAGATTCGTGCTAATCAGGGTCTGTGAAACCAGTCGATAAAGTTTAAGAGTATTTGATTATATTGAAGGCTTACACTACATTGGTTAATACAGTATTTCAACTGAAACAAAATCTGCAGTGGAAATGTTGTAGGTGTGAAATTTAGATATTGGAGTTGGCTGTGAAGAAGTGCAGCATGTAGGTTGTCCTTAAAGAAAAGGTTAGTTTATGCGCCAGGATAGCTGTGCTGTGGTGTTGTTTTGTTTAAATGTTTTATGTTTGTTTGTTGGAGAAATAAAAGTGCACGAAAGCCCTGAATTGCAGTTTTCAGGGTCTCTGTTTGCTACAGTATTTCTGCTGCTGGCCAGCCTTCACCATGACAGCACTCTACCACAGGCCACTTATAGCATAAAAAGATTTTCAGGTGGAACAGAGTGAAATTAAACCTTGGAAAATGGAATGAGATTAAACAAGCCCCCTTGACTTCTTATTCATCCAAGCAGTTTACTTTTAGGAAGACTGTCATAAAATTAAACCCAATTCCAGTTGTCCTGTTGGTTTCTGCTATTTTGATTTTGTTACTCTGGAACTGGTCCTTTAAAAATACAGAGAAGCCCAGTATTAAATCACTTATTCAAAATAGTATAGTGCAGCGGGTGACTGTGTATGGGTTTAATAATGACATTCACTACTACTAGTGCTGATATTCCCTCATACAAAGACATTTGCCATCCTATAACCCTGTGGTATTTTTTTTTTTACATTCAGCAGAGGCAGTGTTGCAGGGGAACAGGTAAACAGTTACACTACAAGATGTACATAGAGTTTAGACATAATTCAGGAGTGCTTTAAACTTCACAGTTTAAATAAGTTACCTGAATGTGATGACTGACATTTTAAATCATACATAGTGAATCTAAACAAGAGGAATAGAGTACTGTAGTTAACCCATAACTACTATCCAGGGTTCCTATGGTCCCGGAGCACTTTTAAATTGCCCACTGCTCTTCTGCTACGTGCAGCCACTCACTCTACTGTATGGAGCGCCATTTGTGCCAAAACTATCCAGCCGTTAGTTTGTCAATTTGTTTGTCAATTAGTTTGTCAATTCATGAATTGGTCAATTTGTCCAGCAATTCATCCATAAATTTGTCAATTCATACAGTAATTTGTAAACGTATTTGTTAATTCATCTAATAATTAATTAATTAATTAGTCAATTAATTAATACGAAAGGCTGTACAGACGTACACATTTCCAATCAACCAGACAAACTTCCAACTGTCAATCTCGCACTGTGCCGAAAACACTGCAACCTTTCTAGCCAATGGGAGCGGACACTAATATTTTAATCAATGAAAATCCAGCCTCACTCAAAACTGCTTCAGCCAATAATATTTAGAAGGGTGTTTCAAAAGATATTCTATTTAACAAGATACTTGACTCTGCTGATTTTCAATGGAGACTTCCATCTCACTGCGCGCGCAAAGCATTGTGGTATATACAGTTAGGCAAAAAAAATTCTATGGAGAGTCAATGCAGGCGTACGAAATGTTGCTGGTTTTCGTCATGTTAAAAAAAATGCATAAAACTTTTTAAGTAGAGTACATATTTGCCCAAGGCTTTTGAAGAAAATGGCAACATTAGCAAATTATGACAATACGTAGTTATTATGAAAAATGCTATTTTCTTAGCACTGTCCCGTTCATGCGCAGAAACATCGCTCTAAAGAAGCGTATTGATTAAATCATTTAACAGTCCGGTAACACCGGTTACTTTGGAAATACATAACGGCATCAAATATTATCAAGACACAGCAATATAGTACAGTAAAAAAAACTACCTGCATTTTTTTTAACATGGCGAAAACCAGCAACATATCTTACGCCTGCATTAACTCTCCATAGAATTTTTTTGCCTAACTCTATATACCACAACGTTTTGCGCTCAGTGAGACGGAAGTCTCCATTGAAAATCAGCGGAGTCGAGTATCTTGTTAAATAGAATATCTTTTGAAACGAATTGCTGGACAAATTGACCAATTCACAAATTGACAAACAAATTGGCCCAAAGGCGCTCCATACTACTAGTAGTTTCATGTCAAGTCAGTGCCAGTTGTATGGTGGTGTTCTTATTGGGCTGGCTACTGGCTACTCCAAGTTTCAAAACAGGGGTATTTGGTTCCAGGGGACCTGTGGATACTGACATTTGTTGATCAATCATGCGATTTAGAATTAATAATTTTTAGAGCTACGAGGAGGTAGTTCTACAGTCTTTTAAAAAAAAAAAAAAAAAACTTTTTTAGCCAATCTAACTGCAGCCAGTCCTCGCACTTAGGACACAATTGGTTCCTGAAAGTAGCGTTGTAAGTCGAAGCGTCTTAAGTCGAAGCATATGTTCCCACAGGAACAATGTTATAAATTGGGGTTACGTTCCTGACTCTTTGGCCAGATAATATACTGTATTTTTACAAAAATGACCCGTTATATTGTATTGTATTGTATTTGTAAGGACGGGCACATTTACAATGATCCTCTCGTGGCATTTTAGACAAGAAAAGGTGGCTGTCTAGTGCTCTTTCAGGACAAGTGTTTAATATTGAATCTCTCACTTGATTTTCCCCTGGTGACATGTTTTAAATAAAGAAACCACAGGATAAAGGGCCCAAACTATGCTACTTCTCTCTGGAACTACACTATGTGGTGTTATGAGTGTGGTTTGGAAAAACCATTGGAGATGGCATGTCACCAGGCTATAGCAATACAGAACATTACAATACTGTCCTGGTCTGTTTAAACTATAATTACCTTTGGCATTACCACAGTAAACAATAATATACAAAGGCCAGTGGATTGTCATAAGGTGTTCATGGTTTGTTAAGCAATTTATTTTCAGCTAGGAGAATACTATCACTGTCACTTATCCCAAGCTTTATATCTGTATTTTATATTGTATTTGTAATGTTTCTGTCATCTTCAGCATTTAAACCTTCAGTGTTCCACAATCATGTTAAAGTTTTATATAATAAGTGTCTGTTTACTACATTCCTTCACAGTTTACTGTAGCTGACTTTATTTTTTAAACAATTTTGCTGTTTCCTATGCCAGTCCTTTACTGTGGGTTTTGGCAATGTTTCACCAGTCTGTGATTTAAAATGTCTTTCTGTTTTCATGATACTTTTATTGTGCTTCAATTCACTCTGATATAATTTTACCATGCTGCAGTAGTTTTACTCTTTACTGTAGTTATAGCACTTGAGACATCTAGCTTTCTCCCTCACCTTCATGAATTCCAGCATTTAAAGTCTATTTTTAAAACAGTTTGGGACATTTTATATTAGAACTCAACCTCTACAACCCAATGACAGCTTACGCTTTTGTTGTTATAATTCACAAATAACTAACATTTAACAGTGTCATGTTTCCTGTTTCCTACACATTAGACCAAGTTTGCAAATCCTGACTTCCCCTGTAGTATGAAACACCATACTCCCACAGACAGAAAACCATCAGGGTTTTCCCATTCAAATTTCAATGCCACAAGTACTATTTTAATACCATAGTTATATAACAAGTCGCTTGAATTGTAAAACTGTAAAACCAAAAAAATACAATCTTTTTAAGTTATTTGTTTCTCTTGGGTATTCCTGCTTCTTCGTTTGAGTATGCTTCTCTCTCTCTCTCTCTCTCTCTCTCTCTCTCTCTCTCTCTCTCTCTCTATATATATATATATATATATATATATATATATAGCCAGGAATTTCAGTAGTAGTTATATATACAAAAGCAAATCTAGAATATTTTATACACAGGAATGTTTTTTTCTATATTTGGTGATATTTATTTAGTGTAGGATTCTGGGGTCTTACAGTTTTGCTGAACTCTCCGTGCCAACAAGCACTGTTTTCATTTAATTAAAAAGGGTTATTCATTGTATATATCTACTGCTGTTTGATGCTTCAATTAGCTTGATATTTTGATCTTTAGATTGCTATTATAACCTTGGATCTTTGAGCCAACAAAAGGCTTCCATGTGAAATTAAGGGTCTGATGTAAGGATATGTGCAAAGTGATTTGCTGCTGCAAAACACCTATTATTGTGGCCAAAATCAGTGTCATGCACACGCAAACCAAGTTTAGCTGCTGTAAGGTGGGACTTTAGCAGCCACTAAAAATGCACCATATGTAAAGACACTGACAGCATTGACTTTCTCCACTGTAGAGGACCATATGGCCTCTTCGGTAGTATAACTGATGTTGGCTGAGGCTTTTCCAAATAACTCAATTTCATGCTGAGTGACTGTGACAGGATGGCTGTAGGGGCGTGTGGGTGATGACGTCAGACCAGAAAGGAGTACACAGACAGACAGTAGTGGTGAGTGAATCTGAGACGCTGTTACGCTCAGTGTTTTAATAACACACAGAAAATAAAAAGGTTGAACAAAACAGAAAACAGGACACGGCACTTGAGGCCAAAATAAACAGACAAACACAACGAATAGACACTAACAAACAGGGTGGACGAACGTTAAACACAAAACAAGTACCGTGCTGGTGCTTCCAGCATGTTGTAGCAATTATTTTCTCTAGTTTCTTTTTAATAGTTTTTACCTCCTCTCCACACCCGTTCTCCACTCACGAACGCACAACCCCGAGTGAATGAGACGTGCATCTAAATATACAATTGTGCTGGGATTCAATTACCAATTAATTATTCACTTGAATCCCAGCACGTGAACTAAATGCACGTGAAGTGCCTAAATACAATTATACATTTTAAATAACTCGTCCTACACACACCCATTTATATCCCGTGCAGCAATATCTATACACCAGCATTAACACACTAGATGCAACATATAACACACACATACACACAGGGGTGGGCCACATTGCCACACATCCCCCCCCCTTGTGTGCAGCACACATGGCCTCAATGGCCATCTCCCCTCTTAAAATCCCAAAAGTCTCACTTAAAGTCCCGGGCCAAGAACAGGGACTTCAAGGGGTTCATGGGTGGCAATGTTGCCAGTAGCCAGGCTGCTACCAGCCATGCTGTCAGCAGACATGCTGACAGCGGGGCGAGTTTCTCGTCCCGCTGTACCCCTGACAGCAGAAAGGCTGCTGGGGTTGGTGGTCTCCAGACCTCCCCCACCTTCTTCAAAGTCGGCAGCTCCCTTTTGTGGGGCTCCGGACACAGTACTTCCGGCGAAAGTGCTGCAGTGGGAGCAGGTCTCCTGACCTCCCCCACGATCTCCGGCAGCGAAACTGCCTCCCCTCCCCCTTCTTCGTGGCCGGCAGCTCCGTGGTGGGGTTCCGGTCACAGTACTTCCTGCTGCCATGCAGGGCTGGCAGCGACCCCAGGCGATGCGGAGCAACAGGCAGCCCCAGGCGATGCGGAGCAACAGGCAGCCCCAGGCGATGCAGAGCAACAGGCAGCCCCAGGTGATGCAGAGCAACAGGCAGCCCCAGGTGATGCGGAGCAACAGACAACCCCAGGCGATGCAGAGCAACAGGCAGCCCCAGGTGATGCGGAGCAACAGACAACCCCAGGCGATGCAAGGCAGACATCCTTGGGCGAAGCGAGGCTGGCATCCTTGGGTGAAGCGAGGCTGGCATCCTTGGGAGGTGCGAGGCAGGCATCCCCAGGTGGTGCGAGGCAGGCATCCCCAGGCGGTGACGTGAAGGCATCCCCGGGCGTTGACGTGAAGGCATCCCCGGGCGGTGGCCAACTCAGCTGTAGCTCCTCTCCCTCGGGTGGTGGAGGTAGCTCCAGCTTCTCTGGTGGTGGTGGTGGGAGCGGCAAGCAATCCTCCCACACTGGTGGAGGCGGAACCAGCAGATATTCACCCTCTGCTGGTGGTGGAGGCAGAGTCAGCTCCTGCTGCTCTGCTCCTAGTGGCGAAGCAGTGGAGGTGGGAACTGCGTGTAGTCTCCTGGCGATGGAGGTGGGAGCAGCATGTAGTCTCCCCCTGTTGCAGGGGACTGGTGTGACTCTCCCTCACTTGCAGGCGACTGGCGCAACTCTCCCTCTGTCTCGGGGAAACCAGCAGACATTCTTCCTCTGCTGGTGGAGATGGGGACAGCAGGCATTCTTCCTCTGCCAGTGGAGATGGGGACAGCAGGCATTCTTCCTCTGCTAGTGGCAGAGTTCTCCGCTCAAACGGACTTTGCTATAGAGACAGCACGGCGTTCATTGGCCTTTCTTGTTCTGTCATTGTTCACTTTCTAACAAAAATGGCTGCGAGCTACAAACAACAACTTCTCTTTCTCCTTGTTTAATGTTCTTATTCTGAGGCTGCTATTTGGCTATAACATTAATCGTCTTGATAAATATAGCAATATTTTATAAACCGCCATCTAGTGTGTCTAGGTGGTAACTGCATAGACTCCCCATTGGGCGTTAAATTCGCCGCCCAAAATGGGATTAATAGGAGCAGCGAAAAGCTAGGCTACAATATCGGCCATAAATCATAACTACACATTGCTCTTAAGCTTACATAGGCCGCAGTGCAAAATTGCCTGGCCGCTAAGCAATTTGGATTTTGTAGCCGCAATTGTTTGCACTACTCCTATCCTTACATCAGGCCCCTAAATGTGTTATATCCTTATTATGAGACAATTATATTTTACTAAGATAATTAAATATAGCATATACAAAAAGTAATTAAAGAAAATTGGGTAATACAGCATGCTGCTACTTGTTTCTGGTTTTGTTAAATGTACATTATTACAATTGTTTGACACCTACAGGCCAATTTTTACTACACTTTGAGTGGATATATAAGCAGCTTTTATTCTTGCCTCATGAATGCTATACTTCCCCAAGGCCACACATGTCTTCTGTTAGTGCTAGAAAATGGAACAAGTGCATGGAATGGCACTTTACAAACATTCGACATGCTTCATGCCAATTATTTTATAAATGCCTGTTTCAATAACAGAAGGCTATCATGAGGTGTTTTTTTAAATTTGAAAAATACTACATACATATAAAATCTGAATTGTAACTGGCCAGCCAAGAAAAATATTGCTAGCAACGTCGTGAAGAAGATTTTGCACGCAAGGGGTGGTTTTCTCTGAAGAGTTACAGATATTCTTGGGGTTACAGAGTTTTTATTACTCCACAGTTATTACATATGTCATATTTAATATACAGTACAACGCTGCATATCCGACCCCCTGTGGACTGGGGTATAGGCGGATATGTGAAAAAGTCGGATTTGCGAACATCTATAGAAAATGACATCTACACATGCATAAATAGGTTAGTGAATAAAAACAACACTCAAACTGCTTTAAACACATGTAAATTCTCTGCTTTAAAAGTAAGCAAACGTAAACAAGATTAATTAGGCTACAACAGTGTTGCTATGCGGTTTACTATAAGCCATCTCCACGCAAAGCAAACAATAAATGTACAGTAACCAGCAACTGATGGCTTCTTTCTTAACACTAGAAGTCCCTGCCTCGCTGGTTCTGATTTCGTAATATCTCTGTCACGGTACTTTGCACAAAAAAAGAGCAAAACACAAAGCTTTCTCAACTGGTGTATTGAAACGTCACTGCTACACGCAGCTGACTGACACACGCACACAGCCCATCTCTCAAAGGGGAACTCACCAAAAGGCTGAATTCTAAAACGCTTTCTTTCTGTTTCCATCGCACACGCTGCACTTGCTGCCAATACCATTACTCTTGTAGCCTTATTTTAATAATTATTTATTTATTTGTGAAGGCGGATAATTGATCAGGGTGGTTGGATATGTAACGTTCCACTGTACTGCAGTTTTAAAATAATTATTTTTTAAATGTGTATGTCGACGTTATTAATAAAAACATTACCTAAGGAATAGAAATATAGCATGTAACAAATATTAGCTGAAAGTATAGGTGAGAGAAAAGGAATATATATTTGTTAATCACTAATGTAATTTATGAACATATGGTGTACAGATGGCTGTTGTTTTTTTATAAATCATGCCCCATTTTCATCCCCATTCAAATTGTTTTGCATTATTTGCTGATTTTCCTCTTATAATATTTAGTTATTACACATTTGCTGATTCCAGCAGTTATGTGCAAGCTTCAAAGTCGGAAATATATGACAATGATTTCAATGTGCCACACTGCTCAGTATTTGTTATATCCTCTGTTCTTCCCCTGGGACACTTATAACCCTTCCTTAAATGCGCTTTATTTGCTCTTATCTGCCCCCTATTTTACTGCATTTAATCCTGTATTTCAGTGTACTGTAATCTGCCAAGTGTTTAATCTGTAGTATTTTGTATTTAATCATATCCTGATGTAACTATCACTGACACTGTTATCTGCTGTATTATTGAATCGTATTTTGTCACACTTGTACTTGCTTGAACCAAAGTCATTGTATTTATCTTGCTCTTAATTGTATTATTACTTGTACTGTGATACTTGAAATGTATTTGCTTACGATTGTAAGTCGCCCTGGATAAGGGCGTCTGCTAAGAAATAAATAATAATAATAATAATAACATTTCCAACAACTGCCAAAACTTTAGCATGGCCCTATAGAATTAAATGTTGTTTCATAAAGTCGAATGGAACCTGCTGAATAATGTTACATTACGATATTGCATTACATACCGCTCTGTAGTTTTCCATATACTTAACGAAAAACTGACATTGAAAAATGTGACATTTTCAAAATCTAACATGAAATACTGTACTTCTTCATGGCTTCCAGTAGACTTTTGCAATATAATTTTGTAGTTTCTTTGATTACATGATGTTAAATAAAAAATCTGAATTATGTTCATATACATTTTAGTTTTCTCAATCCTACAATTATTGGTGATGCTAAGCTTTTGGCCGTAGCTGTACATTACAGTTGAAAAAAAAAACGAATTGTCAGATTATGATCAAAACTTTTTTTTTTGACCAGTTTTGTATCTCATCATCATCTTCAGCTTTTCCACTACTGGATGAAGTCCTCCCCAAGATTCTTCCACAAAAGTCTGTCTGCTGCTTCCGTCATCCACATTGCTCTGATGCGCTTCCTAATTTCATCTTGCCATCTTCCTGGAGGACTTGTTATTGGTCGCTTTATACCATACTTAATCTTCCAAAGGCACTCCAGCCCATCTTTGCTCTTCTGCTGATTTCGCACATTTGGTTCTCCATTGCCAAAACTAACTGTCCTAAGTATACATAGTTACTGACTTCTTCAAGCTTGATCTCATTGACTTCAATTGCCTGTGGAGTGTTATATTTATTGAACACGACTTGAGTCTTCCTCAGGTTCATTTTCAAACCCGCTTTGATGCTAGCCCCCATGTGTAGTTTTTGTATTCTTGTTTGTAATTCTTCTGAGCACATTGTAAATATGAGGATGTCATCAGCAAATCTTAGGTGATTCAAGTAGGCTCCATTGACCTTCAGCTCCTTATTTTCCCAATCCAGTATTTAGAAAATAAATGTTGCTTATTTTTATAATTCCAGTCTGTTTACCACAAAGAATAATCCCAGACAATACACAGTAATGTGTATTACACTGTTGCAAATGAAGGGTTTATAGTCTCAAATAATGAACACAGTTCAGAGTTAGTGTTAAAGTGCACCACCAACACCCTGCCTAGATCAGGCCGTCCCTCCAAACTGGATGACCGAGCAAGAAGGAGACTGATCAGAGAGGCTACCAAGAGGTCAATAGCAACTTTGCAAGAGCTACAGACTTTTATGGCCAAGACTGGTCAAAGTGTGCATGTGACAACAATATCCCAAGCACTCCACAAATCTGGCCTGTATTTTACTCAAGAAAGCCCACCTTGAATCCCGTTTGAAGCATGCCAAAAAAAAGACTCAGGAGATTCTGTAGCCATGTGGCAAAAAGTTTTGTGGTCTGACGAAATTAAAATGGAACTTTTTAGCCTAAATTCAAAGAGTTATGTTTGGCACAAACCCAACACAGTGCATCACCCAAAGAACACCATCCCTATTGTGAAGCATGGTGGTGGCAGCATCATGTTATGGAGATGTTTCTCATCGGCAGGGACTGGGGCACTTGTCAGGATAGAAGGGAAAATGAATGGAGCAAAGTACAGAGAAGTCCTTGAGGAAAACCTGCTGCCCTCTGCAAGAAAGCTGATACTGGGACAGAAGTTCACCTTTCAGCATGACAACAACCCAAAACACACAGCCAAATCTACACTGGAGTGGCTAAGGAACAAAAAGGTAAATGTCCTTGAGTCAGAGCCCAACCTAAATCCAATTGAAAATTTGTGGCATTACTTGAAGATTGCTGTCCATCAACGCTCCCCAAGGAATATTGCCAAATCTAGGTGTGCAAAGTTGGTAGAGACCTATCCCAACAGACTCACAGCTGATAGTGCTACCAAAGGTGCTTCCACCAAGTATTAACTCAGGGGGGTGGAGACTTATCCAATTATGATCTTTCAGTTTTGTATTTTTAATATATAATCTTTTTCTCAATAAAACTTTTTCCCCTTAACAGTGTGGAGCATGGTGTGTAGATAAGTGGAAAAAATCCTCATTTAAATACATGAAACTCTGAGTCACTGACACAACAAAATGTGAAAAAGTTCAAGGGGTGTAGACTTTCTATAGGCACTGTATATATATATATATATATATATATATATATATATATATATATATATATATATATATATATATATATATATATATGCAGCGGAATGTGTGAGACAGCAGGGAGGGGGTTAAAGCCTCCCTGAAGAAAAACAGGTGCGGAATGCACCTTTGTTTGAGTTAATTGTGTTTTGGTTTATTGTTTAATTGTTTAACTGTTTTATTGTTTAATTATGCCCTGCACCTGGGCGGTAATTGGGAATAGGGACCAGGTGCAGGGTATTTAAGAGAGGCAGCTTGTCTGCTCGAGGCTGCTGAGGAGAACGAGGCAGGAGAGGTGCTCTGCTTCCTAGCAGCCGTGAGGAAGACATAAAAAGTGGAAGTCGGAAGAAAAGTGTGTTTTTGTGTTTGGCAGGTAAACGGTACAGCCGTCCTGCTAGTTAGTCAGGGAATAACCTGTTTAGTCAGCGCTCCAAACGGAGATAGGTGTTATTTTGTGCTTTGTTGTGTTTGTTTATTTTGTGTTTATTAAAAAAAATTAGTGCGTCAGCGTGAGAAAAATCCATTTCTGGAGTCCTGGGTCATTTTTTTAAAGGGGCACGAACCCGTGTGGAGCGTTTTATTTACAATATATATATATATATATATATATATATATATATATATATATATATATATATATATATATATATATACAGTATATATATATATATATACACCGAGCATCAAAAGAAACTTATCACTATTATAACACACTTACTTTTTAAAGCACTTGATCGTTCATCCTTGACCATGACACGCTTGAGTGACTGTAACTGAAGCATATGCACTTAATCACCTAATTAGTGAGACAGTTGACTGGACACTGGATATAGAGTGATTTCAGCTGTTGAATTGCAATCTTGAATAAAAGCAATAAAGAAAATCACAATATGTCATGTCTGTCAAGAGAGCAGCGCCTTTGTGCAATCGGCATGTTGGAGGCTGGACAAGAGCAGTGTACTGTGTGCTCGCCATCTTGGGTGCTCACAGCCAGCAATTTCAAACCTGGTGAGACGGTATAACCAGACACACTCTGTCAATGACAGGCCATGAACTGGGAGACCAAGAGTCACATCACCTGCCCAAGATCGACAGATCATTTTGCAGCATCTTCGTGATGTCAGTTGTTAATCAGCACAATAAAAAGTCACTGCACCTGCTCTAAAACAGAGTTTGTCATTTTTTGATCACATCTAGTGAATTTTATCCAAATATAAGTGATACATTTCTTTTGATGCTCAAATATAAGTGATAAGATGCTCAGTATATATATATATTGACAGTACATTCATGGAGATAAATGGCATTGGTGTAGAATGATTTTCAGTGACGGGCCATCTGAGAGGATTTTAATACTTAAGTTTAAGATTTAAATTAATTCCTACACATACATACCTAGTTTAACATTAGGATTAGGGTTAAGTCCATAGAAGAATCCCATTTATTATTATTATTTATTACTTAGCAGACGCCCTTATCCAGGGCGACTTACAATTGTTACAAGATATCACATTATTTTTACATACAATTACCCATTTATACAGTTGGTTTTTTTTTTACTGGAGCAATCTAGGTAAAGTACCTTGCTTAAGGCTACAGCAGCAGTGTCCCCCACCTGGGATTGAACCCACGACCCTCCAGTCAAGAGTCCAGAGCCCTAACCACTACTCCACACTGCTGCCCCACTGCAACATTTATGGCAATTTGTTTCATTTTTCAACACTCGATATTGTTAAAAAAAAAAATTTACCTTTATAGTGTCAGCAGCAATCTCACTCACCATCAACACGTTTACTGTATTGAAAACAGAGCACACAAGATAAGTTGTAAGCAGTGTGGTATTGTGGTCTTGAGCACAAACAATGGTCCAAAGACAACGTTTCATGTGTTCGAAAGAATGCAGTAAGCTTTGCACCCAGGCCTCCATACAATGATACATGAAAAAGTCAGCAATTTCTTGGATGTGTTGCTTTAAGATAAAAAGCAGTGTTGTGCTTTTGTTGTAAAGCATCCAGGTTCTCTGAGTACGAAAGACAAGGATCATTTAACACTGCAAAAAAGTCGAGCTTTGTGGTGTAATTTCTCTTAACTGTAGTAACAGTTTCCAAAATATGCCACTTTTATGTAAACACTGAACTGTACTTTATGCTCCTATTCAGTTCCTAATATTGATCTATTTCTGGTAAAATAAACAAGCAAAGTTCAGTTTTGCTTCAAGAAACAGGTCTAGAGCACTTAGAGATCACCTATGCCACATTCTCATCTGCCCCATTAAACCAGTTTGTAAAACTCACCTAATTCCAATATCAAATTTGGGCTACAGTCTACAATCCAATCTGCAACTGTACATATCCCATTGTGGCAAAGTGGCTTTACTGTGTACAGGTGCAGGAGTGATGCAGTGCGTAATGAACCAGACAGAGAGTTATTCCAAGGGAAAAAAAGAGCTTTTATTTTCAAAGTCCAGGTCTGGTGACCAAAAGAAAAGTCCCTGGCAATACACAACAATGTGTAAAGCGCAGGGAAAATAACACGGGCTGCATCCCAAATATCTCTCCCACAATATAGAATCCCGGTCACCAGTCCTGGGTGCGCGTTGTCGTGCTCCAGAGGGGTGATACAATTTATCTGGTGCCAATCCATGCAGTGTTGTTCCAGGTTTTTGCTGGCCCTCAGTGACAGCTCTGGAACTTATTTAAGTGTCTACTAATAATAATAATAATAATAACAATAATTAGTACAAGAACTAATAAACACTCACGAACATTTACATTTTTAACCAAAGCAAAGGAACAGATTGCGATTCTCCACCCCCTTTTATGCCGTCACACATGACCCCTTGGTAAACAAGTGCAACCGCCTCTCCAATCTGCAGCTGCCACATCGTTTACCTTCCGGGTCAAAACGTTCTTGCAATGGAGTCTCGCCTTCATCCAGACTGGCTGACTTCCCGACCCTGGGAAAGAACTGTCAGACCAACCCGTCCAAAGAACACTATTCTTGCTACTTAGCGCCCTCACAGGTCGGGACGGAGATTTACAACCAAGAATCATTGTATTTCTGTCACACCCATTTACAAATGACTTTACTTAAAATTAATATTTCCTCTAGTCATATACTTAACTGACAGCTATTCTGTTCTGTTAAAAAGAAAATCAGTTTAGCTCCTTTTCACATTGTTTGCTCATTTGGTAACTTTCTCCATCCATCAGAGTTGAAGAGACCATATTTTGCTAAACCATAATCCTAACTGACTAATTAACAAGTCTCATTTCAAACGGTTTTGCTCTCGCCTTCCTGCCAAAAGAAATGAACAGAACTGACTTCTAGCTTGTGCAAGTCACCAAAAGCCAGAAACAAATGCTTTTAATCACAGATTATTTTAAAATGAATAAGAAAATAATAATGTCTTAGTATTGATGCCCAAACACCTACTGAGCCTGAAATCTGAGGCAATCTGTGCAGCATACAGTGAAGTTAGTTATAAAATATTTGCATGCATTGCATATTTATGTAATTGTATCTTTTTTATTCAAATGTTCTGTATAGTTCAACCAATCGGCAAACAAAGACCCTGAGCATGACTCAAATTCAGATTCTTATAATTACAGTACCCCCTGCATTTAAATTATCTAATTGCAGCAGCTGGCAATGCCAAAAATGTATATTTTATCTGGGGACCAAAATTTCACTGTCTAGACAACAGAAAAAAAAATGTTAAGATAATTTGTACTCAAATAATAATGCCGTGTTCTCTATTATAACAAAGAAAGCCCCAGTGATGCCAACAATCCCACCAGAACACTGAAGACTATGAATAATCATAATTCATTATGTATGTATGCCCGCCTTTTAATTATCTGATTTTTATACTGGGGGATTTTCTGTACATTAATGATGTAGGGTAAGTAGCTTCAAATGTTAATTTATTATTTACATTTGTATTGCTTTTATGATAAATGCAATCAGTGGTTCCGAGTGTTTGCTTCTATATTTAATAATCATAATTTTTCAATATCAGTTTTTACCTGGCCCTGAGCTTGCTTTAAGCCCTCCTTGCTTGCACTTAACAGACATCAAGACACATAAAAAATAGATCTTTGTTGGCCCCACCTACACAACCTATACATTGAGGTGAGACCAGCTGTGAAAAGATCCCATTGCCATAAATCTGTTCAGTGCCAGGCAGTTGGGATTATCTAGGTAAGCTCAGTAATAGGTAAATACAAATCTATCCACTATATGACTATATGTTTTTTTTTGAGAAATGCCTGAAACCCAGACCCCCAGTGAGAACCCCTCCTGCAAATTTTGATTCAGAGTGGCTTGTGATGTCTGCTCAGAAAAACTCTATATAAATCAAAATTTAAATGACCTTTATTATGTATTTTGCTTATGACTGTAAGTCGACCTGGATATGGGTGTCTGCCAAGAAATAAATAATAATAATAATAATTATGAAAGGGGGCTTTGGTACAAGTTAATCCTTCTCACTTCAACAGCACATAAAAAAATAGATTGTTAAAACACAATTGTTATGACTACTCATAACAAAGGGTTTGAGTAAAGGTCTGTATGTGGATTTTCCTAAAATCTGATCTCATGAGGTCATCAAAATGATTGGCTGGCTGAAATGGGAGAAACCAAAGCAATTTAGAAACTAAATCTAAATTTCAAATATGAGAATGTTTGCCATTTTGTTTTTCCTTGTGGTATTTTAACTATATACAGGCCTTCCAGTATTGGTTGCCAATGTCTACAGTTATGTTTTTAAAAAAAAAAAATTAAATACAGAATTTTTTTATACCTCATATATTTTTTTGGAAGTGTGAAGCCACCTATTAAAGTGGAACACAGCAATTAATAAACTCAGTCACATTAAAAAAAAAAAAAAAAAAAAAACTGAATAAAACAGTTTTTTGGGGGGAATTACTGACGTAATTGATTGCACCTGGCCTTGTACCTTTTGCATAATACTGCATTGCAGCATTAAATCCCTTATATTTGGTCGTTCTTTTAAATGTAGGGAACAATGGAGAGTGTAGCTCCAAAACCAGAACTCAATTAGGCTTTTACTACATGCAACCCAGTGTGATGGCACACTTTGTGAGCCAAGGCTGGCTGTGTCAGAATAGTAAAACAGAAATGACTTGGGTGACATATGTGAGTTTATGACTCATTTGTACCTGTAGTCAGATGGGTGATCTCATGATAACAAGAGCATGATTGTTTTAGTTTAAAGAGAGCTAGTGCAGAGGGCAGCGTCGTGAGGTTGTCAAGAAAACAAGGGCTAGTGGAACCTATTAGAAACGGACCATTTGGTAGCTGATGTTGGCTCTGTGTTGCACAGTATGGTCAACACATGGGTGCCTGAATGTAGCAACAGCTGCTGAAATTCAAAAATGGTCTGTTGTCAACCTGACCAGCCACTGGGGCAAACAGCCTTAAACCATTACAGTACCTAGAAAAGTGGTTAAGATTCTGCATAATAACTTATAATAAGGCATTGGTTGGTTTCATTTTACATAAATTAAAGGACTACATTGCATATTGTTTGTATCTCCTATGTGTATGCCATGATTATACTTATAGTAGACAATAGAAAAATTACCTTTCTAAACACTTTACCCACAAGTCCTCATTTTGCGTTGAAGAAAATCATTAAAGAATCATGCCAGAAAAACATTGGCAAATATCCTAATTGTTTAAAAGAGGTTATTATTGCTAAACGTGCCTCAACTAGATATTAATTTCATTTTCCTTGTCAGGGTATGAATACTTTTGAATTAGCATTTTGTAGTTTTGCAAAACAATTGCTTTAATAAATAATTGTAGACATCTATTTCTTGTAACTTTTTTTCTTCATCCACAAAAGCAAAACTTCAAAAGATTTTTCCTATAATTATTTGTTTTCGAGCAAATTCTAGAAATTATAAATTTCCAGTGGGGTATATATATACATACTGTGCCGAGAAAAAGTTTCAGGGTATGTGAAAAAGTAAGTGAACCCCTGGTTTTATCAGCTCAATTAAGGGGATAATTAGAATCAGGTGTTTAAATAATTAGGTAGATATTATTATATATATATATATAGTGCCAATACCGCTGTACAAAAAAGCTGGGCTCCCTTGCAGGAGCAGATATCGGGCTTATGTCTTCATGTTTAGATTGCGTCACCTACCAGCCCCGACCCCTACCCCTGTGCAAGCTACAATACTAACACAGCCTCCAAATTAAAAAGAATTACCATTGTACAACTTTTCATATTATTATTGTTTTTTTGAAGGTGTAATTTAAGTAATCGTTATAAGGAGATGCTTATAGAAGCGAAAGAAAACTGAGGGTCAGGTGTTTGTCAGCATTTGTAAACTTGGACCAAAAAGACGCACAGAATGATCTCTGTCTTGCTTATAAAAAAACAGATGATTCAATAATTGTTATTTTTGATAATTATGGGGGGCAATTACATCTGTGGCCAAAAGTTTTTCCATCTGTGGCCAAACAATGCCTCAGCAGGAAAAACAAACCCTGTGTGCGAGGTGCCTGGGCATTGAGCACGCCTCTGCTGTCTTGGGTCCAAGGAGAGCACCCTACAAAAAGACTGCTGCTTTTCTCAGATGAGAACTCTGCAGCCAGCCTAGGACAGCCGTCGTCGGCCTCGGGATCCCAGACCTCCCCTCCCCACACTCCGAACCCTATGCAAGGTATTAATTCCTTGTGCGCAGATCGCTCTAGATCTCCCTCGAGGGTCAGAAAGAGAGCTAGAAACGCGGACCAGGCGAGGGATATTGCCGAGTTAAAGGGCCAAATGGCCCAGATACTCAAGCATTTAAGCAGGCAGCAGGTCCCCCCTGCGCCTGCCCTAGCTCCACCAGCGCCTGCCCCAGAGCATACCCTGGCTTTGCCAGTGGTTGCTGCAGAGGTTGAGCAACAGGATGTGGGGTCCTCACCTGTCAGAATGGCGACTGCACCCTCAGGTGGTCCAGAGCATTTGGGCACACTTCGGGGAAGCACAGGTCAACCTCTTTGCCATGGCAGAGACGACCCATTGCACATAAATGGGCCAAAGCGCCTTATACGCTTTCCCGCCTATACCGCTGCTCTCTGCCTTCCTCGAGAAGGTCAGGAGAGAGGAAGTGACAGTTCTCCTGGTGGCCCCCAGATAGCCCAGAATAACCTGGTTTTCGAACCCCTGCCTGCTGCGCATGGATCTCCTCAGTCAGCCGAAAGGCATCCTCTGGCATCCAGAACCAGGCAGACTCCAACTGTGGGTCTGGCCCCTGAACGGAACCGTCTGTCCACCCTAGGGCTCTCAGACGCAGTAGTGAGTACACTGCAGAATGCTAGGGCTTCTTCCATAAGAACGATGTACACCTATAGTAGGCACAACAGTAGCCTGCACTAATCGGTTATTGGGCAAATTAACCAATAACATTGAATGGGCACGAATGCAATTCAAGCCCACTAAATCAAGGAGCATCTCTATAATTAAAGGTAAAGTAGTAGATAAAACGTTCTTCATTAATGGTGAGGCAATACCAACAGTGTCTGAGAAGCCAGTGAAGAGCCTTGGGAGATGGTACGACGGGGATCTAAAGGACACAGTTCGTGTGGGAGAAGTTAGACAACAAGCTGTGGAAGGGTTGAAGAGCATAGACAGCAGCGCTTTACCAGGCAAACTTAAACTTTGGTGCTTTCAGTTTGGCCTACTGCCAAGGTTGCTGTGGCCACTGACTGTGTACGAGGTTTCTTTGACAACAGTAGAGAAGCTGGAAGCTTTAATCAGTTCACACATCAGGAAATGGTTGGGAGTTCCACGCTGCCTCAGCAGAGTGGGACTTTATGGTAAAGGAAAACTGCAGCTACCTGTCTCCGCTCTAACCGAGGAGTTTAAGTGCACCAAGGTCCGACTGGAAATGACATTAGTAGAGTCATGCGACAAATGCGTAAGGGAGGCAGCACCTGTGTTGAAAACTGGAAGAAAGTGGGTGGCAAAGAAAGCTGTGGAGGATGCAAAGGCTGCCCTTCAAATTGGTGATATCATGGGGCAAGTTCAGCATGGAAGAGGGGTCTTGGTCTCAGTTCAGCTCCTCCTACATGGCACAAAGGCAGCCCCAGCGCAACGGAGGAAGCTTGTAGTCAACGAGGTGCAAAAGCAGGAGGAGAGGATGAGGTGTATAAAGGCCATTTCCCAGGGCAAGCAGGGAGAATGGATGAGATGGGAGAGTGTGGAACAACGCAAGATTGGCTGGCAAGACCTATGGTCAATGGAACAGAGCAGGATCAGTTTCCTTATAAGGTCAACATATGATGTTCTCCCATCACCACAGAACCTAAACCTCTGGGTAGGAGAGGATCCCTCATGTCCTTTGTGTTCAACACCTGCAACATTAAGGCACATTTTGACAGGATGCAAGGTGGCTCTTAGCCAAGGACGGTTTACTTGGCGTCATGACCAGGTGCTGCGATGTTTGGCCTTAGCATTGGAAGACAAGCGTAACATGACCAATAAGTTGCCACCTGTTCCATCAAAACAGTACACACAAAAGACAACATTCCTCCGCCCAGGAAGCAACCACCAAGAAAAGGTGTTAAAACCAATCCTCTCCAGGACAACTGGAAGCTGCTAGAGACTGGAAAATGCTGGCGGATGTTGGTCAACGGCTTATTTTTCCACCTGAGATTGCCACCACAAACCTTCGACCAGATATTGTCTTGTGGTCTGGATCAGCACGCCTTGTTCACCTGGTGGAGTTAACAGTGCCATGGGAGGATGCTGTAGATGAGGCGTATGAGAGGAAGAAACTGCGGTATGCTCAACTAGCCACTGAAGCGGAACAGCGAGGATGGAGAGTCTGGGTTTACCCAGTGGAAGTGGGATGTCGAGGATTTGTGGCACACTCTACAACCCGGTTTCTCAGAGATGTCGGATTCAATGGCCAAGAGTTGCGTCGCACAGTGAAGAACTTATCTGAAGCAGCAGAGAGGAGCAGCAACTGGCTGTGGTTGAGACGGAAAGATTCTGGCTGGGGATCTCAAGCACAATAGAAAGAAAGAAAGGCTGATATACAGGTAAGTAAGCTGGGCTGAGTTGAGTGGGGGACGGAGGGGGTGATGCTGGGACGCCAGAATCACCGTCGAGCCCTCTTGAGGTGTCGTGGGCTAGTCGACGAAACACCGAGGATGGAAGGTGCCCACTTGAAGACCCCAGAGATGTACCCTACTTAGCTCAATCCAGATGGTTGTCATGCTGATGCGCTGGGGAGACCGCACTATGGTTGATCCCGGAGCCAGCATCGCAGCTGTTGTGTGTGCTGATGCGCTAGGGAGGCAAAATAAGCTGATCCCTGGAGCCAGCATTACACTTCAGCCATCAACACCAGACAGAAGGATATCTACATCATCATATGGAAGGAAGCGCAAATGGATGGAGACACATATGGATCACATTAGTTTACTGTGAAGCTACGTCTTAGTTGGTGCTTATCTTGGCGAGAGCCAAGTTCAAATCAGCATGAAGTTTTAACATCTACTCTCATGTAATGGAAATCAATGGAAATATTTTCAAAACTGGTGCATGGCCAGAGGACATGATCCCATGTATTGCCCTATAGCAGTTATATTACAGTTTCTGCAAGATCTACTAGAGGCGAGTAAATCCCCCTCTACATTGAAAGTGTACCTAACAGCCATATCTGCTTGCCATGTTCCCATCGACTCAATATCCCCGGGCGTTCATATACTGGTGACCCATTTTCTAATGGGTGCTCGGCGGTTACATCCTCCCTGAATGGAGTCGAGACGTGGTACTGGAGGCTCTCACTAAGGCCCCGTTTGCCATGGCGAACGGACCTGAGGTCAAGCCCTCTCTAAGCAGCGACTGTCCTATTGGATTGTGGACACGGTTTTGACTGCGTATACTAATACCGGGAGGGTGGCCGCACACTCAACCAGAGGGGTGGCTACGTCATGGGCCCTCTTCAGAGGTGCCTCGTTGACCGATATATGTACTGCGGCTAGCTGGACTACCCCGCATACGTTTACTAGGTTTTATCGACTTAATGTTGTAGATCCCACTATGGCTTTAACACTAGAACCACCATTTGGGTCAATTTGGCCCATTTTGCATTTAAAATGTTAATTACTCTTCCGTTGTAAATCGTATGTGTGTGTCCGTTTTTGACTTTTCCTAAATATATGAATTAAATATCCAGACAGCGTTTGATAGCCAGAATCGCAAAAATTATAAAGTTATAAAGAGTTCTACCTAGAACCACCACCGTCTAGGTAGAACTGTAATATAACGTAAGATATATTTTTTTTGCAAATGCAGCAAGCAAGACATGCCCCCTCCTCCTAGCGCACATGTTTTTTTTATTTTATTTCAAGCCTTTCTTTGTTTGTCAAGATACAAACTCAGTGAAAGCCTAGTTGCTTATTTTTCAATGTACCTGGAGACAGCAATCCTTTGTTTTGTTCCACAAATGCAACTGGGAATATATCGGGCAGAAATATTTAATCTTGAAAGTTGTCATTTTGATTGGAATACGGCAAGCTGCACTCAGATACATACAGCAAACTGAAATGACAGGGAGGATAATGTGTGTCTAATATGAAACATATGTTATATATTCTTTGTTTTATATTACTTTTAGAAAAAAGAATCATTTTGGTTTTACAGGTTTTACACGTGTTTACACAATAGTGTTCAATGGAACTGCATCTGTGTTTACAACACAGCTCCTGGATGCAGGCACAGTCAGCTGGCAGACGCGTACGCTCCTACATAGAGTACAATGCAGCCGTCATACCGGAATATTTTTTCATATTTTCTTTTTATGTAGTATTAGAAACGATGATTTCAGTTTTATAGTTTTGTGTGTACATATACCCGTTTACACCTGTACACGGCTATATGTACATACCCGTTTCTTTTGAAATGTGTATTTTATTATATATTTTCACTGTTTGTAGTCGTGCTGTAGATGCGCTCATTTTAAAAATAAACCCTTTATGTTTAATTTTCCATTTAAATATGGTGTTTCTGGGATGCAAATGTTAGATATGATGTTCATGAATAAAACTTTTCAGTTGTATCCGATAGTATGTCTTTAATTTTCATAACGAAGCAGTTTAAAAATGTATGTGTCACAGTGACCAACGTGGCGGTTCTAGGTAGTTCGAAAATCCAGCGGTTCTAGTGTTAATAAGCACTAGGGTCTATGAGGTTGCACGCTCACACCACCAACACTAGATTGCGGTAGCGAGAAGTCCCTCAGATGCTGTCTGCTCATTCTCCCTCACGACGTCTCTGGTATACTTTCCCAAAATGATTCAATTTGGCGGTCACCTTCGAATTGAAAGGGAATGATAGGTTACGGATGTAACGCTGGTTCCCTGAAAGAGAAGATGACCGCCAACCTTCTGAGATTGCATCACTCACGTTTACGGGTTCAATGCAAAACAGACTGAGAGCTCCGTGCAGTGACATTTATTACCTCGGTGAGGCGGGACCAAGGACGTCACTCCGCGGAGGGGGCTATCGACAGCTTTGATATAAAAAATGCTCAGCAAATACCTGACAAGCAGGCATGTCCCAAAAGTATTCAATTTGGTGGTCATCTTCTCTTTCAGGGAAGATCCGTATCCTATATTTTTTAATTAGTAAATTGATTTTTATTTTTTATTACCTTGTTATGGTTTTAAACCCGTTTATAATCTGGACATTGCCTGAGAAATGAACGCAGCAATTACTGAACAGTCTGTGCATGACAGTGTTTGAAAACTGCTCGTTAGTGGAGAGTCATTTGAACAGACACTAGGGAATGGATTGGCTGGGTGCGGTAGTAACAGCTTGACTGCTTGACTGGTTGGTTTTGAATCTTGTTTGGAGGATCCAGTATTGTAGACAAATTGTGTTTTTGCTGAACATTTGCTGTCCAATAGCTTTCATTACGGTGCCCTGTTACATTACAGACATGATTTCTCTTGTCTCCAGACCAGCGTCAGTTTCAAATTGAGTATCAAAATACTTTTCAGCTTACCAATTCTTAAAAACAGATACTGACCATTTGATTTGTTGTCTTGTTCTTTGTTCATTACTTTGCAGTTCTAGGTTTTAAAGCTCATTCTCCGATACGTGTATATGTCTTTCTGCATTATTACTTGTACTAGTACTAGGGTTTTGTAGCAGGTTTTTAACAGCAAAAAGTTAGCTGGAGCAGGTGTTGTAGGTGAGGATGGTAAATGTACCCACTCCGGTACATCTAGAGTTTAGGTAGTTTGTCATGTTGTCAGTTTAGCTGTAAGCAGACATGTAATTTAAAAAAGCAGGTATACACGCGGATTGATTTTAAATTTGATTCACAGTTCGTGCTGTGACGTTCCAGCGGGCATCTACTGTCTACTACTAGAGACCGCTAGAACTGGAACTTGGAAGCTGATTGGATGACCGTACTAACGGCGTCATCGACTCAATTTCAAAGCATTAACGGATTGATTTAATTAACACATTTTGTTTGAAAATCACTTGCTACGAAAGCTCTCACTATACCACGAGTTCGAAACAATAACACTGTTTTTTTGAAAATCCTGCCCATTAAAATTTTACGCCCCCAGTCCCGGCAGAGATGTGCTGCGTTGACCACGTAAATACCACCATGACTGAAAAAAGTGTGCGCTAGCTCATATATTTTGCTGGGAAAGTATTTATTATTATTATTATTTATTTATTTATTTATTTATTTGTTTATTAGCAGTCGCCCTAACCCAGGGCGATTTACATGTATATATATATATATATATATATATATATATATATATATATATATATATATATATATATATATATACAGTTGAGTTTTCCCACATCACAACCACTTCTGCCATGTTTGCAGGGTTTGAACTTATGAACTTGAGGATTTTAAATCTTTAAAAAAAATCCTTTTAAAATCCATATGAACCTTTTAAAAAATCTTTGTTAAATTCTTACATCCAGAAATCCCTAATTAAGGAATAAAAATCTCTGATCTGGCAAAACTGGTATCCATATTCAGCAACCTCTTTCCTGAATCAAATACATTGTTAATAAAGTTGTCTGCTGTTTGAATCCTTTCCTTTCCTTTTCTCTGTGAAGATGGCGGAGTACGACCTGACCACGAAGATAGCGCATTTCTTGGACCGACACTTGGTATTCCCTTTGTTAGAGTTTCTGTCTGTCAAAGAGGTAAGACACGCTGTATAAATATCAGAAGTATTGTTTTGTTTTTTTGTTTTTTTCTGTGAGGCTTTAGGCAGCCATAAACACAGTTTAACAAGCACGTGTAGGGTCTGTAGCTAGGCCTCATCCCACTGTGTATTTTTAATGATTAGGGCATGTGAGGGGGGAAAAAGCTACATTGATAAAATAATATCAAAACACAGTGCGAATAGAAAATACGTAAGGCATCTCGCAGTCGGTTTTATAATTATTTTTGTTTCCATAGCCAGACTTGTTTGTTTTTTGATGTTCTCATCACACAGAGGCCTACCTTGCTTGGTCTTTCTTAACAGTTTTACTTAAATTAATTGGCAATTGAAAAAAAATAAAATAATAAAAGACAACACTTGTAACTAATTTGTTTTGCAACAATGGTAATGTACAGTCTTGTCTAAGAAGACATAATATAAATAGGCGTACACTTTAATGCTATCCCGTTTATATGTTCCTTGAACTGTACAGTTTCATCAGTGTAACATCTACAGTAGTAACATGATTCGGACACGGCGTTTATAGCAGTGTTTGACTGGTACTTCTGGTTCCACATTTATAGTAACACAGGCTGGTGTGGAAATCATTTTACTATATCACGGTGCATTTGCAAACTACAAAGGGAGTCTGTTTTTATACCTTATTCTTTCGCCAAAAATTACTGCACTTTTTGAGAGAAATAGGGAGACCCTGCTTGTGTAAAAACAGGTTTTGTGGTTCCAGTTCAGACATGAATAAGCTTTGAATTGTGGCTGGATGATGATGGAAGAAACGGTACTTCAGTATTTACTCAACCAAAAGACCGCGTTGACGCACATTATTTGTAGGAGACAAGCCCTGTGTTTTGTGTCTGAAAAGAGCAGATGGCCATAAGACTAACATTATTTTAGTTAACACAATGAGTCATTTTAATATGTGGACACCACAGGACAATTTAACAGTGCATTGTATGTGGTGTACACTATTTGCTCTATAGCAGTTTAACTGTCATTGTCTTAAAGTGGGTTTGAGTATAACTGTCTTAATCAATAATAGCATGCATTGACAACAGTTGACAAGTGTGATGGCAATTATGTGCCTACACTTACAGCAGTCCAGGTTTTATCAACTACAGGTGGCATTTGGTATGGACATACCACATTGATGTATCAGAATGAAATATTGTGGCTTTTGATTTGTTGGGCTAATAAAGGTATATATGGATTTTTTTTGCATTACTAAAACAGATGTTTTGTTGCAGATATACAATGAAAAGGAACTCCTGCAAGGAAAGTTGGATCTTCTCAGTGACACCAACATGGTGGACTTCGCCATGGATGTGTATAAAAACTTGTACGCAGACAAGGAAATCCCTCACAGTGAGCAGCTTATGGTTATCCACTCCCAGACTAAAGGACATGCATTTACATTTTAGAGTACCACGCATGTTTTGCAGTTTAAATACATTCAGAAAAAACGGTCCATAATTAATAAAACAAATGTCACAAACTTTTAATCAGGACAGAAAAGCTCTGTATACTTGAATTGGAATTTGTTAAATTTTCTGTTGTGATATATATATATATATATATATATATATATATATATATATATATATATATATATATATATACATGCATGCATGCATGCCATTGGCTTTTACCAAGCAAGTCTTTCTTTTGTACCAGTATGTACAAATGTAGGGGCCTGTTTTTAATACAAAGGTATTTTAACAGTTTAAAACTAGCCTTTTAAATTATTGTTATGAGCTGTAGTTTAATATGCTGTACATGTTGTCCTCATATTTAACACAATTCAGAAAACACTACTATTAAATGTAAATATTATATACATGCTAATCTGGATTATTGCATTGTTCACTAAAATTAATTGGTTCATAGTGAACAGTTTATATATTCCACAGTATTCAAAATAATAGTATTTACAATAAAAACCTGTATTTGTTGTTCTGAATGCTAAAAATGTGTTTCTCTATTGTAGCATTGAGAGAAAAGAGAACTACAGTTGTGGCACAGCTGAAGCAGCTGCAGTCAGAAACAGAACCCATTGTGAAGATGTTTGAAGATCCAGAAACTACAAGACAGATGCAGTCCACCAGGTAGCCCTCACTGTCTTTCATGGGATCCATGTAGGGGTCAGTACCCCTTGTTTTACAAGGCATATGCACCAGGGGTGTGCAATTTTTGAAAAAAAACTTCTTGTCCAAGGTACAAAATGCTTGAAAAATCTACTTGCCCCCTCGCTGTCCCACAAAGCACGGTAGTTGGGGGCACCCATCTCACCGAGATGTGTAGCACCGAGGGGGGGAGTGTGCAGGAGGGGGGGGTTTCCCCAGTTGGAAGTTTCTGAAAAAGGAGATTAAAGTGGTCCATTCTGCCGCATTTTTGCATGGTTTAAGCATGTGCTAGACTTTAGAAGTAGCAGTCTGGTTGTGTCTTTACAAGGTACTCCATTAGTGCAATGAAGGAGCTTTATTTCAGCACTGCTCACAGCAAGGCAAGATCAACAAAAAGAAAAGTGTGTTGTCCAGGGTGTCGAGCGATATGCAGTGCAGTAAAACAGGGCTTTGTGACTTTAACAGTACCAGTGATGTATGTGAGGATCAGTGTCTTTTTTGCATCTGTGATTTAGTAGCTTTCTTCAAGGGGGTCCACTGTTTGCTTAGTATTCCGATTCGTTGATTGGTGCATCCCTAGGTTAACTGTGGGTTTGTGCTGTACGTTGTCCACTAAAATAAAATAATAATAATTTGATTGGCAAGAGGTATGTTGCTGTGTGTGTTGCAGCGTTCGCAGGTTCCCAGCTTCTTTATGATATTTAGCTACTATACCACTCCACAGATTCCGGCACACACTAATACAGGTAGTGTCAGCTTTCTTGCAGAATATTTCATTTTACAAGACGTTGTTAAAACATATTTATGAAGCACTTGTCCTACTGACCACGAGTACGTTGGAACCACTTGTCCGTTTGAATTTATGACTGTCCCGGGCAAATGGACAAGCCTTAAAATCAAGCGCTGACAATGAAGTTAACTGTATAAAAAGGTTTCACAGCTGTACAGTGAAGTGGGAATATACACTTAAAATATTTCACTTAAATTGGGTTTTCAGCTTATCAATTACTTTTCTTTATTACAGATAGATATAGACATACATACACACAGACTTCATTATTTCAGTGTCAGTGTAGAAGTGCCTTCAATGCAATCAAAATCCTACAGATTTTTAGACCTAAATTCAGTCAGTGTTGATGTGTGTTGCTGACAATGTAAACTATGTGCAATCTAGCTTCAGGGTTGATGGTGTTCTGTAAAGAACATTATTAAAGACAGTATTTCTATGATTCTATTCCGGATGTATTTTATTGCAGTGGTGAGTTAAAGAGTTCAGTACATTGTAATTAGGATACTTGCAAGTGAGTCTGGTTTTACTTAGGGAATTCTTTGAACTACTGTATATGGATTCTTAACATTAACAATTTTGTGACTTGGTTGCTAGTGCACATGTACTGTTTAGGAGAAATGTACACTTGCAACAGGTGAAGAACAAAAAAAAAACATTTAGAGAATTCTTGTCTTAAGAGATCTCTTAATGTGTCTAATATGGGAAGTGTATTATGTGACTGTTTTGTATAAATCTATTTTTTTATTTTTTAGGATATTCAAACTTTAGAATATAAACAAAGCTGAAATATTCCTGTTGAATTATTAAATTAATTGATGTTCCTTTTTATAAGATAGAAATTGGTGAAGTACATTGCATTTGTGTCCTGTCCCCCCCAGCCGTGGGGATAAAGTGAAATAAGAATCTTGTTTATTTATTGATTTAAAAAGATCTTTGAGTCTACAGAATATTGCACCTGTATCCCTCTCTAGTTTGATACAGGCAGTTAGGAGGCAATATAAAAGTGAAACAGCAGTTCATTTTAAAATGTATTATTTTTAATTCGGAAATGAGGTGGGGGCGGGGGAGATTGATATAGCTGGAAATAGAAGCATCTGTCAGAATGCAGTAAAACAGTAAATGATATGTAGTAAATCAGCTTTATAAACATACTTTGAACATACCACAAGTAAACTAAACTTATCTCCTCCTACTGAATTCTGCTAGTAGAGAATTCTTCCTTTTCATTAGGAGCCAGCCACATTTGAAAGAAATCGCCATGTGGCGAGCATGGTTACTAACCAAAATATATTCATCAATTGTAGCACTGCTGTCACATGTTGAACAGTTGGTACTTATTTCCAATTTCATGTCTGGAAACGTCATGCCTGACCCTATAGATTTAATTTTTAGTTTAGTTTTTCTCTCGCTCCTAACACACCCACACCGTGTGCAGAGAGCTGCAGGCTTTTATGCAGGTGACCATCTCCCGATTAGCAACAAATTAATCACTTAATATTAATTTGGGAGATGGTCACCTTCTGCACAAGGTTTTTAATTTGGATGGGGCTACCCATCCACGCTACTAAACAATAACAAAAACCTGCAGCGTTTTGCCGTCATACATAAGCACATTTTTTTAACAAATACAATAATAAATCATAACAATAATCATAATAATAATAAACCACAAATACAAAATAACAAACTGCACAGGGGTGGAGGGGGAGACCCCGTTCTAAAAACAAACAAAACACTGTACAGGGCTCCTCGCCCTGTTACAAAGACAAAGTGTAAACTGGATTTAATAACTGTATTATACAGTGGACCTACTAAAGAACTAAAGAAATACAATTAAATTGGTGATCTTCCCTTTACCTGCTTGTAGCAGAGCGGTGCTGGGCATGGAAAGTGACCTCTTCATTACCTGCTTGTAGCTGAGCGGTGCTGGGCATGGAAAGTGACCTCTTCTTTACCTGCTTGTGGCAGAGCGGTGCTGGGCATGGAAAGTGACCTCTTCTTTACCTGCTTGTGGCAGACCGGTGCTGGGCATGGAAAGTGACCTCTTCTTTACCTGCTTGTGGCAGAGCGGTGCTGGGCATGGAAAGTGACCTCTTCATTACCTGCTTGTAGCTGAGCGGTGCTGGGCATGGAAAGTGACCTCTTCTTTACCTGCTTGTGGCAGAGCGGTGCTGGGCATGGAAAGTGACCTCTTCTTTACCTGCTTGTGGCAGAGCGGTGCTGAGCATGGAAAGTGACCTCTTCTTTACCTGCTTGTGGCAGAGCGGTGCTGGGCATGGAAAGTGACCTCTTCTTTACCTGCTTGTAGCAGAGCGGTGCTGAGCATGGAAAGTGACCTCTTCTTTACCTGCTTGTGGCAGAGCGGTGCTGAGCATGGAAAGTGACCTCTTCTTTACCTGCTTGTGGCAGAGCGGTGCTGGGCATGGAAAGTGACCTCTTCTTTACCTGCTTGTAGCAGAGCGGTGCTGGGCATGGAAAGTGCTTTTTGGCAGTCGAAGCAAGACTTGCTGGTCGTCAGCAGTTTTGAATCCAATGCCTTTCTATAATGAGCAATCTTTTTAAAAATGAACTAACAAAATAACATTTGGTAACATAATAAGGGAGTACAGTTCAGTTCGTTGTATTATAGAAATTAATGAAAACTTGGCAGCTGAAGCGAGTTGTCTACAGTATCGGTTCTTATCAGGAAGGTAGCGACTTTAATTGGGATGATGTTTTATAAGCCAAAAATGTGAAGGGTTTTGTATTGCAAAAGAAAAAGCAACTGTTGGACAGAATTACATTTAAAACTAAAAAAGCCACAGTGTTGCTTTTAAGGTTTACAGTAGTAATAAACAGAGGTATTTATTTACATGGAGACTGTAGAGTTTACACGTGAAAGAATTAAGTCTGTCTCAGACACACAGCAGAATTCTGGAAGGGCATTAGACCTTCAAAAGATAAGGCTTGGTCTTTGGCACCTCAAAGCAGGGTTTTGCTGTTGGCTCTTAAAAGCAGGATTTGTCAACCTTGAATGATAACCAACGGAAGGTGCTTTAAGAGAGACAGTAGTATGTACCTCATTATATTAAGAAAATAATGAGAGCTTAGTTATAAAAATGAGTATGTACGCTTTTTTCTTATCCGAAAAGATATCGGTCCGAGGCTCTCTTGAATCTGTCCAAAAAATGAGTTCATGCGGAAAATTTGGAAAAGTGCTTATAGTAGAGTTTCATATTAATTGTAAAAAAAAAAAAAAATTAAAAAAAAACTAGCTTTGGCAGGTAAACAGGGTGTCTGAAATCTGCTTGCATAGGGGATTTTTTAGAAACAGAGAGGGGTCAAGCTTGGTACAGTTAATATGAGACTATTATATTTAACATGTTCATTATAGCCTGAATTTTAAATTAAAATAACTGGACTGGCCACTGTATGCTTTGTGGATTTATTCAAGCTCAGTGATAAACCCCTACAGTCTTTGTCCAATATTTTGTTAAAACACATCTATTCATGAAGCAAATCCAACCTATATATATATACAGTATATGTGTGTGTGTGTATATATATATATATATATATATATATATATATATATATATATATATATATATATATATATATATATATATATACTTGTACAAGCTGGTGTTATGTATTAAACAATGTGTATTGTACTTGGTAGCAAGGGAAAGGAGGGGTGAAAGATAGTGAACCATGAGCTCACATTGAATTCATTTTGAAAAGGGAGTCGTCGGTACCTTCTGAAATATATTATTCACACGAAGATAAGAGCTTTCAAAACACAGCAAATAATTAGATTTAACTGGGTCTTCTGACGTATTAAATGTAGAAAAAACTAAGTAAAACCCCAGTCAAGTATCACTCGACTTGCGAACTACAAGTTGTGTGGTCCATGCTCTGAGGATCTCTGAAAAAGCTGGTTGCTGTTTGGGCGTATTCAGAAGTCTGCGGTAGGCTCTTTAGCGGTTTGCATGTCTAACCTGGGTATGTGATAACCATACCAGTGTTACTGTGTTGAAGTATTTAGCTGTTAAACCTGTAAAGGCACTGGAATCGCCCAGACTGCCTATTGCTTGGGATTTTCTGTGGCCTGCAACCACCCAATCTATTTTTAAGCATTTAATAAACAGAAGTAACACGTTAGTACTTCAAAATAAATGAGTCTGTGATTTTTCTTGATTTATTAAAAGTTGTCTGGATACGTTGCAAGCCCGGTGCACGAACGATCCACTTACAGGAGTTTAAAACATCCCTGTCCCCCTTAAACGTCTCCCCTGAGTTTAAGAGAGTGTTCAGAGCAATAAAAAAAGTACAGCATGTGCAAATCTGACAAAATTAACTCCTGATAAATGATGACAATTAACACGGATTTACTTTTAAATTCCCACACAAACACAAGAAATAGTCGCAAGAAGCACTGCTCGTTAAGATATTATTTCGGAAATCAACAATTTCGGAAATCACGTTAGGACGATTATTTAATAACGAAATAGGCACAATGACCGCTTGAAAATGCTTAATCAGTGCTACACGTACCGATTTGTTGATTAATACTGGAGTTATTATTTATGACCTTTTGAAAATTCTGCCCAATGACACATCATATGTCAATCAAATCTATAGCTATGGCCGAAGTTTTGCATGTAATCTTAGGATTGAGACATAAAAAAAAAAAAACATGAACATAATTTAAATCACAAATGTTATGTCACATGTTGTCACTTTTTTTTGTTTAGGGATGGACGAATGCTGTTTGACTACTTGGCTGAGAAGCATGCTGTAAGTACACCAGTATAAACAACATTGAGAAATTTCATTATAGTAATTTACAGTATGAATTAGATTTTGTTTAGTGTATATATACTGTAAATATTTGGGAGCCATTTATTATGTGTTTTTTGCGTAAAAAAAACCGCAAACATATTTGGCACGAATATCAAATTCCAGTAACAATATATACTTCATATATTGCATCGGGCCGCCAACATTTGTGGAGCAAAATAGGTTTTATGATTTTATGGGTGTGATTCACCAAATATTTTATACACACACACATTATGTATGTACTATTTGAAGGCAGTTTGTGAAATAGTGTCACGCAGGCTGGACAACAACCTTGTAGTATAATACTTTGGATGATGAGTTTATCATAGCATTTTATTAAATCAGCAAATCGGTGCATGACTTTTATAGTTAAAGTAATTGTAGCTTATAGAATAGTTCCATAAAATTGCATTGTCATGCACATCTAGGCCTCGATTAATTTTATAGGTCTCCAATATGCAGGTTTGAAAGAAATGTGTTACACCTAACATGTATTTTCATTTCTAAACCTGATATTTGGTGCAACACCAGGTTAAAGAAATTATTTAATAACTGTCTTTCATCTGGAGGAAAATTGTCCCCATCGCTTTTTTCCTGGACACAACACTTCTGAGGTGAAATGACCCAGGGAGTACAAGTGCAAACCGATAGCTTCCTTTTAACCAAAAGTAGTACCAGAAACCAGGCTTTAAAATTAAAATACATCACTGCTGTAACAAGTGTTTTTTTTTAACTGCGCATTTGAGACCTGTGTAGCTAATGGTAGTGCAAAATGGCTTTATTTATTATCAGCATTAAAACATGCACGCCATTTTTACCTGGTCTTCCCTTTTTTACTTTTTAAAATGTAATGGTGATCTTTTATATTATAGTATTTTTGTATTTATACACAAAGAAAATGGTTAATTGAGTCATAAGTAATTTACACATTTGCTTAAGCTATCTTCACTATTACAAACCCCTGTTTAATGATACCTGGTCTTCCCTTTGTCACACTCCATACTGTCTTCTATGCTTATCTTGTGCTTCCCATCATTTTCCATGTGAAGTGCCATTGTAAATACTATGCACTTTAATTATGTCAAACTGTTTTCCTTTCTAGTTTCGACAAGAATATTTGGATACTCTGTACAGATATGCCAAGTTCCAGTATGAGTGCGGCAACTACTCAGGAGCTGCTGAATACCTTTACTTCTTCCGAGTTTTGGTAAGTATTATATAGTAGAGATGTGCTTTTGGTACATTTTTATGAACGTTTAAGTGCTATGCAGTTGTCAGTGTTTAAACCATACATACACACACACACTCTTTTATATTACATTCTGGTTAGTATTTCCAAGCATAGAACCCCTAAATAAGCCAACAACTACAAAGTTAATTTATGGGCATTAGGCCTAGTTGATTAACCGGTAGATTCATCCGTTCCCCTACACTCCACACTGCTGCCCTTATAATGGCTGTCCTGCATGTAATACTAAAAAATCTATAGAAAAAAAAAAACCCAATGGGAAAAGCATTTGTATTATTTTATCTTGGTAAATGTCTCTTTGTATTTGTACTGTGTTATTTTCAGCACAAATTGAATAAACTAAACTTTACATATGGTCCAGTGGTTAAAGAAACAGGCTTGTAACCAGGAGATCCCCGGTTCAAATCCCACCTCAGCCACTGACTCATTGTGTGACCCTGAGCAAGTCACTTAACCTCCTTGTGCTCTGTCTTTCGGGTGAGACGTAGTTGTAAGTGACTCTGCAGCTGATGCATAGTTCACACCCCCTAGTCTCCTGTAAGTCGCCTTGGATAAAGGCGTTTGCTAAATAAACAAATAATAATAAATAAATAATTATTTTATGAACTCTGCTGTTCAGGGATCGGTGCCACAAACGGGGAAATCCTCTTATTTATTTTTATAAATATCCCCTTCTGTTGACAAATTACATACAGGTGCAGTCGTTGTGATTTCCCCCGACAACGTGATTCTGTGCGTTTTACGGTACATTGGCACTGCGTTGGGGCTTGTTAAGCATCTTTCTGACCGCTAGAGGGCAATGCCTAGTTAGAAACTGCTTGGACTATAGATTAATAGCAGGGTCGAGGTCACGTGCTAAAACTAACGAATAACAAAAGGGCAAAGCTAACTTCTAGTAAACTCTTTTGTGTAAGGCAATAGCCCAAAATAAATGAATTGTACAGTAGCATATATCAATAAGTTTTTTCTTAAGAAATGGATACATGCATTATGCACATGAAGGTGGTTTCAAGTTTTCCAAGTTATTATAAAGTAAGCTTTTTTTTTATTTACTTTTTATATATAAAGAAAACAAATATAGAGTAGGCTACTAAAACCATTCCACATATATTTGCTTATATCAGTAATAGTTAATAAAACAAAACTCAGGGTAGCCTTCAGTTTGACACGTAAAAACAGAATTTGATTTATGTTTTCCCAGGACATTTGGCAGCTTTAACTGTATTAAGAGCAAAAGGTGAACTCACAACCGCATTTAGCCTGTGTGTGTACGTAGCCTAAGATACCCCTGTATGTAAAACATCCGGCCTAGTTATAAAAAGTGTGCTTCAAGGAGTTCAGAGTTCTCTTTTTATATGTAAGAAATTAAGAAAATTGTGTCTTTTACACTAAGTGTTGCACTTTCTTACCAGTTTTATTTGAATTTTGTAGTCTGGCAATTACCTTTAAATACACTGGAACTTGTTTTCAGCAGAATATATGTAATGTTCATTAGGGATGTAAATATCGTTTAAAAAAAATGCCGTTTAAACTATTCAAATTATAACGTTAAAACGTTTAACCATTAAGGAGTTAATCTGGTGGGCGATACCAAAATTTTGCCCCACAATGCTGATACAATTTTAGTATTATGATACTCAATACTAACGATACCACTAGATGAGTCACATGAAACGTTAGCCACTTAACTAATAAAAAGTAACTGGAGAATTAATTTGTATAGATATAGGATTTAAATAAAGGCAAATCTGGTAAAGAGGTACCGTGTGTCACGGTGGTATTGTGAGCCCCAGAAAATACCGACATGTTCCTCTCAGCTTTATATATAGTTTAGATTGTACTCACCAAAGACGAAAATACAATGGGTAAATCTGCAGCAACAACTAACTGTACAACTGTAGCAACTTTTTACATAATATCCCAGACGTCCAAAAACACAAAAAAGTCTGATTTAGAACAAAAAAAAACGGTTTTAGAGTCCAGTTCACTTGAATCAAAATTTAGAACTCCTGCATTTAAATTCTACTGCTAATTTTTGTTCAGAAAAATTAACATGTTTACATGCTCTGGTGTCAGTCTTGTGCACAGACGATTAACAGTAAGGCCAGCGTTGGAGAAACCACGTTCTGAAGGCACAGACGATGCTGGAATGCAAAGGTAACACTGCCAGTTTTTCAAGCCTTGGAAAACGCTGTGCATTGACCTTCCACCACTCCAATGGGCTGCATTCCAATGAAGGACAAGGCTCCCTGAAGTAATTATGCAGTTCGTTTTCTACTGTATTATCCTTATTCTCTCCATTCTCTGTATAATCGTCACCTAAAAGCATCGTGTCACAAAGACGGCCAGAGTGGGTGACGTCAGACCAGAGCCAGGAAATAAATAAACAAAATGAGAGGTGGAGTTTGGTGGAGCTGAGCGAATGGTTTCGCTCAGCATTTAATAAATCAACAGAACACAAAAAAACAGGACACGGCACTTGCGGCCAAAACAAACAGGTAAACAAAACCGGACTACACAGACAAACACGGTGAGCTTCTATTTTCTTTACAATTATCACAATTACCTCCGTCTCCAATCCCGTTCTCCACTCACCGAACACACCACCCCGAGTGAGTGAAAACATGCTGCTTTTATGCAGTTGTACCGTGACTCGATTGCTAGTCAATCATTCAATTGGAATCTCGGTACAACTGCACGTGAATAAATTAAAGTGCCCTTTCCCGTGTTCACATACTAATACTTTAAATGCACGTGATGTGATTTGTGCCATCCTCGTGCATATCCCGTGTACCAATGCCTATACACCAACATTTACACACAACACGTAACATACAATATACACAGGGGGGGCACTTTGCCACACATCACTATAGCACTCTTCTCAGTTTCACGCATTTTTTTCGGCGCTGGCTCTATCGGCTCATCCGGTTCAGCCACAGCATTTGAAGGTTCTTCTAATTCTAACATCGACGCAAGTTGCATAAGCCTTGATTTAGCAGCTATCTGGACAGCAGGCGAAAGAAACCGCATGTGTTTATGGCGTGGATCTAACAAAGAGGCAATAAGTGCAGGTTGTGCCTTTATGGCAAGATCGTTGGGTTTCATGCGATGCTCCAGAGTGCGACGAACCGCAGCCTTGAAATCAGCGACTTTTCCATTTTCGACTGGTGCTTTGTTGCTGAGGTGAGTTTGGAGAAGACTGTTGCAAATGGGATAAATATTTGAAATTGAAACTGACTGGTCAGCAGACATGGCAGTTGTAGTGCATTTTAAAGTGGAAAGTAGTGGTAAGATATCCTCTAATAATTGCCAGTGCTCATCTTGCAGCTGAAGCGTTCGGGCATCAGATTGTTTTGTAACAGAGTTATCTGAAAGCACAGCTGTTATTGCCCACCTTTGCTCACGGAGTCTTTCGAACATGCCATATACCGAATTCCAGCGAGTTTTACACGACTGGATGAGGCGGTGTTGCGCCACCTGAAGTTGCGTTTGTTTTCTTTCGAGTGCTTTTGCAGCCACGGTGCTGTGGTGGAAGTGTGCAACTAGTCTACTTCCAGCTGCAGCAACACAATCCACACCACTTGAAGAAAAACCTTCATTTATGGCTAACTGCAAAGTATGGGCAAAACAACTGACAGATTCCCATGTAGTATACCTCGGTGTGTTGGCGAGCACAGTGTTGCTTGCATTATCATGTACGCACGCCAAGACACGTCCTGCCAGACCCCATCTTTCCACTGTTGTGTTTAATTTTTCAGCAAGGTTTGCTGCTGTATGTCGTTCTGGCATACTTTCGGTTTGTAGAACTGCGGATCGAAGCTCCCAGTTTTCAATATAATGGCAAGTGACAGTCATGTAGCTTTCTGTAGTTAATGCTGTCCAGCAGTCTGTGGTGAAAGCTACATTAACGGCGGTTTCCAATTTTTCACGGAGCGACTTCACAAGGTCTTCATAACACTTTTCTAGTCGCGAGGTTACAGTCTGTCTCACAGGAACACGGTATTCGGGTTCTACAAAACTCATCAATGCACGAACCTGTACCCTCAACGAAACTTACAGGCAACATATCTGTAGTGATCATGGTACACAGGAACACGGTATTCGGGTTCTACAAAACTCATCAATGCACGAACCTGTACCCTCAACGAAACTTACAGGCAATATATCTGTAGTGATCAATGGTACACAGCAACTCGGTTAGTTTTTCGGATCGTTGTGTGTTGCATTTCCTTGCACTGCCAGAAACAAACGCTGTCAGCGTTGTTTGATTTTTGTCTTCTTCACATGAAACAGAGGGATGTTTCAGCTTCAGATGGTTCAGCATTGCTCCAGTGCTGCTTGTATACCTCAGCTCTGTATTACACAGTTTACATTTAACTGTTACAGGTGTTATTTTTGTGAAATGATTCCAGGCATTACTTCTTTTAGATCGCTCCATCTTCAAACTATGGGTGTCCGTACTGTTCTGGAAAAGGATTTGCCAAATATCGCGATAACGAGAGGGGTCGTAGTTTTTTTTTTTTTTTAAGTGAGTGATGGACATGTAAAGCAACCTATCCACCTGCGCCCTGAAAGATGAGACGTGATTTGAGATGCGGAAGTCTATTGCTAAGGCTACGAAACGCGGTAGTAAACAAATAAGATGCCATTTGAAAGCTACGTTTCTGTAGTTTCAGTTTAAAGTTTGGTGCGCCGGCGCATCGAAATTAATAGGGCCGAGTTTAAAGATAGCAACTAAAATATATTAACAGATTAACGGTAACGCATATACTTAACGGTAAGATAAATACTTATCTTTTAAACGTTTAACCGTTTAATATTTTACAACCCTAATGGACATAAGATCCAAAATATTGTGATAGTATTGGTTATTATGATACTGTGCATGGTATCGTATCGATACTCCCTAAATGAGGTATCGCACAACACAATACAAGAGTTTAGGAGACTTGCATTGAAATGAGTTGTTAATATTTAATAGATTTTTGCTGTGTATTCACTTAATGTCTGATAAATAGATAATGAAAATATGTAAAAAATATGTAATTTAAATGCACAGCACGCAATTACATTTGAAGCAGATTAAGGCATGACAAATTAGTTTTACCACTTAAGACTTGTTAACAAATTGACACCATCAGAAAAGTTAGTTAAAAAATATCCCCAGACCAAGCATAAATTATTGTCTTTACGATGTGACTTTCTATTATAGAATAATGCCAAATGTTATGAATTGAGTTTTAATATACATCTACATAACAGTTGGAAAACGTTGTACTGGAAAAAAAAAAAAGATAATCAATAGAAGCCCATGCATTTGCTTGGAGATAACTGTCTTTATCAGCGCATCATTTTATTGGTTATTTATAGTCTGATCTTGGATTTATTTAAAATAAATTAAATCAGGTATTTGCAGATGACAGCTTGATAACTTGCCTGGTTGTTTTCAGTAGTTTCCAGTGAAATACTGTAAATAAAAACATTTGTTTGATGTTAAGAAGTTAAGAATGCATAACCACATTTTGTTCAAGTACAATAAACTATGTTTTTAAAATACTTCCTTCCTTCCTTCCTTCCTTCCTTCCTTCATACTGTTTCTGGTGAAGTTAAGCCCTAACAGCTTTTGTACTTTATATTAAAGGAAGCTTACTGAATGTGACAGCTTCCAGCCATGTGGAAAAACTGATTTTTGTTCCTGTATAAGATTTAAGCATGTCGTCTTATCCTTCTTGCTATTTTGGTGATATTTTGTTGAAATTAAATTTTGAATGAGATTAAAAAAACAGTGCAAGTATTTTGCAGGTTATCTGTTGTACATGTAATTTGGCAGAAGCCAAATTAAATGTCTACTCTTACAATGTTAAATTACTTTCATGTAAATTACGTGGTACGTGATAAGTCCCATATTGAATACCTGCCCCCATCTGTATCTAGGTCTTCTATCTACAAACTTTAGCACGTTATAAGGCAATAGTGATACTGTAAGTCATTTACTTTGGAAATGTAATTGGAAATACAAACAGCTTAAAGCAGGACTGTAAAACCAGAACTAAGATACCATTACAACTGCATGAAAAGAGTTGTTTATTCATATCATTTGTTAATGCTGGGAGTGAAGGTTGAGAATAAAGATTTAGTGTCCTGTTAGATTTCCAGCACAGTAAATTTATTGTTGCTGGCCAGTCAGCGAGTGTGCCATTTTGCTAACAAATGGAAATTTAAGGGAACTGCTGGAAAATCCAGATATTGAAACTATTCTAGCATAACACTACTGAAAGCAATTCGGTGTGCTGAGCCAACCATAATGACATGGCGACTTCCAATGAGAGAAATAAACACATTTTAAAATGTAATGGTGATCTATATATTACAGTATTTTTGAATTTATTCACAAAGAAAATAGTTAATTGAGTTATAAGTCATTTTACATGTGTGCTTAAACTTCACTGTAACGAACCCCTGTTTTAACGATCCCAACAGCAAGAACCTTTTTTTTTTTTTAAAATAATTGTTTATCAATGGAAATTAGCCCTGTTAGAACGATCACTTACCAGGATCGACCCGGATACAACGATCTCAGTACTAACTGACACTGAAATTCTCTGTCAAAACAAAGACCATGATTGGCTAATTCAAAGATAACCTATTCTAGTGCGAATCATGCATGGCGTATGCAATCATTGCCTGTCTGCCATTTTAACACAAACTAACCAGGCAATGGCCGTGCAGATTTTCTGCAAAAGTGGTTTGCAGTGAGGTCTATGTGCATACAATTGTTGTGTGTTCAGATGCCTTTTGTACAGTTCTTTCATGCACTATTATGCCTGATGCTTCTGGATCTTTGGCTGTTAGATTTTTTTTAAGCTGCTCAGACGATTCTACTACCTGCTGTACCAGTAATTTCCTTTGGATGTCCACTTCTTTCAAGCGATTTCAGTTGAATTTATTCTGTAGTACTTTATTATTGCTCTGTTTGTAGATTTTGGTATTCCATATTTATTTGACACTGTTCTGCAGCCATTTCCTTTGTTGTAGTTTGCAATGAGTGCTTTTCTCAAATTTTGAATCCAACTCATTTGTATTGGCCATCATCTGCTGTGTTGCAAAAACTTTCTTCAAGAGGTGTTGGAAGTAATGACCTCTTTTACTGGTTATTGACTTCATAATGCTGCTTATTTACTGTGTAATGATTTTCAATCAATTGATGTATTTTAATTGGTTGTAATACATTGTACAGACTTAATGTAAAGGTGCCAATACTTGTCATGAACCAATATTTAGAAATTGCTTATGTTTTTTTTTTAAGCTACCAGAAATTGTATTTTGGTCTATCATATTAAGTGACTCGGCAGCAGTTGTTAATGCATAGTTCACCACTTAGTCCCTGTAAGTCGCTTTGGATAAAAGCATCTGACTATAATAACTAGTGGCTAATGTTCATTAAATGCTTGTATTTAGTAATTCATGAGTAGCGCAGTCAAGAATGAGGTCGAAGAGGTCAGGTGAACAAGCAACTAAATTTGATATTTTCAGTTGTGCTGTGGTGGCAGATTTATTTATACAACACTTTTATTAAGTTGCTTTTTGTATTTTTTTTTTCTTTTTTTCATTATTCAATTTAAAATGGGACTATTCTGCAGTGATCTATTGGTGCATTGGTGTCTTACTATTGGTTGTATGACGGAAGGAACGTTCATTTAATTGGTTCTTTGTTTCCCGCGGCGGGAGTTGCGAGACTGGCGTTCTTTTGAAGCTCAGTTGAGCTGCGGCGGTTGAGTAGACAAGGGATGGAATTGCTCACCTGGGCCCGGATTATGTATAAAGACATGTATTTTTTATTATGTGATCGTTGCATTTGCTGCCTGCTTTCGGAGCTGTACCGTTTGCCGGCCTGTTTCATTTTAATTGGTTTAATGTCACTCATGTTTAATTTATTAATTTCTTTTTTTTAATTACAGTACTTCATGAAAGGCCACACTGTGTTTATTACTTTTCCCCTCTTTTGAATAGTCACTCATTAATGATGTGTAAATGCTCTTAGGGATTTGCTGTTAATGGTACCTGGAAAAGGTAAAACTACTTCTCTCTTTAAATGCAGTGCACTTGGTTTTATTAATTACTATTTTTGTTTTTACAGGTTCCATCTACAGACAGAAATGCTTTGAGTTCTTTGTGGGGTAAGCTGGCATCTGAAATACTGATGCAGAACTGGGAAGCTGCTATGGAAGACCTCACCAGATTGAAGGAGACGATTGATAACAATGTAAATATGATTTTTACGGCTGATATGAGTGGTACAGTCTTCATAAATGTCTTGGTATTACACAGAATGTTATGCATTGAAATATCACAATACCGATTCAGATAGTAATGTTCCATTAATACACAATACATTATATAAAAAAAAAAATACACAATAGGTGCTGAATACAATCTTGGTCATTCTTGCCTCTGAATACATTGAACAATTGAAATATATATATATATATATATATATAGGAAATATAGCAAAATGAATAGGAAATAGTCATTGACAAGGTTAGAAATAATGATTTTTAATTGAAATAATAATTGTGTCCTTCAAACTTTGCTTTCGTCAAAGAATCCTCCATTTGCAGCAATTACAGCCTTGCAGACCTTTGGCATTCTAGTTGTCAATTTGTTGAGGTAATCTGAAAAGATTTCACCCCATGCTTCCTGAAGCACCTCCCACAAGTTGGATTGGCTTGATTGGCACTTCTTACGTACCATACGGTCAAGCTGCTCCCACAACAGCTCAATAGGGTTGAGATCCGGTGACTGTGCTGGCCACTCCATTATAGACAGAATGCCAGCTGACTGCTTCTTCCCTAAATAGTTGTTGCATAGTTTGGAGCTGTGCTTTGGGTCATTGTCCTGTTGTAGGAGGAAATTGGCTCCAATCAAGCGCCGTCCACAGGGTATGGCATGGCGTTGCAAAATGGAGTGATAGCCTTCCTTCTTCAAGATCCCTTTTATCCTGTACAAATCTCCCACTTTACCACCACCAAAGCACCCCCAGACCATCACATTGCCTCCACCATGCTTAACAGATGGCGTCAAGCACTCCTCCAGCATCTTTTCATTTGGTCTCGTCTCACGAATGTTCTTCTTTGTGATCCGAACACCTCAAACTTAGATTCGTCTGTCCATAACACTTTTTCCAATCTTCCTCTGTCCAGTGTCTGTGTTCTTTTGCCCATCTTAATCTTTTCTTTTTATTGGCCAGTCTGAGATATGGCTTTTTCTTTGCAGCTCTGCTTAGAAGGCCAGCATCCCAGAGTCGCCTCTTCACTGTTGACGTTGAGACTGGTGTTTTATGGGTACTATTTAATGAAGCTGCCAGTTGAGGACCTGTGAGGTGTCTGTTTCTCAAACTAGACACTCTAATGTATTTGTCCTCTTGCTCAGTTGTGCACCGGGCCTCCCATCCTCTTTCTATTCTGGTTAGAGCCAGTTTGCGCTGTTCTGTGAAGGGAGTAGTACACAGCGTTGTACGAGATCTTCAGTTTCTTGGCAATTTCTCGCATGGAATAGCCTTCATTTCTCAGAACAAGAATAGACTAACGAGTTTCAGAAGAAAGTTCTTTGTTTCTGGCCATTTTGAGCCTGTAATCGAGCCCACAATTGCTGATGCTCCAGATACTCAACTAGTCTAAAGAAGGCCAGTTTTATTGCTTCTTTAATCAGCACAACAGTTTTCAGCTGTGCTAATATAATTGCAAAAGGGTTTTCTAATGATCAATTAGCCTTTTAAAATGATAAACTTGGATTAGCAAACACAACGTGCCATTGGAACACAGGACTGATGGTTGCTGATAATGGGCCTCTGTACCCCTATGTAGATATTCCATTACAAATTAGCCATTTCCAGCTACAATAGTCATTTACAACATTAAAAATGTGTACACTGTATTTCTGATCAATTTGATGTTATTTTAATGGACAAAAAATTTGCTTTTCTTTCGAAAACAAGGAAATTTCTAAGTGACCCCAAACTTTTGAACGGTAGTGTGTATGTGTGTATATATATATATATATATATATATATATATATATATATATATATATATATATATAAAAATAAATAAATAAATAATTACACGTCTGTTTCACTTTGATTGGTTGTAATTTTTTTGTTGCAGTCTGTCAGCTCTCCACTCCAGTCTCTTCAGCAAAGGACCTGGCTGATCCATTGGTCACTTTTTGTTTTCTTCAACCATCCCAAGGGCAGAGACAACATCATTGAACTCTTTCTTTACCAGCCACAGTAAGTGACTTCATTTAATACATTCAATTTTTGAGCAATGAAACATTTAAAGCAGTAATTCTAATAGCAGAATGTATACAATATGGTAATCTTCTGCTAATCCACTGTGAAAAATGTATCAAGTAACACACAATTATTCAGCCTATGCATAATTTTATATCATGCTTATATTGATAGTAGTAGTAATAATAATAGCAGTACTAGTAATAATAATAATAATTTCAAAAGTGAATGCATTGTATTGCTTTATTATTTCTAAGTCTGATGTGAAAGATTAAGTAATTTTTTACAGCACAATCCTGTTTGTGTATATGAAAACATGAGTATAGAATTATTGACGCCTATGAGCCATTGTAGTTTACATATATATTGGTCTTGGTCTCAACATATCCGGTCTTGGTCTCAATTTTGGTCTTGACTACATCACTGATGTGTATAACCCTGACTTTGACATAGAGTATTGTGCAAATTCTAACGGTGATTATCGATCATTATCGAGTTAAACCCTTTCCTGCAATGGAAACTGTCTATTTTGTGTATTTTTCACCCTGCGCTTAAATCCAGTTATGTGTATTGGTCCAGGTTCCTGATTTTATATATATATATATATATATATATATATATATATATATATATATATATATATATATATATATATATATATATATATATATATATATATATATATATATATATATATATATATATATATACAGTACTGTGCAAAAGTTTTAGGCAGGTGTGAAAAATGCTGTAAAGTAAGAATGCTTTCAAAAATAGACATGTTAATAGATTATATTTATCAATTAACAAAATGCAAAGTGAGTGAACAGAAGAAAAATCTAAATCAAATCCATATTTGGTGTGACCACCCTTTGCCTTCAAAACAGCATCAAGCATCAATTCTTCTAGGTACACTTGCACACAGTTTTTGAAGGAACTCAGCAGGTAGGTTGGCCCAATCATCTTGGAGAACTAACCATAGTTCTTCTGTGGATTAGGCAGCCTCAGTTGCTTCTCTCTCTTCATGTAATCCCAGACTCGATGATGTTGAGATCAGGGTTCTGTGGGGGCCATACCATCACTTCCAGGACTCCTTGTTCTTCTTTACGCTGAAGATAGTTCTTAATGATAATTCTGACCAAATCCCCAACTCCATTTGCAGAAATGCAGCCCCAAACTTGCAAGGAACCTCCACCATGCTTCACTGTTGCCTGCAGACACTCATTCATGTACGCTCTCCAGCCCTTCGGCGAACAAACTGCCTTCTGCTACAGCCAAATATTTCAAATTTTGACTCATCAGTCCAGAGCACCTGCTGCCATTTTTCTGCACCCCAGTTCCTGTGTTTTCGTGCATAGTTGAGTCGTTTGGCCTTGTTTCCACGCCGGAGGTATGGCTTTTGGCCGCAAGTCTTCCATGAAGGCCACTTCTGACCAGACTTCTCCGGACAGTAGATGGGTGTACCAGGGTCCCACTGTTTTCTGCCAGTTCTGAGCTGATGGCACTGCTGGACATCTTCCGATTGCGAAGGGAAGTAAGCATGATGTGTCTTTCATCTGCTGCAGTAAGTTTCCTTGGCCGACCACCGCGCTCACGGTCCTCAACATTGCCCGTTTCTTTGTGCTTCTTCAAAAGAGCTTGGACAGCACATCTGGAAACCCCTGTCTGCCTTGAAATTTCTGCCTGGGAGAGACCTTGCTGATGCAATATAACTACCTTGTGTCTTGTTGCTGTGCTCAGTCTTGCCATGGTGTATGACTTTTGACAGTAAACTGTCTTCAGCAACCTCACCTTGTTAGCTGAGTTTGGCTGTTCCTCACCCAGTTTTATTCCTCCTACACAGCTGTTTCTGTTTCAGTTAATGATTGTGTTTCAACCTACATATTGAATTGATGATCATTAGCACCTGTTTGGTATAATTGTTTAATCATACACCTGACTATATGCCTACAAAATCCCTGACTTTGTGCAAGTGTACCTAGAAGAATTGATGCTGTTTTGAAGGCAAAGGGTTGTCACACCAAATATGGATTTGATTTAGATTTTTCTTCTGTTCACTCACTTTGCATTTAGTTAACCCTTTGCGGTCCATTGTCGGACTGGGTCCGACATTGCAATTATTCCCACCAGGTCCTTTGTCGGACCCTGTCAGACATCATTTTAAAAACGCAAAAAACGCAAAAAAGTCGGTTTTTCAACGGAAAAAGCCGAGAACCATTCAATGGCCGAGTGGGAACGAAAGGAGCCGAGACAAGCCGATAAAAATAAATAAAAAAAAAGGCGTATCTCATGAATAGTCATAGTAGCCCCTTCTTCAGATGGGGCGGTCGTATGGAAACAAGCTGGGAGTACAGTATCAGCGCACAGAGGCTATCACGGACATTTGCAGAGCTTTTTGAGATGTTATAGCAATAAAATAATGACTTGGATTGCATTATTGAGGAGTTTGGTGATAAAACGAGTCATCAGGAGATGATTGATCGGTATGTACGACTATTATTATTATTATTATTTTTTATTTGGTAGCATATGTGAAAGCGATAGCAAACGAAAGGGTGGGGCGGGGCTGGAGATGCCTAGTGAGTGCTTTGTTGATCTGCAGGGCCATTTAAACCCGTTTGACTGAAAAAAAATACTTTTAAACAGCGCGTCTAAAATTAAATGCGCGTGTAAAAATTAATTAGACCTGGCGAGCCTGACACAGAATTAATAAATGGACCGCAAAGGGTTAATGAAAACTGATACGGACAAAAACGTGAAATAAATGACTTAACAATAATAAAGTTTTATTTTATATTTGCTCACCTTTCAGTGCACCCTAATGTTCGAGTCCAGGCTATTCCACAGCCGACCGTGGACGGAGGCCCAGGGGCGGCGCACAATTGGCCCGAACGTTGCCCGGGGGGTGGGGGGTAGGGCTTAGGTCGGCCAGGGTATCCTCGGTTCACTGCGTACCAGCGACCCCTGGAGTCTGGCCGGGCGCCTGCGGCCTTGCCTGTAAGCTGCCCGACAGCTGCGCTGTAGCTCTTGGGTGGCTGCATGGTGAGTCCGCAGTGTGAAAAAAGCGGTTGGCTGACGGCACATGCTTCAGAGGACAGCGTGTGTTCGTCTTCGCCCTCCCAAGTCAGCGCAGGGGTGGTAGCGGTGAGCTGAGCCTAAAATTAATTGGCCATTCCAAATTGGGAGAAAATAAAAAAAATAATTGGCAACGACTAAATTAAAAAAATAATAATATACTGCGTTAAAGTGAAGTATGATGCAAGCAAAAACGCTGCTGTACTTTTTAAAAATATTTAAATTGTTATTGATTAGACATCACAACTTAATGCTGAAAAACTTGATATTTTAGATTTTTCTAAAGAAACATATTAACAAAGTTTGTACTGTAATAGTTATCAAACACATTGCTTAGTATTTTTTTGCATTTCTCAGAAATGTGGTAAGGAGATTTGGTTAATTCAGCTAAAATGGATATCCCAGGAACTCTAGTTGAAATACTGCTTTGTCTTTAAATCCAAACTAGTGGTTTACTAGTTTGTGGGAAATAAATATAATTTATTTTGAACTGAATCTGTGTCTATAAAATTGAAATTGTAATTATTTTAAGTCCATCAAGTAGAGATGAGTTTTTCATTAGTATCCTGATACGTATCATATCGTGACCTTGGTGTATCGTCTCATCTCTTATGTCTGTCTGTCTGTCTGTCTGTCTTTTTTAGAGGAAATAACCATGTGAAAAGCAGCTTTGCATTATTTTTAAGGTCCTATATTTAAAGTACGTCCAATATGCTGTTGGCTCTTCCTGTGTTCCATTTAACAGTTATAGGTCATTAAAGAGCACTTAAAATTTGTGGTTGATTTGGATGGCTGTGATATCTGTATTGTTTGAAACTTTTCCTTAATAAAAGGACGTATCGTTCAAATCATGGTGTCCTCAATTTATACAGCACCTGTTCATTCTTTGTCATAACAACAAAGTTTAGTACATTGGATCAGTTGACCAGGTGAATGTATTTAATTTAAACCATTACATTGACTACCTCAACAAAGGCTATTGAAGTTGCTTGTGAAATTCGGGCTGAAAACATAACAAATTCTCAGACAGCATACACATGCCCAGAGGTTACTGGGCTGTGCCCCGTCAAACCCCGGCACAAATGGAGCACTGAAATACCGGTACGCTCCAGCGTGTAATTATATTCTTTTAAATACGTTTTATTCAAGTTTTATTCAATTCGTTTTGTTTCTGTTTGTAATGTTTTGACATACTGTGTTTTGTATGTGTTTCTTTATTAAAGTGCTGCATTTATTTGAGCTGGGGCAGGGAAAAAAAGTACATGTTTCATTATTGAGAGCAGCGTTTATTCGAGGGCGGTATCTATTACAAATCTGATATCTGGAGTGTGGCGCTTATTCAAAGTAATTCGGTACTTTTAAATATGTCCTCCCTAGATGAGGATTATAGTGTTACTGATACTCGACAGAAGAACGTCATAGTTGTGAAGCCTTGTGGTTGCCACAGTAGTCGCTGGGGGCATTGAAATCCTAGTTTTTGATCTCAATAAAGCAATTTTTATTATGTTATGTATAATTACTGTTTGTGATGGTTAAGTAATGCGTAAAGGGGGGAAATGGAAATGCAAAAAAAAATCTAAAATGTGTAAACTGAGATTAGGCCATCTCGTGTGTGTATTCAGTTCAGAAAAGGGTTGAAACTGCAATATATGTTGTTTTGTTATTTTTTATTATTACTTTGCAAAATAAGATCACAGGAGTGTCTCTTATTGGATTCCTCTCAAGACTGTAGTGTATCAAATGCTTGTCCTTGAATATAGAACATGGCAATGATAGTCCCATACTAAAAAAGTGAATTACATCATATATTATGACATCAGCTTCACCTGATTTTACTCTCTCTACCAGAGATTGTTTATGAACTGAAACAAAAAAAAGGTTTAAAAGAAAAGCAATACCAAAGATTAGATATCAGCTAGTGCGATCTAACCAAGTTCAAGGGCAATTGGAGAAAGATATTGCCATCAAATGACCTATGATGTAGGTGCTAATAGGAAACCTAATACTTTTGTAATACTATACAGGTGCTAGAAGAGTGGATAGATACATAGTTCCACTTGTTTTGCTACTCGTATTTTTAGATGCGTCATGAAATTGGAACTGTGCACTTTGCTGTAGTATTACAAATGTTTTGGAGAAAAAATAAATCCTTTAAAGTTGCTAGACCTTTGTGGCTGCATTCTTCCAACTTTTAGTCAAACTTTTGATTACATCTCAGTGGTCCTCTCACACACTACACTTTTATGTGCATGAATCAGAGTTGTGCTGCTGTGATTTCATCCAAAATCACACAAATTCAGGACAGGTTTTGAAATAAGTTGGTGAGTTAATTTAAAGCAAAAGAAACATGAGACATGTAGCAATTAGGTCTGCAGTGTAAACATTCAGTAGATGTCTACAAAGTAAATGAAGACTTTTGTGATGATGCACTGTTCTATTTTAGACAAATGCATCCACTTGATTTTCTGTTACTCAAGTCCAAACTTCTAAATTGAAATCCATTTAAAGAACAACTCATATAAAATATCAGTTGTCTTAACTAATGTATTGTTCTTGTTTAGGTTTACTTTGTACTGTATATACTGTAATGTGTGTTTTAGTTGTCCCATTTTGTGAGTTTTTAAAACTTTTTTTAAAGAAGCCCTTTGGTCTCAGTAGAGCTCTCAAACATATCCTGATTTCTTGCATCCACTAGAGCTGGATGTGATGACAGAAACACGCAATTATACATAGTGGTTCTTTACAACATAAGGAACACTTTAGTTGAAACAATGTCATACCTGTACCAAGTTAAAGTTGAACTTAATTTGCTGTATTCGACCACTTATCCAAACATTGAAAGTGAGAAAATCTTCTTTATAACCTGAGACACCCATTTGGGTTATCGTGTGATGCAGCGTTTTATATTTTCACCCAAATCCTTTCACCGTGACTGGATCCTGCAGTAATTGTGACACTGATCCTGGGTGTGTTCTTTTCTTCACAGGCCTCCTAGATCTCAACTTACTGTGCTTGGCTATTTGTGAATTGACTTCTTCCAGAGCTTGGCCAGTTCTGTAGACACTGGCAGTGTTTTGCTGTCATAACATGCACACTAAGCTGTCTGTTTTTCTCCTTTTGTTGTATGATATCTATGATTCAGGAAACATTAAGTTAAAGACCAAGTATATACATCTTAACATAGTTATATACCAACTAGAACAGTCTGTTGGCCTATGTAAGGGACATGTCATTTACTAGTTGTTTGTTGCGATTTAAGAACTGATGATATTGCTAAGGCATTTTTATTCTCCAATCAAAGTTGAAGCACTTGCAGCAAACCTAGCAGATCCGTGTAGTGTCGCTGGTATTGTGCTTTAACGGCATTGGCCTGCCTTTACGTTCACAATTCCATGAATTCAAGGTAAAACATCAAACTTAGTTGTAATGTTAGTAATGGTTCATAGTGTATCTTCATGAATGTGTTTTTTCTGTGCCATTTTAATTGTTAGAAAAACAAACATTTCTAAACACTGCTTTGTATGCAATTTTCTAGGTACCTAAATGCCATCCAGACAATGTGCCCTCACATCCTTCGGTACTTGACAACAGCTGTCATCACGAACAAGGATGTACGAAAACGCAGACAAGTCCTTAAAGATTTGGTTAAAGTTATTCAGCAGGTAAGAGAATTACTATTGAGGTTTTGATGTATTAAGGTCTAAACAGGAGTGTAATGTGGTGATTAGCATTTCACTTTAATCCCTAACCCTGTCTTTTTTTCTATTCCTGTTTCTACTAAAGCTCATAATGAACATATTCCCAGTAGATTTGTGTGGCTTGTGTTCTGTAGTTGACTGATACTTTGAAACAATTTATTCGATTCATATTTAGAAGCAACAGTAGCTTCTACTATAGGCAAAAAAAAGTTTTCAGAAAAATAAATTATGGATTTATGACCATGGTGTAAATCGCTTAAATATTTTTTTATCTGTTCTGTCTCCCATTTGGGGTCTTCTACGGACAGATGCCTTGAATAGTTTTCTAATATGCAAGTTGCTTACATTTGGGCAGCCGTTCTTCACATTTTGTTCTAACCAGAAGTAATGTGGTATTTTGGCCATTGGTGGAGGTTGGGTTGATTGGAACCATGCTGCTGCATTTGGACAGTAAACTTAAGTGAGGTTAATCATGCTCTGCAGTATATTGACTTAAAAGTCTGTCTATGCTTTAAACATCAGGTATGTATGCTAAAAGAAAATTAGCTATTTTGTAATTATTTTAAACAAAATATTGAATATTTATAAATACAATGAGGAATGTTTTAAAATACAAGGTGGAAAGAAGATGTGATTTTACATTAGAACTGTGTTGAATATGTAGAACATTTGGGAAACATTCTTTATTTTTATTTCATTAAAAGGAGTCTTACACTTACAAGGATCCCATTACTGAGTTTGTGGAATGCCTCTATGTGAACTTTGACTTTGACAGTGCCCAGAAGAAACTCAGGGAGTGCGAATCGGTAAGTTACTTTCTTGCAAGCTTGGTTATGTTTTCTCTTCATAACCTTTAAATAGAATAGTATACATTTGAAGTTGGTAACTAACCCATATATAGATTTCATAGACTAAATGTTTTGAAGACATTGCAATCCACAAAGCCTGTCTTTGTGTTGCTAAATACAAACCGTCTTATTACATTGACTGCCAGTTTAGTCAATGTTTGGGACTTCATGGTAACACAATCCATAAATGTTTTGGATATGATGGTCATTCTGAGATTTGAGCCGGGAGGCTTGTTAAAGCCATTATAATGGTATTCATTTATGATGTAAATGTATATAAGTTAAAATGACTTGAAGCATTTTGAAAGCATGGATTTAAAAATCCATTTTTTTTTTAAATATAAATTTAGTAGTCACCAATTATTTTTTGTATTTTCTCCCAATTTAGAATATCCAATTATTTTTAGGCTCAGCTCCCCGATTTTAGGAGGCTCAACATTAGTGTCCTGTTGACCAGTCATTGTTTTAAATAACACCAGCACTGTACTGTTTGTCAGTTCATCCACTGTCTGTTGTTTGTCTATTTATTTTGGCCTCAAATGCCGTGTTATGTTTTGTTCAACCTTTTATTTTTCTGTATGTTTAATCAAACACTGAGCGCCGCAGCGTCTCGGTTTCACCCACCAGTACTGCCTGTCTGTGTTTCTTTCTGGCCTGACGTCACCCCTACAGCCAGCCTGTTCAGTTATGAATAATTGGTCATGAGTGTATCCTCTTGACTTTTTTTCATGACTCATTACCAATTTATATGGCCACTAATTGCCCGTCTGGTTGATGTGTAAGAGTACTGTGTCTTGTTTTCACAAAAATATTCAAATGTCCATGTTTCAAATCATCCACCATTTAAATTGTAATAGTCTTGCACAGTGTTAAGTTAAATACTCAGTTCTTTGAATGTAAATTTAGGAAAATTATACCAGTTGCATTTAAATGGTAATAAAAAGTAAAATCTGCATCCTCCAGGTTCTCAACTCTCAACACTGCAGGTCTAATACCCCTTTCACACACAAATGACGCTATTGAGCGGTCTCAGATGTTTCAGTTTTTTAAATACCCATTCACACAGCACGGAATTGCACAATCTGTGCCGGTATAATGCTGTCATAACCCTTTCACACAGCCAAAGGCATCATGCGAGTACAAGTTCCAAATCCAGCAATCGACGGATCATTTTCATGGCAACAGAAACCAAACGAAACAAAAGAATTACGTTTGGCTGCATTTTGTTTGCTTTTAATTTTCGATTATGTTATACAATGTAACAACCTGTTGAGTGTCAAATGTAGGTCGCATATTTTATTGCAAAGGCAATACAATCTGGGTTCGACATTAACCATGACCCGGTGGTCCAGGACTGGTAGAGATCGCAGTTTGGTAGGTAGTTTATGAAGCACCACAGGCCCAACTGGGCAGGTAACATTTTTTAACTGTATAATGTATATAGTATAGTGCACATGGGTTCCGTTTCATGAACACAGAAAAAAGGGTCAGTGTGCCAAAAAGCTGGAAAAAACTAATTTTACAAACCCATTTTTAAAAACATCCCCACCCCCCAATAACGGTGTAATTTAACTCGTCCGAACTGTCCCGCAGTACGTCGTATTTGTTTTACAGTCAGCATCTGAGACTACTTACTTAAGTGCTGTTGGTAATACTCGTTACCTCAACATGGCAATTTTTTTACAACTAACTGCACTAATAAGCCAAAAGTAAAATGTTTAAATCAACAATGATTAAGAAAGAAATTATGAAAAAAAAAATTGACAAATGTAGTGGAGTGGAAGAAAGACTTCTGAAAGTCTGGCTTCACGATGACAGTGGAAACAAATGTCAGTTACTCAGACTTGCAGATAAAACAGCAGCTTTTTTGTTAGGAATTAAACATTTAGTTGCCCTCGTATCCAGTCTCACAGTAATAGTTTGCAAGATAGCAGGTGTTTGTCTGCTGCTGTGACTGCAGCGAAAAAAGATGCATTGATGGATACCCAGATACGCCACATGGAAGCTGGACAACGGGATTGAATTGTCTAACGTTTTGATTTGGGGTACAATGTGTTCAGGTCAGAAATGCCATTCACAATCTTTACAGGACTAGTTCGTATCAGCAGTAAGATGTTGACTTGGGAGAGGCTACAAGCGACAACGATCTGAGAACGATTATTTTTATTATGATTTATTGTTTGAATAGTGTATTATTAGTATAAATCCGTTAACCTTTTAGCGTTGCTGTTACCATGGTAACAGCTTGGTTGCGGGTTTGCTTGTAAAAAAAATGAGTATCATTTGTACACATATATATATTCAAATCTTGAATAGTGTTTTCATTTTTTTGACAAGCACACCAATGTGTGCATGTTAAATGGCTTAGCCACTTTTTTTTTTATTTTTTTTATTTGAGACGTGGGCGCTCTGGGGTTACCGTACACATTTTTTTTCCCCCTTTTAGGTTTTTTTCAGGACTGAGCCCGTTTGTATTCACAATGCAGTTTTCATGTGCGATCAGCTCGTTTATATGGTGTGTGTGAACCGGAAGTTTACAATATCGTGCAAGACCTATTGAAAGATGGCAGCTATTGACGTATTGCTCCGGTTTTTATTGTAGCATGTTTTAAATTCTTAAATATTGCTGTAGAAGAAAGCACAGGTGGAGCACTTCACTAATTTAATGAATACATTTCTTGAATGCCTACAGTAGGAGAATGCAGTTTACACAATTCTGCACGGTTCTCCTAATGTCGGCATTAAACAAAGTAATTTGAGAAAAGATTGAATATTTTACTATTTTGTGAGTTGTCAAGTTTGGCAGGATTTTGGTGTCTGACCAAAATTTCTACCAGAACTTCAGTTTCTTGCACTGTCCATGTAGTTTTAAGATTACCAGATTTCCACAGGGAAAAAACAGGGAGGTTTTTTTTCTTTAATTTGCTGATGCAAAAAATAACAGTAAAATAACACAATAATAGTTTAAAAATTAATTGGGTGAAATTATTGCAGATATATTGTCATCTAGTCAAAACATGTTAAATGTACAAAAAGCCAGATTAAAAAAAATAGATCAGCTATTACCATTTAAACATATGGTATACACATAATCAGAATGGTTAAACAAATAATCCATAAGATTTGTTTTATTTTATTTTTGAATGGTGCTAACACACAACCTAATGCATTACTCTGCTATTAACTTAGTTTTGTACTTATTATGGGGCCAGTTAAAATAGTATCCTGACCAGTAAAAACACTACCTTAGTGACCCCAAGGGGCCAGTAGTAAAAAAATCTAAATATAGAGCCCTGACAATATATTTAAGAGAGTCCAGTTCTTCATGTAAAAGCCGAGAATGAAAATACAGTGGATGCTGGTATTTGCTATATATAAAGGATGCTCATGTGAACGCTCGACTTGGGTAAAGTAACGCCAACATGGTGATGTATTTTGGAACCAAACCAAGATTTCCAAGTACCTGGCTGAACAACTGCATCCAGTATACAGTCATGTGGAATGTTGACTTTCAATCCACACCCACTATAGTGCTTCAGTACCGGCATAGCATTTCACACAGGCAGGTAAGACAGTTCAGTGCTGTCTCTGAACCACCTCGCGAGGTGGTTCTGAGAGGCATAAAATATGATGGCTCTGTGACAATATAGGCAATTCACCAAACCAAAATGCCGCATCAATGTCGGTTCTGAGCCGTCATAACTCGTCTGTGTGAATAGGGTACAGGAAAGATATCTCCACTTCAGCTGCAGACAGCTCTAGTAGTATAGGAAAGATAACACCTAGTAGACCAGTAAACTAATCAAATATAAATATGTAAATCTATGACCATTTAAATGTATTTTCCAGAATTAGGTCCTGAAACTGGTGAATTGGTTACCTTATGGTAGTTGTTCAGTTACTTAGTGCTGAAAGAGTTTGTCACAAATATGTTGGGGCCAGTGGCTACGGACAGATTTTCACTACGATATATATCGCAATATGCACGTTGTGAAACCATATATATTTGATGGGCTGTGGTGCATAACAAGATCAAATCATTTAATTACATATTTTGTCAAAGTCACAATATAAACCATAAATACCTGTCTTACGGTGTGATATATAATGTAAAGAGAGTATCTTGATTCATCAATACACAATTAATCTTATAATGGATGTAGCCTGAACTAGAAGATATAAGAACTAGAAAGCTGTTAATAAATTAACACAGCAAATTAATGTGTGCAAAGGATTATACTCCGAGATCTATAGCAGGGTAGACTAGTCCATAGTAAAAGTGTAATTAGTAGATGTATGAATTTGTCTTTCAAGGGTAGCAGTTATGGTATAGGTATTTGGCTAGAGGGGGTTGGGTGCAAGGAAGAATGTGACTTGTTTTATTTTACAACAGCATGTTGCTCAGTGTACACAAAACAGGTTTCAGAAAACTTACAATATCCACAGCACAATGAAGTGAACAGGTGTATTGGTGGCTAGCATGTGTAATATAGTACTTTTATGCCTTAATGAACAGTGCCAGGAAGTAGTTGAGAGTTTCTTTAATGAGTAAATCATGTTGGCATGTCCAGAAAGAATGAATAGATTAAAAGCATATTTCAGGTTATTTGTAACCTTTTCATGTTTGTCTCTTAAGCTATAAACTTTAGGAACGAGCAACATCTGGCATGGTTGATTGATACTGTCACAGAAAGGGGGTGGGATGGGGGAGTCTTGTTTGTGGTTTAATCCAAGTTCCCCACTTTGTTAAAAGCCTGCTTAAGTAAGTGTTTTTTCTTTTCCACAAGCACATTGAACAAAAATAGCTATTTTCGTGTTTACTTCCATGGTAATAAGTGGTTAAATTATTTATTTTTATTAAATTGTAGAATTGTGTAATCTTACAATATGCAGAGTCAGTATTGGCCAACAGGTATTTGAGGCAACTCTTGTAGCAATTAACAACATTGCATGATTACCCCCAGCACAATGTTTTTAGTCATTTGGGAATGTATTATGTCGGCTCTTTGGAACATCCAGCTCTAAATAACATAAGGAACAGTTTAATAGCTTCAGAACATTTTAATCTGTGTTGTATAAAAACTTGATGAGGCATATTCTGGACATTTTAATGTTGAATTTCACATGAACTTTCCTTGGCAAAATTATGAACATTCCTGATTTTTATATAGTTTTGTTTTCTTACAAAAATGACAGTAAACATTAGAAAATTAAGTTGTGTTTTCCCCCTGAAAGGTTACCATTTATTTAGACTGTAACATATGGAAAAATAAATTCAATTAAAAAACCCTTAGAAAAATGTAGTATGACTGAAGTAGTGTTTTTGCTGGATCACTTTTGTGAACAACAAAGAAATTTGGATAGTGAAGAAGATCTCTAGAATGAAGTCTTGGTCATTTGATACCATTTTCACACAGAAATGCAGCTACAGTGCCGTCTCTGAAGAGGCATTCAGAGGCACTCCAGAAGGACGACATTGATTAAAAATAAATAAATTAAAAAAAAAAAAAAAATCCCACCCCAATATAAACATTGGTTTAACCCAAGGTTTGCACCATTATCAGTGATGTGTATGCAACAGAAGCCACTGGTAGATTACAAAAATGATTAATTAAGCTTAGGCTAGGTAGTTGTTAACTTAGTATGTTTTTATTCTCAACTAAATTGCATTCATTGAAAAGGCAAGAGAACTAGATTGTTATTATTTTTTATTGTTTTGGTTTAATATAATATAGCACGCTAATGTTCTTATTGAAGTAGGCTACAATATATATAGCGCGCACGCAAGAACTTGCAGACTTAATACAACTCTGTTGAGATTTTAAAAAGAAAGCATTTTGTGAGATTTTTAACTAGAGGTACCGGTGCTATGATTCTGCACACCCAGAGGTTCTGCGGCTGTTCCCCGGCACAAATTAAGCACTGCATGCACGCCCCTTACCTACCTACGCTACAGTGACGTGACATGTTGACTTTGAAACCACACTCACTATAGCGCTTCAGTGGCAGTATAGCCTTTCACACAGGAAGTTATGACTGTTCAGTGCCGTCTCTGAACTACCTATTTTTTACAGTAGCATCTTGGAATTGTGTCCTTTTTTTCAGAACACTGTGGAACATTATAAAGTGATTCAGAAATCATATAAACTTTTATCTTGAATCCAGAGCATTATGTTGTGTGCTTAGAACTGCGTAACTTAAATTTTGGGAGTTGTTTGCGGACCACCTGGAGTCAACTTGCGGATCATTTATTATACCCTGTTCACAGTTGCATTTTTATACCGGTATCGTTGCGGAACAGTATCGCAATGTCTGTTCACACTGGAGTTGTTACCGGCATCCTACCACTATAAATGTGTCAATACCAAACCCAGACAAGAGCAAGTTTCATACTGATACATTTGCGTTATGACTTGGAACAGTGAAGTGTGGACAGGTGGATCAATACGAGAATGTAATGGATGAGTGTGAGACATGCGCACACTTACACCAAGGGTATTGTATATTACCAAAATTCTCAACTCTCTTTACTTCTGTCATGCTTGTTTAATTTTTTTTTTTATATTTACAGATAAATTACAGTAGTAATTATAGCAAATGCACTGTAATGACGAAATAAACAAGCATCAGTAAACTCCCTTTTGATCAGCTTCTAGCGCATTCCTGTTTTATTTGTTGTCTTTGCTGTGCCTTTAAGAAATACAGTAAAAGAAAAAAGTAAACTTCGGCAAAGAGATCGGGGTGGCGATCTGAAAGATGTTGCAATACATTGGTGGTGTTTTCTCCTGTTTTTCACTTCATTTTGGCTGTCCGCCTTCATCCAGATTGCCCGTTGTCATCTGGCAGAAATCCCAAGTAGTTCCACACCAAGCTTCTTTCTCCGGCATTTGCCATTACTGCTTTCCCAGAACGCGCAGGGTAGTTGCTCACTATTGCTAAGTGGAAATGAGTAAGCTTAGTTCATATTGTTTTAAAACAAAACTCTGTGTGCTTTTTTAAAAAGCACAAAAAAATAAAAAATAAACCATGGTATCGAAAATCGTGATACTTCAATATTTTTATTTTACCCTGATATTAAGTATCGTAGGGTTTTGTTATCATGATGTACCATAGGTATCGATACACCGCGGAACACTAATACAGTGTCCCTGGACCATGTTAAGTTGTTGTGCTCTTCATAAAACAAAACCACTTTATTACAAAACAAATGTTCAAAGAATAGACTTTTTCATTAAAGTGTATGTTTTGTTCTTTTCAGAAGCCCAGGATCTGGAGGTTTGCCTACTCTAATATGACTCAAGTGTTGCTTTTGCGTGTTTGTTTTTCTAAGCAGAATAGCTGTCAGATGTTGGGCTGCTGTTCCAGCAGAAGCAAGTCCATTGCTGAGATGATCTAAAAGCTCACTCTGTCCTTTACAAACTGCCTATGTTCATTTTTAAAATCACAGCTGACAGTAATTATTGTACTTAAGTCTTCGGTTTTTATCAGTTGCATATAGACTTTGTTGTACTTAAAACAACGTTCTTGATAGTTCTGGGTAATTTGGAATAATTCATCCAGGACCAGAGAGATAACTGAAGCAAGTGGGGAATGTTTTGGTGACGAGTGAAAATTATTCTGTAGATTTATTTATGTATTGATTCCAGACAATAAAACCCTAAAAAACATGTTGTTAATCTCTTAATATTATTTTCTTTTTTATTTTATTTATTTATTTATTTATGTATTTATTTATTTACAAAGAATAGCTGTATGATTTGATATATTTTCTGTTTTCAACTCTAAGTAACTGATTATTCTTTTTGTCTATGTAGATTTTAATTATGATAACTAGTTTTATACTGGCAAGGGATAAAAGCTGGGCGAACTGTGTGAATTGTTTTCTAATGTCTCATGCAATTTTTAAAAATGGAAATCTGAGTCGGGTAAATACTCATTTTTTTGCTAATCTGTTATACTCCCACCTCCCTGTATTCTGTTATGTTGAACCCTCACCTACCAAAGTTGAATGCTTATAAGTTTCACCACTATGGTGACTCTGGTGGTTTGGTTCATGTTAAGGCATGTTTTATTGTGGAGAGGGTGGTATTAATTCGTATGGCACGAGCATTTTCAGGATACTATTTTGAATTAAAAGTAACTACGGTTCTTAAAGTGGTTAAATGTTTTGCGGACAGTTTATATGTAAATTAAAAAAGAATAATTGGTCAATTATCCTAATTTTACTTTCCTTCTATATTAAAGGCCAAAATTGAGGAATGTCTAGCCTGGAGAGTGCACAATTAAAATGACATACATAAAAATGTCCATTATAAATACCATATGGGATATACTGAAATTGAAGAAGGAATCTATGAAAAAGATCTAGGAGTTTATGTTGACTCAGAAATGTCTTCGTCTAGACCATGTGGGGAAGCTATAAGAAAGGCCAACAAAATGCTTGGATATATAGTGAAAAGTGTTGAATTTAAATCAAGAGAAGTAGACTAATGTTAAAACTTTACAATGCATTCGTAAGACCTCATCCAGAATATTGTGTTCAGTTCTGGTCACCTCGCTACAAAAAGGACATTGCTGCTGTAGAAAGAGTGCAAAGAAGAGCGACCAGAATTATTCCTGGTTTTAAAAGGCATGTCCTAGACAGACAGGCTACAATAATTTTATCTATTCCGTCTTGAACAAAGAAGACTATGCGGCGATCTGATTTAAGCATTCAAAATTCTAAAAGTATGACAATGTCGACCCATGGGACTTTTTCGACCTGAAGAAAGAAACAAGGAAGATTAGAACAAATGGAGATTAGATAAAGGGGCATTCAGAACAGAAAATAGGAGGCACTTTTTACACACAGAATTGTGGGAGTCTGGAACCAAGTCCTCAGTAATGTTGTTGAAGCTGACACCCTGGGATCCTTCAAGAAGCTGCTTGATGAGATTCTGGGATCAATAAGCTACTAACAACCAAACGAGCAAGATGGGCCTAATGGCCTCCTCTAGTTTTCTAACCTTTCTTCCTTATGTTCTTAATAACATATGTCATTTTAAAACTTGAGCTTTAATCATGTATTTAACATAGCTATACCAATAATTTATGTTATGGTATCATATTGATTTTATTCAATCTTAATCTCTTCCCAAGCTTGCAATTTTACATGTACAAATAGGGTCCCTGGTATGGAAATAACACTGAAGGTTTTATTTGCTTTAATGTTGTATTTTTTTTCACAGGTCCTTGTAAATGACTTCTTCTTGGTGGCTTGTCTTGAAGACTTCATTGAAAATGCTCGTCTCTTTATTTTTGAGACCTTTTGCCGTATCCACCAGTGTATCAGCATCAGGTTGGTAAATTTAAAAATTCTATGCATATAAAGTAAAAACAATATATTCTCAAAAAAAATAATTAAAATACTTGTCATCCTTGCTACCCTGGGGCAATTTTGCAAATTGAAGGCTTAACCAAAATCCCTCCTTGTAAAAGCTAAAGCTGAGTGGCCTTTTCAACAGAAGCATCTAGATACTTATGTTTATTCCAGTCTGTCAAATTGGCTTATGTATTTCCCATAAAATTGCTCTTGTACCAGTTTTCTGTTGTGCATCCAGACTCTAAACTATAAGACTTGGAAGGAAACCGCAAGCCAAGAGCTCTGCCATTGCAAATAGTCCCGAGTGTATGGATGAAAATTAAATTATAGGAATCTCTGCATGGCTGTGGCTTTGTCAAAATCGGAGCTGGTTTAAGAACTGTGAACTTAATTGTCGGTTCTTATTTCACAATTTAGAGCTAAACAGCTTCCCAGCTTCTTGGTGTGTGGTGGTGTGATAAAATATAATGGTAAAAGGGTGTAGTGCAAGGCATATTTGTATTTTGACTAGTTTTAAGTTGTAATAATAATATAATACCTTATTTGAATTCAAAATCATGTAGGACCAGCCAATATTGAAATAATCAAACTGGACAGTGCTTCCAGTGAATATAAAGGAACTAAATAAAGGAAACATTAAAGGTGCAACAACTAAACTAAAGTAATACAGAAAGGAAGAATCGACTAAACTAAACAGTACAGAGAAGAAAATAAACGACACCCCACTCCTGATAGTTGACAGTTATTTAAGATGGTTAGTCTTAACAGGGGTATTGTTAGTAACACAAATATTTACTTATGTTAACATTTTATAATCAAAGCATTGTTAAATCAGTCTCATATATGTTTTGGTTCAGAAGGCAATTCTCACTCATGCGAGATAGACACTGTTTGTGTCCAGACAACCTAACGAGAATTATCTATTGTCAAGACAGCTAAATTTGGATTCTAGCTTTAAACACAGAATAATTGCCTTGTAAAACCCACATCAATTTGTATAAATCACACACAACAAACAATTACTGTAGTGTTTATTAACTCAAAGCATGAATTGAAAGCAATACTTTTCTTACATTCTATGTCAAAACAAAACCGTTAATTTTACTTTGTCTGCTTATTCTCAGGTTCATAAGAGGATAAAACACTATGTGTTTAATACTTAACAGACTTTCGCTCCCCCTCCAACTGATCCGTGTCTTTAAGAAAACAGGCGCTCAAAGGCTTTCCTACTGGCACAGAAAGTCCAGGTTCCGGGGTCTGTCATCTGTTTTTGTGTCTCCTTACCAAGGAACTAAAGAAATGTCTTTGCAAAAACAAGAGTCATTAACTATTTAGGTATTCTATTGAAACAGCAAATCCTCCATGCGACGTGCACTCTTCATCCTAGTATATCTGGGATATTCCACCACAGACTCCGGCACCGATAGCGATGTAAGACTGAAATATATTTTAATCTCTGTCGACTTCTTCAAATGTTCATCCAACTCTTTCTTCGGTGATCAATCGGGCCTAAGTTAGAGATTTGATTATAAGAACTTTTAGGATTTTAGACATCTTGCACTGCAGACTCCCACACCAAGGCAAACACTAGAGTAGTTATTTCGTATCAGAGTTTCCGAAAACGGTATCTCTGTTCAAGCCGGTCGCAGGCGGGGTCTTCAGATTGTCAAAGTTCAGAGACTTGTTTGTGTGTCAGGAGCTTTGGGTTTCGTGTTGGGAGCCCTGTTTGAATGTCGCGCTTGTCCTTTTCTACTCCCCACTTCACCCCTGTGATTGGATAGTTTGTTTTATTTTGGGCTGTGCCTGAATCCACATGGGGTGTTTTCCCATTGGCTGTTCTCGTTCCGAGACGGCCCATTGTTCTCAATTGGTCTGCTGTTTTTCCCCTGTCGGCTGGATTTATGAGGGGTACTGTTCTCTCTCAGGGGTGTCAAGGCATTTAAAACAGTCTGGTTTTACCTTTTGAAAGACATCGCCGGCGCCACAGGATATATTCAACGATGGTGAAGATAAACCACTTGTCCAGTATTTTAGTTTACGACTCTTTTTAAAAGCATTTTTTTGTCAGTGGAGGAGTTTGTGACAAGAAACCTTTCCATTTCTGTTAATTTTCATACACAGAATGATATTATGACCCAATCTGATGCTACAAGGGGTTCTGTCGTCTTGTGATTTTGCACAGCTGTCTGACACCCTGAATGAACATTTTTAAAATGTAGGATAAATTAGATCATTTTGAAAAAGGGTCAGAAGAAAAAGATCAACCTGTGCTTCATTTCTTTGAGCTTTTTTTGGCAATTTTTTTTTTTTATTTGAATCAAGTTCTTGTGAAGGTTAATTTGACTAATGTTTAGGGAGTACACACAGGAATAGTGTTAGTTGTATCATACCAAAAATGATAAACCCTTTTGTGGCTTTAGTTTTACAAATATTTTGTTGATGGAATGTCTGAATGCCATGTCTAAGACATCTGCATGCTTAATTTGTCAGTAACTTTATGGCTGCCATTGAGGTCACGTGCATGATTAACAGCACATTCTGATATATTTTGTTTGGTACACAGCAGTATTCTAGCAAGGTCCTGAATTCTAGTTTGCGTGTATAGCGTACATATATTTACCAGTTTGACTAAATGTGTACTGACTTCAGCACTGTACTAATCTGATTTCTGAAGGGGAAAGGGGGTGGTTGCCTTCCAGTCAGTGGCAAGATTCTTCTCATGTACTACCTTAGTACAGTGCTGTTTTTAAGTTTTTTTTTGTTGTTTTTTTTTTTTTAAGTTTATTGGTTTTAAGTGCGTAAGTTCATAAGGTTGCAAGAAAGTAATTGTGTTGTGTGCTTAGTGTAGCACACACCATTGCTACCAGGTACAGTAAGATAACTTTTTCAGAAGCAGGCTTTATGCTGATAGAAGGCCTTTCCTCCTGGTTCACATTATCGTGGCATGACAAAATACATCTCAGAATTACAATGATGCACTTCTGCCTTTTAATGAGGTGCCATACAGTGCCTTCTTGAAAGTATTCGCCCCCTTGAACTTTGCGACCTTTTGCCACATTTCAGGCTTCAAACATAAAGATATGAAACTGTAATTTTTTGTGAAGAATCAACAACAAGTGGGACACAATCATGAAGTGGAACGAAATTTATTGGATATTTCAAACTTTTTTAACAAATAAAAACTGAAAAATTGGGCGGCAAAATTATTCAGCCCCTTAAGTTAATACTTTGTAGCGCCACCTTTTGCTGCGATTACAGCTGTAAGTCGCTTGGGGTATGTCTCTATCAGTTTTGCACATCGAGAGACTGAAATTTTTGCCCATTCCTCCTTGCAAAACAGCTCGAGCTCAGTGAGGTTGGATGGAGAGCATTTGTGAACAGCAGTTTTCAGTTCTTTCCACAGATTCTCGATTGGATTCAGGTCTGACTTTGACTTGGCCATTCTAACACCTGGATATGTTTATTTGTGAACCATTCCATTGTAGATTTTGCTTTATGTTTTGGATCATTGTCTTGTTGGAAGACAAATCTACGTCCCAGTCTCAGGTCTTTTGCAGACTCCATCAGGTTTTCTTCCAGAATGGTCCTGTATTTGGCTCCATCCATCTTCCCATCAATTTTAACCATCTTCCCTGTCCCTGCTGAAGAAAAGCAGGCCCAAACCATGATGCTGCCACCACCATGTTTGACAGTGGGGATGGTGTGTTCAGGGTGATGAGATGTGTTGCTTTTACGCCAAACATAACGCTTTGCATTGTTGCCAAAAAGTTCGATTTTGGTTTCATCTGACCAGAGCACCTTCTTCCACATGTTTGGTGTGTCTCCCAGGTGGCTTGTGGCAAACTGTAAACGACACTTTTATGGATATCTTTAAGAAATGGCTTTGTTCTTGCCACTCTTCCATAAAGGCCAGATTTGTGCAGTATACGACTGATTGTTGTCCTATGGACAGAGTCTCCCACCTCAGCTGTAGATCTCTGCAGTTCATCCAGAGTGATCATGGGCCTCTTGGCTGCATCTCTGATCAGTCTTCTCCTTGTATGAGCTGAAAGTTTAGAGGGACGGCCAGGTCTTGGTAGATTTGCAGTGGTCTGATACTCCTTCCATTTCAATATTATCGCTTGCACAGTGCTCCTTGGGATGTTTAAAGCTTGGGAAATCTTTTGTATCCAAATCCGCTTTAAACTTCTCCACAACAGTATCTCGGACCTGCCTGGTGTGTTCCTTGTTCTTCATGATGCTCTCTGCGCTTTAAACGGACCTCTGAGACCTATCACAGTGCAGGTGCATTTATCTGAGACTTGATTACACACAGGTGGATTCTATTTATCATCATTAGTCATTTAGGTCAACATTGGATCATTCAGAGATCCTCACTGAACTTCTGGAGAGAGTTTGCTGCACTGAAAGTAAAGGGGCTGAATAATTTTGCACGCCCAATTTTTCAGTTTTTTATTTGTTAAAAAAGTTTGAAATATCCAATAAATTTCGTTCCACTTCATGATTGTGTCCCACTTGTTGTTGATTCTTCACAAAAAATTACAGTTTCATGTCTTTATGTTTGAAGCCTGAAATGTGGCAAAAGGTCGCAAAGTTCAAGGGGGCCGAATACTTTCGCAAGGCACTGTATCTAGCAGTTGAGCATCTGCAGTGCATTCCTTAGCCTAAAGCAGAAACACTTGACAGCTGCAGCTATTAGCAGGTTGCTTTACCTATACAATTTATTGCATCCTGTTTAATTGAAAACTTCATAAATGTTATACTAGCATTTTCCTGTAGTTAACTGCTATACAGAATTTCATTAGCAATCATTAACAAATTGATGGCACATGTTCGTACAGAAATTGATTATTTTATGGTACATTTTATGTAGATAGATGTGTAGACAATGGTATGAAGTTTGCAAGGAAATGGAAGGCTCCCCTTAAGGTATAAACCATAGAAATGTAAGATTGTTATATAGCCTTGTTGGTTGTCGAGTTATAGTCCAAATTAAGGCTGTGTTCTTCTCATCATATGTAATACATCCAGCAAGGTCTGTTCAAGTGCTAAAAATGAAAACCTGTGTTTTCAGAAGTGCTTGCAGCAAATTTGCATCGCTGTGGAATGTCTGTATTCAAGGTTGAAGTCTGGAATATGATAGTGCTGTGTACGATTCTCAAGTTGCACATAGTCTGGAATTGATTCGAAGTCATATTTTTTTTTGGCAGCCTCCATGCAATTGGATCCATATACTTGTTAAAGAGCACAAAGGTTAGTGGCAACACTGAACTAGTAAGTTGAGTTGCGTGGTGTGTTTTTTTGTTTGTTTATTTATTTATTTATTTATTTTTTTGGGGGTTCAGTGTACCCAATTTCTACACTAGAATACAACTCCTATCCTATTTTATCCATTTTACTTTAATCACAGCCAATACCACAAAAACTGATTTGACAAACCAGGAGTAGGGAGGGATTAGCTGATAGCTTCTGTGATTTAAAGAGTGTTCAAAGCAAATAGCTAATTTGAATGCAAGCAAATACTAGCTGGCACATTTACTTTCATCATTACCTCCACACTACAGAATGATTTTCATCAGACATTCTATTATTGAATACAAGCAAAATGACAATAAAAATGACTGTCAATCTATTTTTTGGAAATAAAACTTCTTTACGTTTACAAAAATATATTTATTTAAAAAAAATATTTTTGATCTTATATTACCTATTTAATGAATTAGACTAGTAATGAAAGTAATTATTGTACATTGGTTTGGAAAACTAGAAACAAAAAACATGTTGCATAGAGAACAGAATATGTGGATTCCTTGTCTGACAACATATTGTAATATGTTAGATGAGAAATCTGCATACATGTGTTTAATGTTGCATCCCCCACATTCAACTATTACTTTACCTGACTTTAATAAAAGTGTGAAGTTTGTTAGACTTGCTGGAGTCATTATTGATGGCCCCTATCAATAAATCACTTTCAGCTTGGTACCTAAGAGCTGATGTGAGTGTAATTTAGATCTATGTAGCAAGTAAGAAGATGTCAGAAGTTATGTACAGCAATGCAAATGTATAATACTACTGGGTATAGCCCGCTCAACCTGAATGCTGATGTCAGATATTCAGGATCAGGTTGCAGTACATTGGGAATGGTAGGTTTGTGCTCCTGCAAGTTCATATTAAATCATGGACAAAAACACAAGATCAGTCTGCATAGATAATGCAAGCTTTTTATAAAAAGAGGAAGTTGATACATGGTAACATTAGAAATACTGTTGCCATGTTTCTCAATTTTAATGTGTTGTAAGACTGCAGATTTGCATATTCATATTTTTTGTTTTGTTTTTGTTACCCTGCTGTACGATTTAAAAAATAATAATAAATAACCTTAATTTTGAAATGGCTTTCTTTTATTAGCTGTCTTTCCATAGAGTACTCTTTGCTAATAGTGACGGTATTACAAGGGATCATATGCTTATGTCTTGTATAACCTTGAGTATTTCTTTTGGTGCCAACAACAAAATCCTCAGTTTCAGAGTGTGAATTACTCAATTGAGTCACAAAATCGACAGGAATATCTAAATGTTTTAGTTAGTCAGGTTCACAGCGGTGCAGCCTGAAGTGAATTACTGTTAAGTTGAGTTAATAGGTTTCTTCTTTAACAACATGACAGTTTGCATGGCTGTAGAGGATAGCGTGACAAGAAATTGTTCTGGTTTTGTTTAGCAAGTTACTCACAGTAACTTACCTTTTGAAAAGCAAACCGATATTAATGGTGCTGAAAGTGGTGATAATGAGAAACAAGCTGGGTCTTTCAGCTTTTATGCTGTTTGTTAGCAGGTAAGCTATTGCAGGTATAGTAAAGTGCCAGACTTTATGCTAGTCTTTGTCGAGAATAGACTTAGATTTATAGGTCTTTGAAATTAGATGAAGTCCAGCAGGAAATACAAGGAGTGTATTGGAAAGCCACAGGAAACCCTGTTGCAGCAGTGATGCTTGGGTAAAAGAATGCCTGCCTGTTTAACCAAAATGACACATCTCTATCTGTTTTTAAAAGGAGTAAAGTTGGCTTTGATTTTGGGATAGTAGCAGTAGACCTGGCTGGTGCATTAACTTCGGTTGTCACGACATTTGAGAATGCTAAGTTAAGGTTAAGTTAAGAATGCTAAGCTGTCATGGGGTACATAAAAGAAAATGACCTGCTGTGAAGTGATTCATTGCTAATTAAGTTGGCCTAAACTCTTTAGTCTGCCACTGTTCAACTGATTGATTGCTGCTTTAAGTAAACTCAGGGTTGATGTTGCTTCTCCAGCCAAAATGAATACTTCATCATGATTGCCTTGTCAGACCAGCAAGAATTTGTTTTGTATGTGTGATCGTGTATTTTTTAATTAGTCTTTAACTGTGAACTGGTAAATTGTGGTATATTTATGGTTTTGAGTTATCTGAAAATGGAGAAAACCTGGTGATTTTTTAAAATAAATACAACTGTACTGATGTACCAGTGGGGAATGAGATTCCCAGCAATGTGGATATAGTGGTGGTGGTCATGGTGACCTACATTTTTAAAGTTGACCCTTGATTGGCTGACTTTGGCTTTTTGTAAACCACATGTCTGAATCTGATTAAACTTTACATACCCTACATGAAAGTATTCCACATACCATGAATGTAGGTCATTCCAGACCTGGGGATCTCTGGCACTGCTCTGGCCTGGTTCTCCTCCTACCTCTCCAACCGCACTTACCAGGTAACCTGGCGTGGAGCAACCTCCACACCTCACCCTCTCTTAACAGGAGTCCCCAAGGGTCAGTCTTGGGTCCTCTCCTGTTCTCTCTACACCCGCTCCCTGGGCCCCTCATCGCATCCTATGGTTTCTCATACCATTTCTATGCTGATGATGCTCAGATTTTCCTCTCCTTCCCCACCTCTGACTCCACCATCTCCTCCCCGTATCTCTACCTGTCTGTCTGCTATTTCCTCCTGGATGCACTCGCATCACCTCAAACTCAACCTCTCTAAATCTGACCTCCTTTTCTTTCCCTCCTCCTCCCCCTCCTCTGATCTCTATCTCTGTTCCTCTGGAATCTACCACACTCTCTCCCTCTTCCTCTGCTAAGAACCTCGGAATCACCCTGGACCCCTGCCTCTCTTATTCCCAGCACATCTCCACTCTGGCACGCACTTGCCGATTCTTCCTGAGCAACATCCGAAGAATCCGACCCTTCCTCACCAACCACGCCACCCAGCTCCTGGTCCAGGCCTTGGTACTCTCCCCGCCTAGACTACTGCAACTCCCTCCTGGCTGGCCTCCCTGCGTCCGCCACCCGTCCGCTCCAGCTCATCCAGAACTCCGCTGCCCGCCTGGTGTTCTCTCTGCCTCGCTTCTCCCACGCAACTCCACTACTCCGCTCACTCCACTGGCTACCGATCACCGCTCGCATCCAGTTCAAGACTCTTGTACTAGCCTACAGATGCCTTGACCAGACTGCACCCAGCTACCTCCAGACCCTCATCTCTCCCTACACCCCCACTCGACCTCTCCGCTCCGCCTGCACTAGAAGAATGGCTCTACCCCCTCTACGCTCCCCTGCCTCCAGAGCCCGCTCCTTCTCCACCCTTGCTCCGCAGTGGTGGAATGACCTACCTACAGATGTCAGGACCGCCCAGTCCCTGACCACATTCCGGCGCCTCCTTAAGACTCGCCTCTTCAGACAGCACCTGTAGAACTCCTCTGTTTCTCCCCTGGGACACTTTCACCCTTCCTTAAATGTGCTTTACTTACTCTTATCTGCCCCCTATTTTACTGCATTTAATCCTGTACTTCAGAGTACTGTAATCTGCCAAGTGTTTAATCTGTAGTATTTGGTATTTAATCGTATCTTGATGTAACTATCACTGTCACTTTTATCTGCTGTATTATTGAATTGTATTTTGTCACACTTGTACTTGCTTGAACTAGTCATTGTATTTATCTTGCTCTTATTGTATTATTACTTGTACTGTAACACTTGAAATGTATTTGCTTACGATTGTAAGTCGCCCTGGATAAGGGCGTCTGCTAAGAAATAAATAATAATAATAATAATTCTTATGTGGATAACTTGTTGTTTATCTGCAAATGATGCTAACTAGCTCAGGTGTCATGTAAAATGAGATTGTGGCTGTTATTGGCACTCTGCGTGAGAGGCCAGGTACTGAATGCCAGGGATGCTCAAGTCAGAATTGATGTATACTTGCAGAGCTGCGAGTTGCAAAGCTTGCATTGCAGAATAATTGGTAATGGCTAAACATTAAATAAATATTTAATAACTATTTAACATTTAATGTTTAAACTTGACTACCCTAGTCTTTTTAAAGTGGGAACACATGTATAAAACTCTTCCATTTACATTATGCCCGTATCTGGTTTTTGCTACGATAAGCATTGTGCCTAATTTAATCATCGCCTTTTTACCTTTTAGCATGCTGGCAGACAAATTGAACATGACACCTGAAGAGGCTGAGAGATGGATAGTTAACCTAATTCGCAACGCAAGGCTAGATGCAAAAATAGATTCAAAACTGGTAAGGTTTCAAGTTTTAAGAACCGTAGTGTTTTTATTTTTATTTATTTATTTTACGAATTGAGCATTTGAAACAGTGATTATGAACTTTTCTTTTTCCATTTTTCCAGGGTCATGTTGTTATGGGCAACAATGCTGTATCACCCTACCAGCAAGTGATTGAAAAGACAAAGAGCCTTTCTTTCCGCAGTCAGATGTTGGCAATGAACATTGAGAAAAAAATTAACCATAACAACCGGAATGAGGTGAGAACACTGTTAAAATTTTAAAATTGAAAGATAGTCGTTTCAGAAATTAAATTCAGAATTGATTTAATACGGATGTGAAATACTATTTGTAACCAGTTATTTTGTTAGTCTTCACTCCTGACCGATTTTGAATAATAAATGTTTGTAGTATTGCACATCTGCTTTTAAAGTTTTGAAAGCTCAACATAAAATGAACCAGTTTTAATTGGTAAGTTGGCTAGGGAGAATGTACACTGTAAAAGCATAACCTAATGCATTTAGTCTTTTTTACTTCAATGCTCAGTATAAGAAGCTGTAGCAATGTATGCATTATTTGCAGTTTGTATCTTTTGAAGTTTTAAATCACCTTTTAAATTGTTTGTTATTGCTGTAAAAGAAGCACGCATAATTTAATATTATAAAATCACGCTTGTTAAGAAATCCACTAATTAGAGAAAGTAGTTGCTAACAAATTACAGATTAGTATTAGATCTTTTAGTCCACAGGCTATTCAGCAATTATATATGAAGCTTTTACAGTCTAGCATGTTTGCATGGTTCTTCAAGTAGTTAAAATGGCCTTTCTTTAATTTTAAGTTTTGTATTGCCAAATTATTATTATTGTTGCTGTTTTATTGTTTTAAATAAAGCCTATATGTTGGTTTTATTTATTTTTAAAAATGTGAATGTAATACCAAGTTTTCTTGCTTGTTTTACAGACACCCAACTGGGCTGCTCAAGATTCAGGATTTTAATAAAAAATCTAAAATACATTTAAAAAGTGGTATATTTGCCACAAGATAGTCTTAGGTTTTTTCACAGTAAAATTCCAGTTCTTATACTGCATCTGGTTTTAGAAAGGACCATGTCTTGCATTCAACAAATTACTTTCAATAAAAAGAGTCAACAGAAATCTTTGTTCATGCATTGTTTGTTTGTATATAGTATAAAGTGTACTTTTTGAACAACTTTTTGAATGTTTTAACCACTTTGGGTACGTCAAAAGACAGAGCACTTGCACAGTAAAGTGTCGTACCTGCATACGTCAAGGTTTGCCATCTGTTCTGTGGGGTTTCTTTCAGCCTGGTCTTTAGTATGCTTGCTCTAAAGGCTGTGTTGGTATCCAATCACATTTCATGCAAACATCTGAGTGCATTGAGAAGAATGGTGGAAGATATAGTAGCAAACCTATATATAGAGATATATACTTTCATTTTGGTACAGTTTATTTGCGGTATTACTGGTTTACTTTTATTTTATATTGGTATAACTTGCTTCCTATTATTGCAAACTAATTATGTCAACATACAAGACTGATTGACATGGGAAGTAAAGAAGAGTTTTGATGTGTGATTGGGGTGTTCTGAAAACCAAAACTTTTAAAAGAAAGTTTTATTTTGTGTACACACACACTCACACACACACACAGTGAAACTGTTTATCTGCGCACTTGGGGAGACAGAGGTCCATGGATGTATGAAATCTGCGTATATGCATGAATAAAATACAGGAACTAGTAATATAACAAAATTAGTGTTTATTGGAGATGTATGCAGTACAATATATAACAGACAGAAGAATGTTTTAAAATTAGTTTACTTTTGACAGTGTTACTCCTAGCAAAATTAAAATGTGACACCTCCAACCCAGTTTCCCTAGCTTTTTCTGTTACCAAAAAAAATAAAAAATACTTCAAAGCTACAAGATCATAAGACAATTTGACGGGAATAAGCTGTGGCTCATGTGTCTAGCAGCTAGAAATATCACTCATTAAGGTATTCTCATTTATTCCATGCATTAATATTAAATAATTGTAGCTAAGTGTTGCTAGTTTTCTGGGATTTCCAACAAAAAATACAATTCTATTTTAAATAATGTGTAATTTTAACTTTTCTTGCATTTCAACAAAATACCAACAGCTTTTTTTAAACAATTCACTCCTGCAAATCGTTCTTTTGAACCTTGAGAAAGTCCATTGTAGTCTTTTGTTTCAGTGAGGCAAAATATTTGCTGGTATTAACAAAGTAACTGCCTCAGGAGAACTAATTTTACAGAATCGGCATCCTTCTGCAGTTCATACAAAGAAATGAATCCTCCCATCTGTAGCGCTGCTGTCTTCGTGTAAGATTTACAGGGAAAAAAAGGTTAATCTCGGTTGCATAAGTATTCAACCCCTTTGCTACTGCAGCCCTAAATCAGCTCGGGTGCAAATGATTTGTTTGAAAGGTCACAAAATTAGTGAAATGGTTTCAGCCTATGTGTACTCTAAGTGGTTTAACTTGTAGATAATTTCCCTCGGGTATATAAAGACTTTCAAGCTGCAACTCACATAGTGATCTAACAAAGCAACCATGATGACCAAGCAGCTTTCGAAACAAGTCAGGGATAAAGTGGTAGAGAGGCACAGCAGGAGAAGGGTACAAGAAAATTTAAAAGGCGCTGATTATCCCTCTCAGCACAGTGAAGTCCAACATTAAGAAGTGGAAGATGCATCATACTACCTAGATCAGGTCGTCCTCCCAAACTGAGCAGCTGGGCAAGCAGGAAACTGGTTTGGGATGTTGCTCTGAAGCCAAGAATGACCTTGAGAGATCTGCAAGGTTCTGTGTCTGAGATGGGAGCCAGTGTTCACACATCAACAATAAGCCGGTCCCTACACAAAGCTGGCCTGTATGAAAGAAGCCATTACTCAAAAAGTCTAATCTTAAAGCACGTAGATGATACTGCAGACATGTGGAAAAAGGTTTTGTGGTCAGACGAGACAAAAATTGAACTTTTCGGTCTAAATTCCAAGCGTTACGTCTGGTGCAAGCCCAATATTGCACATCACCCAGCCAACACCATCCCAACTGTCAAGCATGGTGGTGGCAGTATCATGTTATGGGGAGGCTTTTCTTCAGCAGGGACTGGGAAGCTTGTCAGGATAGAGGGGAGAATGGATAGTGCAAAGTACAGGCAAATCCTTGAGGAAAACCTGTCTGAGTCAGCCAAGACTCTGAAACTGGGGAGGAAATTCGCATTTCAGCAGGACAGTGACCCGAAGCACAAAGCCAAAGCCACACTGGAGTGGTTGAACAAGAAGAGAATTAATGTTCTTGAGTGGCCCAGTCAAAGTCCTGACTTGAATCCAATTGAAAATTTATGGTGAGACTTGAAGATTGCAGTCCATCGAAGATCCCCAACAAACTTATCAGAACTGGAGCAATTTTCCTGTGAAGAATGGGCAGAAATTTCACCATCCTACTGTGCAAAGCTAGTAGAGACCTATCCAAAAACTCATAGCAGTGATTGCTGCAAAAGGTGCTTCTACCAAGTACTGAATTAAGGGGCTGAATACTGAAGCAACCAGTAAATTTCATTTTGTACATTTTCTTTGCAAGTTTTGCTTACATTTAACCTCCTCATATAACAGTGTTCAGTTTAACCACTACAGCTTCAAATAAACCACTGTATATATAATTTCGATCATTGATTTGTTTTATTTTCTTTGATAGTATTTTTAGTCATTTGAAAATCTGGTACCTGACATGCACCTTTGTTTTTACATCTAGAGCTGAAGGGGTTCAAGTAATGATTGACTTAAGGAGATGCTGTTTCTTGGTGAATTTAATTGGTGTTACTGAATTCTAGTACTGGTACAACATTACTGTGTTTGACCCTCTGTCCCTCTCTTCAATTACAGCACCAGACAATGTAGGTATAACACATCTATCTGCATTCCAACATACAACTTAAGTATCTTATCTGTGCTAAGAGAAGATAACACATTTTCCACACACAGGTAAAAGTTCATGCCACTGACTGTCTAAAGGGTACCATTACATCACTGTACTTTTGTCAACACAGGTACTGTTCTGATGATATTTGTGAAGCTAACCTGAGGTCTCCTCTTTCCCTCTAATGTATTTAACCATGTTGGTTATTTTTGAGAGCTTGGTCCTGCATCCTACCCTATATGTAAATATCAGCAGGTGTCTTCTGAAGAAATGTAATGATTAACACATTTTCATAACACAGACATATTGTGAGACTAGACTGGCAGTCAATTGACATGACCCAAGGAAGTTAATTAAAGAAATCATGTAACCTTTCAGGGGATGGGGATTTAAATTAAACTGTTTGTGATAATCTGCTACCCTAATGTTTTGAAAATACTTGATTAATTAGCATTGTGTATGCTGAAGAAAAATACTAAGACATCACTGCAAGATCCAACAAATGAAGCTCCAGGACTACACAAAGCCCTTTTGATTTTACAAACATTCTCTCTGCTTAAAATCCCAGCATTTTATTTGTATGCACAAATTCAAGCACCTACGCTTTCTTATGTATGGATGTCACACTGTTTGACAACAGTGTCCAATTGTGAACAAACTTGTTAAGGGCCTTCTTTGGCACGTTATTGAGTATCCAAATCTGGTTATGTGGTAGCTACAGTGCTGTGAAAAAGTATTTGCCCCCTGTCTGATTTTCTGCATTTTTGCTTATTTTTGACACTGAATGTTATCAGATCTTCAACCAAAACCTAATTTTAGATCAAATGGACCCTGAGTGAACAAATAACACAAAAATTTGATACATATTTCATTTATTTATTAAAGAAAGTTATGCAACACCCATTGCCCCCGTGTGAAAAAGTAATTGCCCCCTTAGACTCAATAACTGGTTACCCCACCTTTAGCAGCAATAACTGCAACCAAACGCTTCCTGTAGTTGTTGATTAGTCTCACAGCGCCGTGGAGGAATTTTGGCCCACTCCTCCATGCAGAACTGCTTCAACTCAGTGACATTTGTGGGTTTTCGAGCATGGACTCCTCGTTTCAGGTCCTGCCACAACATCTCAATGGGGTTTAGGTCTGGACTTTGACTAGGCCATTCCAAAACTTTAAATTTCTTGTTCTTTAACCATTCTGATGTAGACTTGCTTGTGTATTTCGGATCATTGTCTTGCTGCATGACCCAGCTGCACTTCAGCTTCAGCTCACGAACGGATGGCCTGACATTCTCCTGTAGAATTCTCTGATACAGCAGAATTCATGGTTCCTTCAATGATGGCAAGGCATCCCCAAACCATGACACTACCACCACCATGCTTGACCATTTGTATGAGGTTCTTACTGTGGAATGCAGTGTTTGGTTTTCGCCAGACATAACGGGGCCCATGTCGGCCAAAAAGTTCCTCTTTTGACTCATGTGTCTATAGAACATTGTTCCAGAACTCTTGATGATCATCCAGGTGCTATTTGGCAAACTTGAGATGAGCATTCATGTTGTTCTTAGTGAGCAATGGTTTCCGCCTTGCTACTCTGCCATGAATCCCATTTTTGCCCAGTGTCTTTCTGATGGTGGAGTCATAAACACTGACCTTAGCCGAGGCGAGAGGCCTGCAGATCCCTGGATGTTGTTCTAGGGTTCTTTGTGACTTCCTGGACGATTTTACGCCTTGCTCTTGGAGAGATTTTGGCAGGACGGCCACTCCTGGGAAGATTCATTACTGTCCCAAACTTTCTCCATTTGGACAATATGGTTCTGACTGTGGTTCGGTGGAGCCCCAGATCCTTAGAAATAGCTTTGTAACCCTTTCCAGACTTATAGTCAACAACAACTTTTTTCCGGAGGTCTTCAGGAATTTCTTTTGTTCGTGTCATGATGTGCCTCTAGAACCTGTGTGCTGACAACTTCACTCTGATGGTAAGGGCCAAAGTTAGTCAGATTTATATTGGGCAGGGTTGACCCAAATCAGGCCTGGTTGTTAACCAATGTATTTCAAACAGCTGACCCTAAAGATCCCTTTAATTGGGTTGAGTTAACTAGGGGGGCAATAACTTTTTCACACCTGAAGATTGTATGTTTGATTACCTTGCACACCAAATAAATGAAAGAAGCACCAAACTTTGGTGTCATTTTTTCTCTCAGACTCCCTCTATATACTACAACAACCCACAAAAAAATCTGACCAAATACAATCTGAAAAATGTGCAAAAATGCAGAAAATCAGACGGGGCAAATACTTTTTCACGGCACTGTATATGTTGCACTTGCATGTTTTCATGAAGAAAATTGCTTAGATCCAGTGATGATGAAACTTGCCAAGGACATTATTTAACAGATTATTGATTATAGTATCAGAATCTGGGATAAATAGAAGTCATTTGTATGTCAAACTAAAATGTTCCCATTTGTCTATAGTTATGATGTTATGCAGCACGTTTCCTGGCAAAAATATTCATAACTTTTTACTTTAGTTTTTAAAGAAACAAATGAAATTACATATTTGTTTTTTGTTTTTTAAAATAACATTTTACAATTCAAAATAAAGCTACATACGTGTATGCTTTTAGAGAGACAGAGAAATTATATGGGATGCAGCTGTAGTATCAAGATAATAATGTATACTGTGTGGCACTTGGAACTAATCTCCATGCCCCATGGGGTTTCTATATTCCCAGATTTAGATTGTTAACAGCAGACAGACATTGGTCTGTCTAATCAGAAAGTTACAGGTTACATTTAATTTCAACTCCAACGTAAACCATCCTGAACCTAATGCACCTTGTCTGCTTAATGTTTGTTGACTGTTTTTGTGTGAAATGTTAAGTACTTTTCTGTTACTTTCAAAGTTCTGTATCACAAGAGAGCTGCTGCTGTGTGTATTGAAAGAGGAAGTGCTACACCTAGTGGTCGAAGAAGGAACATTGTTTCAACATATTGTATTTCTTTACAGGTGCACCCCTTCAGGGTTTAAGACTTCGCAAAGTATGGAATGCAGAGGAAATAACTTTCTGCTTTAACTAGACGTTTTCTGTTTAACATTTTTACCTCCGAATTTAATTGGATTACTATAAAATTGCAATTGTTGTCATTGATTTATATCAACTGCTCGTGTCTGAATGGCTCCGGTTCTCATATTTTATAAGCCAATCGTTTTAAGTAATTATCACTTCTAATATAACTGCTGTAACTTTGTATGATCTCGTATCAGTTATTTTTTGGGCAGGATACGATTTTAAGTATACACTGGTGAATATACACCACTCCAGAAAAAACACAACTACTAGCTTAAACTGGACATCTTTGGCAAATCATATTTTTAAAAACTGTTTTCCCCATCAACAGAATTAACTGAACTACACCATTTATTTGTCCATGCGCAACTTCAGTCCGCGCCACGTCATATGCGACTTACACGTAACTCCTAAACTTAACCCTAAACCTAACTCACTAAACTAACACTATTATTTCAACCGTTTGTTTGCACCCTCTAGCGGCCTCCAGTGGCTACTACACTCGACGTTCATTGCCCGAACTGAAAGGTAACACGCAGTTATATTTTGACCTATATTTCATAAATAAATTCATAATTTCAGTTCTTTATTTTTATTTAAATTACATATTAAAGCTTAACGACAAAAATAAAATATGGCAGCATTTTCTACTTTTTAATGAAACTCAGCCAGGTGCTACAGCCACTCAGTGCAATCTAGGGTCCTTTGTAGTCCCGCTTCTCTTGCTCCTTCCCGTTATTTATTTGTGTCCACGGCACGCCCCAAGTGCACCAGCCACCAATCCCAAGCAGACACGGCTTCCCGCTCCCGATCCCTTGAAGTTGCAACTTCTTGTCCCTTGATTCTGCCAACCCAACAATGTTGCAACTGAGGACACTCGCGCGGTAAGCCGAACCGCTGATTGGTGGCGGTTCTCCAGTCTCTGACGTCCCTGAACACCTGCTGCACTGAACTGTTGACCCTGGGTCACAGAACCTTCCCGAGCACAGCTACAGCAGACTCAGGGTCATTACAATATAACTACAGTTTTGTGCTTTGTCTACCCTTGTCATTTTGTATGCTGTATGTAAAACGTGGCTATATTCATACAGCGTGTCTTGCTGTATGAAGTTTGTCTTCATAAGAAAAGTAATTCTGAGAAACACATATCATGCTTACTAGAAGTTTACACATAAGCATGTGTTGAAATAGTGTATTTATTTATTTATTTTAATGAGAAATAATTAACACAGCAATCACTTGAATAATGCCAGACTAACCACTGACAAGCATGACTTTTTAATTAAGTTACCAGACTAGGAGTTGTTGACATAATTGCTTTTAAAAAAACATTTTTTTAAAGATTATTCTTTGCGAGTGATATTTCAGCGTCACCCTTATCTGTTGCAATGATTATTGCAAAAAATACTATCTAAAACGATCCAAGACTAGTAGACTACAGAATGGATACGTGGTAATGTATGTCGTATATTAACATTGGACGTCTACATTCAAAATAGCACATATTTTCTCACTGCATGTGCTGCTTATGCATTGGTGCAATGATTCCTCAAAGGTTTACGTCTATAGGGTGGGGTAAGGTTAAGATGGTTGTGGAATAGGATTTAGAATGTGGACGCACAAAAAAAAAAAGGAGCGGCATATAAGCTAGAAGCAATGTGAAAAAAAATGTTTACACACATTCCTTTTATTGTATTAGTAAACAGTTTATATATTATAAAAATGCACATTATTAAAAGTAACTTGACTATTCAGCTATGTTTCTGAAAGCCTACAGGGCGCTAGGACCAAGAGGGGTCCTTTTTGTGAGTGTACTACAGATGCGGTACCACAAACAGCATGTGTCATCTTCAAAATCTTGAAGGAAAAAAAAAAATCGTGACTCTTCTGCTGGCCAGAAGGGGCTCAAAATGAGAAATCCCACAGATCTTAAAGCATCACGTCACAGGACCGGTTATATAGAAAAACTAGACCAAGAGCATCAGGACCAGCAGTGGTACTTAGCCTTAGCCGAACGCAGATGTAACAAACTACAGTCAGCCTTCATGTGTCTTCAAAATACTCAGTGGAGAGCAACTGTGACCGCAATTTATGATAAGAATATCACGTCTTGAAAAGGATCGGTTTCTCAACAGCTATCGTGCAAGATAAAACAGTTTTTTTTTATTGTTATTATTATTATTATTACATTACAGATTTCTCTGTCCTAACTTTTCATACATGTGGGATGCTGTATGATCCAACTACTCATTGGATTTCTGAAAGGAGTTATATACTTAAAAGTGGACATATACAAAATATATGCAGGTATTTTTTTTATAAGTATTAGTTTTATTTCAATGATGATTATGTTGACTGCACTTTTCGTTATATAGTTCTCGAAACAATACTGTTACAGTAGATCTGTTTTTTGCTGTTTGTGGTTACTACTGCGAGTAAATATTCAAGGTACCCACTGATGATGGCACTACAATTGTAATATAAATATAATGCTACTAAATTTACTGCATGGGATTCTGCATGTGAATCTTGTAAACGTTGTATTTAAATATACATGTTTTAACTTTATCTACGTAACAATGCATTTAAATAAATGTAACTGACTGAATACCTTGTTGAATGTGTGATTAAACCAATTTTTCACACTAAGTAGTTTCAGGTTTTAATTGTATTCCTCGTGATCTCAAACGACGTCTGTCCTGTTACTTTCTTTTTTTCAGCATAAGAAGGGATGCTTTAAAATTTGGCTAAGCGTTTTCCCACACTTCATAAAATGGTCTTTGCAAGAGGTGTGAAGATATGTTGTCTCTCTCCATCTAATGCGTGACACCTTGGAATCGAGTCTTCTGTCTGAACTTGCTTTCTGGAGAAGGCTATATTACAACAGAAGATTTGGGGAAAGCACGCTCTCTCTATAAAGAAGAGACGCACATTTTCTATTTCTAAGTAGAAGAAACACAGCCGCCCAAATGCAGTTTCGACTTTTCTCCTTTGCTCTTATTGTCCTCAACTGCGTGGAGTACAGTCACTGTCAGTCAAATCGCTGGAAAAGGAGTAAGAGAGGTTAGTACACTTTCAATGTTAAGTGTTGAGATGAACAGATCTGTGTATGTGTGTGTGAATATAACGTTTGGTTGTTGAAAAATTGCTATTTTGTTAACTCGTAGTGTTGTCACTTGTATATACATACCGTTTCTGTATCATATTCTGTGTGGTCAGGATCGTGTTTATTAAACAGCAAACCATACCTATTAACAGATTGTCAGAACATTACATGCGTGAGCATTATCATTTACTGTGTTTTTTTAGTGAGATTAGTTGAGAGCAGAGTTTAATACCTCTACTATATATACAAAGTATAAATTAGGGAAACATTGGCATGCAAGTTAAGATCCATTCTTTCATGGCTGGCATTTGCTTTGTATGAGTTCTAAAGTAGGTAGACAACCTGTACGTTTACATTAAACTGGACCACGCTGACTACCTGCTTAAAAGTACTGACAACCCAAAAGAGGTAAACTTACAGTAAAATACTTGCACGTTCATATAGCCTATTCGTGCAGTGATTCAAGCAGCATTTGGTTTGTAATTGAATAACATTGTTACAATAATAAAGCATAATGTAGTATTCGTTTTAATGTGCTACAACTTTAAGAGGAATATAACTGCGACACTGTACAAATATTACATCTAGAAATTACTTCAATAGGATGTACCTGGTAATATACCTGCATTTATAGGCATTATTCTGTCCAGATATGACTATCATAACGGGGAATTACAAGAGCTAATCAAATTTAAAGCACCACGAAGAGTTTACCGGGTATTGAGGCTACTGCAAGCAGAATCTGCCCAGTAATCTCTACAAAAGCACGATAAGCAGAATTATCTGTTTGTAACCCTGCTCATAGAAAGCACGCCCAGGTGCTGATGTAAGTAGCCTAATGGAAACTATATTTCCGTGTCATTAACTATTGTCCGACCGTAATGATTCGTTTAAACACTGATTTACGTCAGGGTACCAGATATGGCCTAATTTACGTTCTTCACATGGCGTTTGACACCGAATAGTGTTAAAGCAGAGACAAAGAAAGAAAAACACAACTGTTCCAGGAAATCATTAGACTGTTTAAATTCAGTACAGCCGAGCACGTGTCGTTGCTCAATATCACAGTCGGTGGTGGTTCTGGATACCCTTTAGCTGAGATACATTTGTTCATCCTTTCTGTTAGCCGTAAGAAAAAAAAAAGAAAAAGTGTTTTAAAAAAAAAACTGGTTTAGTACAGAATTCCATATGAAACCATACTAACTTAGTAACTAAGTGAAGAAAAAGGGCTTGTAACCAGGAGGTCCCCGGTTCAAATCCCCCTCACCCACAGACTCATTGTGTGAGCGTCACTTAACCTCCTTGTGCTCCATCTTTCGGGTGAGACCTAATTGTAAGTGACTCTGCAGCTGATGCATAGTTCACACACCCTAGTCTCTGTAAGTCGCCTTGGATAAAGGCGTCTGCTAAATAAACTAATAATAATAATAATAATAATAATAATAATAATAACTTAACTGTTTTCATTAGTCTGATTACTTCTAAGAAGGCGACCATCACTTGCCTAGTTTCCCAGGTGTGTGTTGCTGTATCTAAATAGCGCCTTTATTTAAAGCAGTTAAATCGGTTATTCTTTTATAATCTGTTATTAATTATTATACACGTTGTATTTCGAATTTAGACACTGATATACTAACACATTAATAAGTATGCGTTTAGAGAACCCAAGTGGTTTGCCTGCGTCACTACAGTCAAAACTAAGATTTCGTTTTAAAACATGCACCATATTTTGCCATCAGTTTTATTTATATGGTATGTTTATTATAGAAATCGTGTGGATAAAAATATCAATATATGTATGACCTTTGACCTACTGTAAAAAGAAAAAAAAAGAATTTATATATAATATATATATATTCTCAATTCTGTTTTGCCAAAGAAAGACCGTTGTGACTGATGCTTGAAATGTCAACCCTGTAAAATGTGCCCTTAAAGTGGTGTGTGTGGGGGTACTTTTTTGAGTAGGCAGAAAAGTGGAATGTCATGTTGGTTTAATTTTTGAAGTACTTTAAAACAGATGGTTTGCAGAGGTTTTGCATTTTCGGTGATAGGATCATAAATGCACACAAGTGCCCCTATCTGTACCAACAAAGGAGATACTGTGTCTTTAATTAAATGTGGAACTGCAGTGACTAGACAGTGTAGACTTGGTAGTGCTGCTGTGTCTGCCTCAGAACTCAGCTTAAGGATAGGGATGTGGGAGTAACTTAATGAATGGAGTTTCACCCCCAATTGTATGAATTGGCCCTATACAAAACCCTAAGCCTGTTTTAATTGATCTAATATCCACTGATAGGAGCAGTGGGTGTGTGCATAACAACTGGTCTTCTTGAAGCTGATCGATGTAGTTCTTCAGCAAATAAAGATTAAATAAAGATTAAATTGCCCAACAGCCAACAAACAAAACCTGAAGTTTGCTTTCTCACATTTTCTGTAGTACACATCTTAAATAGTTTGTTATCCTGCTTCTTGGAACGTTTTTCGCTTGTTTAAGTTGCAATAAAATGATGGATATGCATTTCATACATGGTTTAAAGGGGAACCTCCATTCCAGTTGTACATTCTTCCACTGCCCATCTGCAAATAATCAGGCAATCACTGTGCGCAAGCACATTTCTTCTGGCATTCTGTTTTTGCATTAAGATTGTGTGATCTCGGATGCTGCATAATATACTTTTCTTAATGGGATCAAATTCTTAGCACAGATGAAGTAGTTAAGTTCATACAGCACAAAGGGACTACTTCACCTAATTTTAAGGATGAACCAAAGCTTAAATAGTGTTAAAGGAAAAGATCTGTGTTTTGTAATGTCAGGTTTACTCTGTTTGTCCTGCTGAGCATTCTTTAGAAGGGAACCATGCATACTATGGTAAGCACTGATAACCTTGGATTGATATCAAAATCTAAACTAAGGTGTCCGGGTCTCGTCACTATTTTTATATTTCTTGAAACCTCCTGTTATCATAGTTTTATAATCAATGCTGGGCTAAAAAGCCTATTGGACTGATTTTACATTTTTTTCATCTGTACCATAAGTTAATATAAATGCAAGTAGTTCAGGCTGCTCAAACTGTGCAAAATGATATCCAGAAACCTATTTTGGTAGCACATTTTACAAATTGCTTATTATAATAAATGCTGCTATGAAAGGATCTTGGACTAGTTCTTGACTAAAATGATATTACTAAAGTATAATCTACTGTTGAATTGGTTTATATCTGTTTGGGCACTCACTCAGCTTTCTTACTGGCTACAGTGGTCCAAAACCGCAAAACTTTGGACAAATATGATTCTTTATTCAAACTTGGGTCCCATTGCTGTTAACATCAACAAGTATCAATAGTTTCAGTTTAGGCCTCTCAGGAGTCTCAGGAGTCTTGGGCCATAGCACAACGAATACTTAAATCTTCAAGCATATGTGCAAATGGACATTTTAGGTTAAGTACGGTCATAAGCATTTGGTGGGTGTCTGATTCTCTAGGTCAGATAAATTGTGGGTTCTTGTGGGTTTCTCAGACACGCTGAATTGCTTAATGTGT